>JANHMN010000019.1:29163126-29185626 GCA_030674055.1 Rhabdomys pumilio
AGATAGATAGATAGATAGATAGATAGATAGATAGATAGATAGATAGATAGATAATATGATGGATGAAAAGATAGACAGATGGATAGATGGCTGGATAGGTGACAGATGGATGGACAGATGGACAGATGATGGATGATGTCAATAAGTAGGGGACGGATAAACAGATTGTTGGATGGATGCAAATTGGCTCAAACATCATTACTTCTTTTTTGAAACTCATGCTTTCAATACAGACGGTTTTTTTCCATATCTTTGATTAATAACTGACTATTTTCTAAACTTGTATCATGAAGAATTTCAAACTAGTAAGAACACGACAATCCGTATCACATTTACCAGCAACATCTGTGCCCCTCCTTATTCATCTTCCGTGACTCATGGCCAGACTTGTTTCAGGAGGTGAATGTTGGCTCCCAGAAGCAGCAAGACAAGGAAGGAAAGGAGGTGGAACCATGAAACTGTCTCCTCTCCCGGCTTATCATGCCTAGCCACTTCCTTGTGGGAAGAGACCCCATAGGACAGGAAATCAACCATATCTGTCTCTCAGGTCCCACCAGAGAAACACATACGAGCTCCTGAACAGACGGGGACACCTACACACCATACTGTCACCTATTTCATAGTCATCAACAATTAGGAAGCTACAAAACAATGGAGTTGGAAGCTCTAACTCACAGGCCAACCAACCACTGTGCCTGTCTTTAGGCTGCCCAAGACCTAAGAATGGTGCTCGTACTTTGAAATCATTACATTCCATGTGACTTTATAAGTACTTTATAAGTACTCTACTGTAGAGTGATCTACAGCTTATCTCTCAGACACAAGAACTAAATTAGTCGTCTGGCTCTTTAAGAAAAGGTCAGCCAATCCCAATACTGTAGAGCAAAGAGGAGCGACTGAAAGAACATTCCAGTTCAAGTCCAGGCTCTGTGTGGCAGCATCTTGTGCTTGCTGTGCTCTGCCTCTCTTTAGACACTATCTCCCTGCAGGAACACAGCAAGCTTAGATCCCTAAGACACAAAACCAAACCCAAGCACAAAGCTCCAGTAAAGGGAGGGGTCTACAAGATAGCCAGATGGAACGGGGAGGGTCAAAACGTACCCCAAGCCAAGCCCACCAAGTAGAATATTCTAAAGAAAAATGCAGGCTTCCACAGAGACAACCATGCCAAACAGTAACATGAAGCTCTGCCTCTGCCCTGTCCTCTTGCCCTCCAGACCACCCAGCCTGTCCCCAGGCATAAGACACTGTTCCTCCACCTGGCAAAGAGTCCTCTTGAAAGTAGAACAGGAAACAGACAGGAAATTTCCGCTATAAGAGGCACAGTCACATTTTAACCCCAGGTGGGACTTCTACTAGGTGAATAGACTGTGGGGCAGCAAGGCACCGGTGGCAAAGGTGAATAGGCTCAAAGTGCCTACTGTGCACAGACAGACTGGCCAGGCATACAGGTCAGTTATCTCTGCACTGGCTTTAACACAAGCACGTGCCATCTAGTGCTCTGAGCAAACGGCAGGTGTCACTCTGCTGCCTGACCAGACACCATTAGCTCCCACCCAAGCAAACAGCCTCCACAATGTTCTCTCCCCACTCCCACATTGGTAGCCTGGCCTCCAGCTTCCTGGGCTCTGCTCCTTGGCATTACTTCTTCCAGGTCATATCTGTATGGTCAGTGGGCAAGGACTAGGCAGCAAAGAACAATCTAGTTCCCATTAGATCTGCATATGCTGTCTAGTTCACTCCCTAGCCTGTCATGGGTCCCTGACTAAGATACTGCATCAACCTAGGCACAAATGGGGTCTTTCAGAAAGACAGCTGCCAACTGGGGATTCCCGGTGATTTGCTAGGAACTCAGAGAAACCTAGTTGTATTGGTAATCACAAAACCAATTGGATCTTGAACATGCTATTGTTTAGCTTTTTTGTTTGTCAGAGAAGTCAGAGACCCATGGAGTGTAAATGACTGGTCAGGACAGCAGCTAATGTCACTACTAAGGTGGGCAACAGAGAGGAAAACAAGTGAGCCTCAGGTCTACAAACCATCAGCTCAGATACTAAACTTCTCAACTGCTGGCTCTTGGCACAGCAATGACCAAACAGTGAGGTGGACTCCTGCTCTAATGGCTATTCCTGGTCGTCAACTTGACTACATCTGGAATGAACTACAATCCTGAATTGGAAGCTACACCTGTGATCCAGATCTTGAGGCTGGAAGACACAAGTTTCTGACCTGGATCTTGCCATGGAGATCTTGAGGCATAATGGCCGTGAAAAGCTTAGGCCCAGGCAAGGTAGTACAGGCCTTTAATCCCAGGAGACTGAGGCAAGGAGATCTCTGAGTATAAGGTCAGCCTGGGACAAGCAAGCCCTGATCCAGGCATGGTAGTACACATCTTTAATCTGGGCCACACCTTCTACTAGAGGACTCACTGTTCATTGCCTGCTTGCACTTACATGTCAGCACACCTGTTGGAACCCACTTCTACAGAAGACCAGCTGAAATAACTAGCCTTGTGGGACTGAGCAACTCCTAGATTCTTGGATTTCCCATTCCAAGACCATTGTTATAGCTGGCCATTGTTGGCTTAGTTGGACTACAGATTGTAAGTTATCACAATAAATTCCTTTAATAGAGAGAGAGATTCCATAAGTTCTGTGACTCGAGGGAACCCTGACTGATACACCTCCCACGGAAGGGACAATTGGTCAGTGTAGAAAATGTGTCCATCTCTCTTTTCTAAGCCACTGTCCCAGGTAGCCCTCCTTCCAAGCACGGTCTTGAGATGTATATGCATATGTATGTGTATGTGTATGTGTATGTATATGTGTGTGTGTGTGTGTATATATATACATATATATATGTAACAGAGAGGACATATATATATATGTAACACACACACATACATATACATATATATATATATATATATATATATATATATATATATATTACATATATATATGTAACACACACACATATTTATGTATGTATATACCTATTCCTGTCCCCAGGCTAATTGAACAAGGACAGTCTGCTAGGTAGACACGAGTCATCTTGCAAAAGGTTGGGAGGGATTGCCCTGACAAACCCAACAGCATCCTCATCCTTTGGGTAGCTGACTGCAGCCCTATTCCATCATACACGTTTCTCTTTATAGTCACTTTTCTCCAATGACATTAGACTCTCCCCAGACCTTTGATTAGAGCCAAGCAGAAACTCTTCAGGCCACGATGAAGAACCCTATCAATTAGAAAGGATCCACTGTCCAGTGTACCTAAGAGAAGCTGCTTTTTTCAGATGCAGCTACAATCGAAGCCCAGAGCATAAACCACAAACATCATGCTAACCAAGTGAACTCTCTCCCTACCAAAGACCATGCCTCCGACAGAGAACTGTATGTCACGGCTTCAGGGAGCACACATTACAAATAGATCTCACGGGCCTAGCCTATCTCAGGAACCCTGAAGTGTGGCTAATCTGAGAATCCACAGTTACAGTAGGGTCCAGCCTAGGACAATTTACCCTCCTTAACTTTATATTTTACTTGAGAAAAAAAATTCCCATCCCACAACACTGGACTTTCAGAGGGCCAGGCCTCATCGAGCTGGGCTATCTCATGCCCAGATGGAATTGCTTCATAGAATGTGACAGGAAAAGGATCCTTTGGGTATGTGTCCACGAGTGGCGCATGTGGGTCTTGTGTGGCTCAATTTTCAGCTTTTTAAGGAACTCCACTCTGATCTCCTTTAGTGGGTGTACACGCCGGCACTCCCACCAGCCATGGATAAGTGTTCCACCTTCCACACATCCTGGCTGGCATATGCTGTCATCTGTTTTATTGATCTTGGCAGTTCTGCCAAGGGTAAGATGGAATCCCAGAGCAGGTTTGATTTGCATTTCCCTGATGGCTGAGGATGCTGGACATTCCTTTATGTGTTTCTCAGGCGTTGCCTTTTGTCTTTTGACAACTCCCTATTTAGTTCTAGACCCCGTTTTTTTTTCCTTCAATTTGGGTTGTTTGTTTTCTCGAGGTTCATGTTTTTAGTTCTTTATATATTCTAGATACTAACCCTCTACCAGATTTGCAATTGGGAAGATTTTTTTATTTCCCATTCTGTAGAGTGCCACTTTGTTCAAATTACAGTATCCTTTGCTTTTTAGCTTCATGAGGTCCCATTTACTAGTTCTTGGTCTTAGTGCTTATGTTATCGGTGTCTTGTTCAGAAAGTCTATTCCTTTGCCAGTGAGTTCAGGGTTCGTCTCCATTTTATGGTCTATCAGACTCAGTGTATCTGGTCTTGAGTTGAAATCCCTGATACATTTGGAGTTAACATCTTACTAGAAGGACATTTGTATCCATGCTCATTGCTGCTCTATTCATAAACTGGAAACAATGTAGCTGTCCATCAACTGGCGGACAGATAATGAAAAGGCAGTACAGTTACGCAATGGAGCAGTATTCAGCTACTGAGAAAAAAGTGAGATTTACAGGTAAACGGGTGGAGTTGAAAGCAATCCTCCTGAGCAAGGTAACTCAGACCCCAGAAGACTCATATTGCCTGTTTCCTCTTATATATAGATATTAGGTTTTAATTGTTAGGTATGTGCATTTCACTCTGAAGAACCACAGGGGTTAGGTAGCTGGTAAGGGCCATCGGGGGTTGGGGGGGAGAGGAGAGGATCTTTCAAGGAAGGAAAAATAGAGTATGCTGTTATAAAGAGATAAGGGAGAGGGCCGGGCAGTGGTGGCGCTTGCCTTCAATCCCAGCACTTGGGAGGCAGAGGCAGGTGGATTTCTGAGTTCGAGGCCAGCCTGGTCTACAGAGTGAGTTCCAGGACAGTCAGGGCTACACAGAGAAACCCTGTCTCGAAAAATCAAAAAAAAAAAAAAAAAAAAAAAAAAAAAAAAAAAAAAAAAAAAAAAAGATAAGGGAGAAAGGAGAATAGGGTTAAGTGGGGAGGGGATGAGAGGGAGGGTGGGGATAAAGGAGGAACTACAAAGAGGGATGACCAACACTAAAGGTCTTTGGGGAAGCCTTATGGAGCCAGGCATAGTGGCACGCGCATTTCATTCCAGCACTCAGGAGGCAGAGGTAAGCAGATCACTGTGACAACCTAATCTACGTGGTGAGTTCCAGGACACCCAGAGCTATAGTGAGACCCTGTCTAGAAAAAGCAAACATACAAGCCATACGGAATACCACTACTGTAGAAGCTTCCTAAATTATATAGAAATATAAGAGGAATTAAAATGGAGTGAATACATAAAGGGGGGGACAACATCCTAACAAGGTATCTCATGCCACCAAGTAAACTGATCAGTACCAGGTTTGGGTTACATCATACTGGATCATTGGCAAGGGGCTCTCATAGATCCCCTACCCCCCCCCCACAAGTCATCACAGGCTATTGCCAGAACTAACTACTGGCTACTCTTCATAACTTGTTTATAAGGTCCTACTGATAAAGATACACTCATAACATCAAACGTGGAAAAATCAGGCTGACGACCAACTAGAGGCTTCACCCCACTGACTAACACTCAAGGTCTTACATGCTATAGGAGAAAAAAAATTAATCAGCAATTTTACCTGGCTACAAACCCTGTGACCTAACAAGAGACCTTCCTACAAGATGGTACAATAGTGGCATAAATATGGGAATAACCAATGCCTTGTTGTTTTTTTTTTTTAATTTAAGGTTCACCTCATGAGATGGAAGTCATTCAGGCATTGCTAAAGTGGCCATAAAGATAGCTCATGGGCCCAGTGGTAGGAAAACCTATTACTAACCACTACTATTGACTAAAGGGCCACAGTGAAAAGACTCCTAATAACATATTGCTATATGCCCAGGACAGAGCAACATTCAACTCAACAGAGAAGCGTCTTCTTGCTCATATCTTCTGCTAATATTGTCTTAAAGGCAGTGATGTTCTCCCAGCCCTACCCCCACTTTTTTTGAGATGGTTTCATGTAGCCTAGACTGGCCTTGAACTCCTGAGTTTTCTGCATCTGCCTCCCAGGTGCCGAGACTAGCATGTGCCACCATATCAGATCAAGATAAAAATAGTAAATCTAGTTCCTCTTCTACATGCCCACCCCATCCTCTACCTCAGAGACAGAGTTTCTCTGTGTAGTCCTGGCTGTCCTGGAACTCGCTCTGTAGACCAGGCTAGACTCAAACTCCAAGTGCTAGGATTAACGGTGTGTACCACCACTACCTTGCATGCCCACCTTTTTAAAGACGTACATGGCAAGTAGACAGTGTACTTTGGTTGTGGTGACCATCTTCTAACTGCTGTACTCCAACTACAAACTCTGAATGGTTTCTACTCACAGAAGCAGGAACTGGCCCCTGCCAATGTTCTGGGGACCTAACCGCCCAGCTCAGAAAAGCAACCAATGCTTCTATGTAAAGACCCCCCACTTCCTGAGTGGACAGGACCAGGTGTCCCTCCAGACAGCTGCCAACCAAGTCTCAGTCCATTAACCATCCCAGACTTCCTTGACAGAGTTTCTGGACCCTAAAAGTACAGGCTCAGCAGAATAAATAAACCACAGGACTAAGGGCCAGTGAAGTCAGGACACAGCGTCCAGACCAAGTTTCCCATGCTTTCTCAGAGACTTCCTTCTAGAGCCTCTCCCATTCGAGCCTCCCTTTTGGATCCTCTGACACCCCTTCTAGGCTCTCCCTCGCTTTTGCACCAAGGGCATGCTACAGTGACCCATACCATGTGAACACTGAATAAATACCAAGGATAGATAACCAGGCTTACGCTAACAATCACAACCTGTATTTATTTAGGCTAAGTTCTAACAGTACCTTGAAGCTGTTCCAGGGATGTGACAGTTCATTGGAGAGCCCCATGACAGGCTGGCGATCAACAAGGTCTCCCCATGAGAGGTTCCGAAAGCCCATCTACAGACACCAACCTTGACCCCTCCAAGGCCAGGATCACCACAGATCAACCAACCTAGCTCACTCCATCCACTGCACTCGATCGACCTCAGGCACCAGCTTCAGGGATCCACACCAGGGCGACCCTTCACCTCGTTGTCTGTTGTGGCCCGCCACTATGACAGTGCATGGCTGACACCCTCTTGAACCCACTTTCTGGTCTCACTACCACCTTCTTGCTTTTGGTCTCCCAATCTCAACTCTTAAACACCAGGGCCCAAGGGAGGCCTTGTTAATGCCCCGAAAGCAACCCCATGTATACCAGACCCATAGATTAGTGTCCCGATAAGCCATCAGATTTGACTACTGTTTGTCCACTAGTAAGTGGCCGCTCCTCAGAAGGGCTGTCACGGGAAACTTTTTGCCTAGAACATTTTCCTCTCCACACCCTTCCTTCATTATAAACTATGATGCCTCGCTCAGAGCTTCAAATCTACCTCATGATAAAGTCTATTTAGGAACCTGTCTGATCCTGCTTTTACATAGCCTGCAAGCTAAGGACTGAATCCAAACCATCTTGCTACATCCCAGGATGTACATCAAGGGAAACAAACCTTTTCTGGGGAAACAGATCGATGTTTGTCACCTAATGTTGCACCATTAAACAAACAAACACCTAAGTTTCAACACTACAGAACTGAATGATAGAAGGGACAGAAGACAGTAAAATTTGTTATGTGTACTTTAATACAGTAAGAGAAAACGGATCATGTGGACTGAGGGGCGTGGCTAGGGAACTGGGTGGGCTCTTAACATGAGCTTTCAACTTCCAGGGAAGTTTAATTACTCTTGTTACTAAAGTATCCATAAAGTATCCATGAACTTAGTTTCATGAACAAATCCAGACCTCCAAACCCTAGCGAAGGTAAACTTTTAAAGGTGTTCCTAAAAGAAAAGGAATAATGCTGGGCTGTTTTTCACTCTGAGGTCTCATGTTTGCACAGAAATCAACACTGCTTTGAATGTGCTGAGCAAGCAAGATGGTCTGGGCAGATTAGGAGGTGGACACAGGCACAGCCGGCCCACCCACCTCTGTGACCCCTGGGGAGCACTTCAGTTCACAGAGTCTGGAGTCCCACACCAAATGCTCTCAATAAGGTCTTGTATTCTGAAGGTCCTAGAGCAGCAGTATTCGGAAGAGCTGGGACGTTTGAAAAGGGAGGCTTAGTGAGAAGTCCGTAGGTCATTTAGGAAATGCGGTTGAAGTACACTGTGGGGCCAAAGCCTCTCTTTCTCCTGATTCCTGAGTCAGGACATGAGATTCTCACTTTCTTACTTGGCACATGGTTAAAACAGTCCAGACACATACTCTGATTCAAGTTTTTGCCATGACACATGACCTTCACCAAAGCCATGGGACATCTGATCTTAGACCCAAGCCTCTAAGAAACATGGACCAGAAAGACCCCCCCCCCCCGCCCTTAACTGCATAAATAAGTAGCCTGTGTCAGGTATATTGTAGTGATGAGAAACTAATATAATAAGTCCTTTCTCCTAAGACTGCATAGCATTTATTCACGTGAAGTCCCTATCCACAGCCTGCATCCCCAGGGGAATTCCTGCAAAATGCAATGGCTTATAGAAAGCACAACCAGCCCTTCTCAGTCATCCTAGCCTCTTCAGAATGTGCTGCCCAGTGCCCAGTTGGGCAAGGCAGGAAAAGGCTAAAGAGGAACCCCTAAGGTCACAAGGTACAACAGTGATAAGCCAGACACAGAAAGCCAAACAGTATAACTGCACTTACACGATGGGCTTAGACATCAAGCTCACAGAGACCACTGGTGGGATGGGATGGTGGCTGCTATCCTGGAGGGAAGGCTGGGAGCTGTTGTTGAGGGACAGTAGTGTTCCAGTGTGGGACTACACGAGAGTTCTAGAGATGAGTGGTTGTGATAGCCACAGTCGTGTAAATGTATTTATCTTGGCCTGTGTCTCCCCAAATCCCTAGTTAGGATCTTCATTCCCCAAAGTGATAGAATCAGGAGGTGAGGTCTTTGGGAGGTGATCAGAGGTAGGATTAGTATAGCTTTCTATAAAGAGAAGCTTGAGAGATACTTTTACTCTCTGTCTCATGAGGTCACAAGGAGAAGACCACCCACCAGATATCAACCAGGCAGGCTTAAAAAGAATCTGTATTTGTTCCTGCTGTATACGATGTTTCTATGACACACACATGGAGGTCAGAGGACAACTCTGCAGAGTCAGCTCTCTCCTTCCACCTCTCTGTGGGTTCTATGGATCAAAAACAGGTCATTGGTATTGCAGAGGAAGCTTATTAGCATCCTCTGAGCCATCTCACCAGCCCCAAGGCAAGGGTTCTTTACCAAGTCCCTAACTCTGCTGGTCCCATGATCTGGAACCACCAGCCTAGAACTGAGAGAGAGAAACATTCACTGTGTAGCTGTGTTACAAGTCACCCCATGCCATGGAAAGTGAGACTCGCTGCTGTTCTGTTAGATATTTTACTCCAGCTAAAGGGGATCAAAGGCAGAGCTTAGTTGGGGAGCACGGCTGTAGCTCTGAGTTTCATCGGTACACAGGAAGAGGGATAGGGGGAGGGAGATCGACAGAACCCCACAGACTGCATGGAAAGGAATTACCCAGAATCTGCAAGTTCTACACAAGCCACTGAGGAGTCTTGAAGACACCCAGCTAAAGGCTGGTCCCTGAGGACCTAAACAAACTCAGCCTCCACAGGGTTTCCAGCAACCCGTGCCCCAGGGCTTTTCCCAAAGCCACGGGGGAGAGGCGCCTCCACCTTTCCTACCTCAACTTCCACTCACAGACCTCCTGGGACACTGACTGGGTCTCCCTGTGAGGCAATGTAAGCACCTCAAGGGCACTACACAGCAGAGCTAGGATCCAGAAAGAGCCTGACTACCTGGAATCTTAATGTACCGCATAAGAGAACGCAGTTCTGATCATGTTAGAACATGACACACCTCAAATACGGAATCGTAAGTAGAAGAAAGCAGACATACAAAGCAACGAGTGGAATGACTCTGCTCACAAACATCCACAAAAAGCCAATCTACACAGACAGAAAGCTCTGAGACAGGTATGGCGGTAAACCGAGAGGCTACCAGACGCTGAGGAACACAGTGGAGTTCCAACTTAAGGTTTCCTTTTGAGGCAATCAGTGTCCTCAGCTTAGACCATAGTTGTGACTACGACCCAAAAATCATTGAACTATATATCCTTTCAATGAGCAAATTATATCGCGATAAAGCTGCTGGGGGGCGGGGGAGGGGGTGCACACAGAACAACACATCCAACAAGAGCAGAGCCGTGCCTACAGAGAAGGGAATGAAGACTCAGGGAAAGAAAAGTCAAACCCATGTTATCTAACTTTATCCCAAGGTAGCACCAACAGGTATCCTGTAGGACCCAGCAGGCTGGATCTCTAATTTTTTTCTTTCTTTTTTCAAAGATGTATTTGTTTATTTTATACATATGAGTATACTATAGCTGCCTTCAGACACACTAAGAGAAGGCATTGGATGGTTGCGAACCACAATGTGGTTGCTGGAAATTGAACTCAGGACCTCTAGAAGGGCAGTCAGTGCTCTTAACTGCTGAGCCATCTCTCCAGTCCCAGGTTCTCTCATTCTTTAGGCTTCAAAACAGAAGGCTTCTTAAAGGGTAGGGAAGAAAACAAACAAACAAACAAACAAACAAACAAAGCCTTCAGATTTGCAGAAGGTCCAACTACCTCAGTTTCCTTTAAAAGTAAGGCCAGGAGGGGCTGGAGGACGACCATGGTTGATGGCAATTGTCCGTGGCTAGAAGCCAAAGATGCTCGGTTCCTAACAGGGGCTCAGCTGGCCCAAGTGCTCCTGAGGTCCTACATGAACATCTGTCTGGCTTCTGTAACACCACAGAGACTACAGAAAATCCAGGCTTTCCCTGACTGCCAGCTACCATTTACGGCAGTTTCCCATACAGACCATACCTGGCTATGCCAAAGCACTGGCAAGCTAACTTCTCCAAGCCCCCTGGTTGCTTGCTAACAGAAGGTAGTCTACAGATATTACAGTAATGACTTTCTCTCTAAAAGCCTCACGGTGGGGGTGGAAGATGATGGTTCAGCAGGCAGAGGTACTTGTATGCAGATCCCGTTCTGGTCTGATTTCTGTTCCTGTGAATGGACACTGTGACCGGAAATAAAGTCCACTTCACTTAATAGGTGACAGTCCTTTATCCACCACGGAACTCAAGGCAGGAGCTTGAAGCGGAAACCATAGAGGATAGCTGCTCACAAGCTTGCTCTCCTGCTTGTGCCGCTGGAGTTCTGATGCGGCTCAGGCTCACCCGCCTAGGGATGGCAGTGCCCACGGTGTGCTGGACCCCTCTCATATCAAACAGCAATGAAGAAAATGTCTCAGAGTGCCAATCTGATGGAGGCAATTCTTCAGTGGAGGGATCTCTCTCTCCCCAGGTGACTCTAGGTTTGTGTCAAGTTTGACAGCTCAAGCTAATTATGACAACTGACCCGAGTTTGATCCCTGGATCCTGTTCCCACAAGGTAGTGAAAGAGAATGACTGTATAGAGCTGTCTTCTAACACACACACACACACACACACACACACACACACACACACACGGGCACGCATGCACATGCTGCACACACATCTTCACACATATACATACACATAGACATGTGCATACATCATGCAAGCATACACCACAGACATATACACACATGCACACACATATACATGCATGCACACACATCACACACCATACACACACATACACATGTACACACATACACACCTGCACACACTTAAATAAAATATTAATAAATCAATTTTAAAACTCCATAATTATCTTTCTAAAGTGGCTCTAAGCTTTCCCTCCAGGGACTGGCAGAAGTGGGCCCTGGAGGGGGGAAGGGAGTGTCTTGCCTTTTTTTATACCAAACCCTAGCTTACAAGGCCCCAGAAGTCACAAGGCCAAGTGGTTCAGGAACACAAGAAGGCTCAGCCTATCTAAGAGGACAAAGGCCACCCTGTCCCAGAAGGCTCGTTCTGTACTGGGTTCAGCTGATATTGGTAATGGGCCTTAGTCCTCTCGTCTGATATGTTTGAGGCCTGACCCCAAATGACATATTTGGCTTAGATTTAGGATTTATGGAGCAGGCAAAGCTTACTGGACTGGAAAGCAGGTTTCCATAATAATATCATCTATTAGAGGGCTTATTTGATGACAACGAAAAATTACTTCTCACCATTTGGACACTGGAATTCCACTGGAGAGTATGTCTACTAAGGATCTACTTCATGCTTCAGGTAATAGCTTCCTGCTTTGCCTTCATGTGGCAGAAGGAATAATGGGGCTCTCTGAGATCTCTTTTAAAGGGGCATCAATCTCATCCACAAGGGTTTCATCCTTCTCACCGAATGCCCTTCATCACCTGGGAATCAGAATGCACTGGGATGGGCCTCAGAAGAAGAGCAATTGTTTAGCATACTGGGGCCCTAAGTTGGATAGTTACAACAACAAAGAAAAGAGAAAGGAGAGTGGGGGTTGGGGGGAGAGAAGGAATGGGAAGGGAAGAAATATCTTTCCTAGAAATCTGTAAAATAAGAGAAGAGAAATGACGTCTCTAAGTGGCTGTTGCTTTCAAGTCTTCCTGAAAGCTGGGACCAGATTGTTTCCATGGTAGCAACAGGTTTACACTAACCACTGTTTTCCTATCAGATTAAAAAGATTTGTGGGAGTCGGGGGTGGGGGGAAGGTGCTATCTCTGGACAGACAACTGATGAAGATGCTTACACCGTAGGAGTCACCCTGTGTTACGTGACTGACTAATAGAACCACGTAGGTCCTTCACAAATGCCTCGATCTTAACCAGGCTATATTCTAGGCGTCTCTGTATGTCTCACTCACCCTCAGACCCAACCAGTCAGTGCACAGCACATAATTACGCTAACGATCTGGCTCCAGCCATTTCACAAGGAGGTTCCAATGGTCAGTAGAGAAGGAATCGTCTCTAAAGCTATACAGTTTCATTCCTAAAGGAACCTGCATCATTGGGCCCCAGAAAGTCGACTGCTATTTATTAGATGGGATTAAGTGGGTTTGGCCAGAACACGTAAGGGTCTAAGCAAATCAAGACCTTAAAGATGGAGTCTCATGGCTGCAGAGACGGCTCAGGGGTTAAGGGCACTTACTGGTATCCCAGAGAACTCAGGTTCAATCCTCAACACACACATGGTAGCTCACAATAATCTGCAACTCCAGTTATAGGGGAGCAGAGGACTTCTGGCCTCTTACGTGTACACGCACGCAAGCACGCACGCACACACGCACATGTCAAAACACTCTTACATTTAAATTTTAATTAAAAAAAGAAGATGAAATCTCATTTTGGTTTTGTCGAGCTCATGGGACCTGAGACACAGAAAGACCAACCTAGGCTCTGAAACTTCTCCGTTGTACCAACTCACTTGAGGATCCAGAGTATGACAGAGGATTCTACAGGACAGAGAAGTAGGCCATGTTCTGCCTGTATCTTAAGGCTCCTGTCTCCCTCAAGAAGGAAGCCAGTCAGACTCAAGATGAACAAGAAATAACGGCGTGTTAACACACAGTTAAAAAATATGCAGAGAAAAAAAAATGCTGTTTGTTCTTTTGTTGGTTGGTTTTAAAAAGATAAGCCCATGAAGGTAAAAAGTCTTTAACCAAATTCACAAAGAAGAACGAGAGAATTTCTCGGAGGACACGGCCAGGTATATACCTGATGTCCAATAAATACCCTTGAGTTACTGAATAGGGAGACTGGCTGCCTTGGAAGACGTATGAATTGGGATAAACAGGGAGCCGGGGAGATGGCTCAGTCAGTTAAATACTTGTTGTGCAATCGTTAGGACTTTGGCTCATTCCCCAGCACCCACATCAGCGAGTCAGTTTGGTGACACCTGTTTGCAAACCCAGTGCTAGGGAGGCAGAGGCAGGAGGCTCGGTGAGGCTCACGGGGTCCTCAGACGTATGAAAGGTTATGATAGAGTTACTTTAACTAATAATAAATCAGTCCGTAGAAAAGCACTGGCCAGCTTAGGCTACATAGTAAGAGTCTGTCTCAAAAAAATAAAATAAAGAACAAAAAAAAAAGACAGAAGGAGAAGGAAGAAGGAAAGAAAACTATCGATCAATGGACAGGACTTCAGCAATGACTGATCCGGTCAACACTTACTAAGTGAACAGAGATATGGTGGCTCAGGTGGCATTAGTTTGTGGCTCTCCTGGTACCTGCCTGGGCTTAGTAATGACTCATACCACCCACTGGCTAATACTACACAAAGCATTCTGTCTGTCTCTCTGTGTCTCTGTCTCTGTCTCTGTCTCTGTCTCTGTCTGTCTCTCTGTCTGTCTCTCTCTCTCTCTGTGTCTGTCTCTCTCTCTCTCTCTCTCTCTCTCTCTCTCTCTCTCTCTCTGTCTGTCTCTCTCTCTCCCCTGACAGGCTTATCTCAAACTTGCTAGACAGTCAAGGACCATCTTGAATCCCTTACCACCCACCTCCACTCTCCACTTCCTAAGTGCTGACATCACCGGCAAGCCTTGTTTATGTGATACTGGAGACTGAACCCCAGGCCTCCCCCATGCTAGGCAAGCACTCTATGAACTGAGCTAATCCCCAGGCCTGCAAACACATTTACTCAACTTCCACCTACAACTTAGCTATTGGAAACCAGTCTGAGGGCCATTTCCCTTTGCCATGACAATTTTTTTCCTCGGCAGACTCCAACACCAATGCAAAGTCCTGGCTCTCAGTCCCTCACACTGTGACTTTTTAAGAAATTAGTAAATCAGGTCTTCTCCAGGATCTAGCCCCCGCCCTTCAACATGGAAAGTTCATTTTCCAACTTTAGAGCTAGATAGATTCCATTACAGATAATCAATCAAAATACCGACTTGTGGAGCTCAGTCCTGACTGATACACCTGCCACGGAACTCCTACATCTGAGGTTAAGGGAACACTGGCGGAAGAAAAAGTGGACAGATTCTAAGAGCCACAAGATTAAGGAGTTTGCTGTGAGGCTGTTTCCTAGAGACATCAGAAGCTATACGCATCAAGTCTTATCAACGGGGCTACTTAAACAGACCAGGGACAACAACCATAAACACGCCAATGGTGGAGACATCGGGGAGATCAGAGGACTCACCTCTAGATAAAGAACCACAGACAAACAAGGAATGCTAAGAGCAAGACAAATAGTCTTCCCCAAGGAAGAGCCCACCAATCGATGATCCAATACCAAATAGTCATCCTTGAAAACGCACACAAGTAACATTATACACAGGTTACATGTATTCAGGAAAATACACACACACACATTAAAGAAAAAAAAGACTATGAGTTTGGAGGCTGGAAGGGAAGGGGAGAAAATGTCGTCATAATCTTTAAAACTTAAAAAAAAATTGGTAAACTGGGGTCATTTCAGTGGTCTTAATCCCAATTGGTCAACGTCTTTCAAAGAAAGAGAAATTGGGACATCCAGAGTTGCCAGGAAGGACTGTGAGAGAGGCATTTAACAGGTGGCGACTACACACCACACCAAGGAAATGGGTCTCAGAGAGACTTCTCTCCGTACCTTCTTCATGTCAGCTTCCAGCAGTGTGGGAAAACATATTTCTGATGTTTTTGTCTACCCCACTCTGGGGTGTTTTGTTACATAATAGTGATGGCTAAGTCACTGGGCCACTTCAGTTCTCTGGGTGGGAAAGCGGAGGAAAGAGGAAATTCCCATCATCAACAGGTGTGTTTTCTTTAGGACACACACCTGCTAAGGTCCTGCGGCAAGGTCTGGAGGCTAGGGAGTTAAAGGTGAGACTGCTGCCCCGGGGATTTTAAAGCCACACTTAAATTAAGCACACTAGTCACTGGACAAATAGTATAGGATTCCATTTACGTAAGATACCTAGGATAAGCCAATCCCGAGGGACTAAAGGTGGAATCCTGGCCGCCAGGAACTGGAGGTAAGGAAGAGAATCAGGAGTTATTTAAATGGATACAGTTTCTGTTTTGAAAGCGAAACAGTTGAAAAGCTAGGATCAGGGTTGGAGAGATGGCTTGGCGTTAAGAGCACTTACAGCTCTTCCAGAGGTCCTGAGTTCAATTCCCAGTAACCACATGGTGGCTCACAACCATCTGTAATGGGATCCGATACACTCTTCTGGTGTGCCTGAAGACAGCAACAGTAAACTCACACATATAAAAAGAAATAAATGGAGGTCTGGCCCAGGGTTAATTAATGCCTGTGCTTAGCATAGCCCTGGATCAGTCCCAGACTCCAACCTGAGATTTGAGCACTGGTGATAGTCGTACAATAGGCCACTGGACAGAGTAGGGACCTGCTCAGTGACGGATTTATTACCTAATACACACAATGTCCTGGGTTTGATTTCTGACTTCTCTTCAAAGATTGAAATTGCGCATTTTGTCATGTGTATTTTACACTAAAAATAATAAGCATGTTGGAATAACATATTCCAACCAAAATTACATTTCTCAAAGGAAAAACATACCTCCTTGAAGCCACTGTGTTTCAGCCAGGATGAAAAACTCCCAGTGGCTTTATAATTAGTACGCTATTCATTCCAAGCCTTCAGACAAAAAACACCAGTCTTAGCCAAAACTCGGACCTGCTACTTAACAACCTGAGAACACTTCCCAGATACCTGCTAGTTTACTCTGGACACAGCCCTCGCAACCCACAGGAGGAAGTTGCAGCCTGGGCCTCCCAACATGCTTAATCCTTTCCCAAGTGGGTTCAGCAGATACATGGCTACCTGGACTCCATGTTCCGGTGGAGGTAACAGACATATATACACACACAGATACACACACAAACACCTCTTCCTAGCCATAGGACTCTCAACCAATGAGAAGACACGGTCTCTAAAGCCAAAAGCAAAAGAGAATCAAAAGAGATTAATCAAAAGAGAATCACAGGGTAGGTTTGCTCCCCTGGCCCACACAATTCAACAGCCCACTCTGCTCCTTCAATGCAAAGTCTCAGAATAAGTCATTTCCTCCCACAAACACTTCAGCCTGCCAGAGCCAAGAGAATGTGTATACAAAGTTGCATAGACTGCTTACCTGTTGGCTCACCCCCCCCCCCACCACTGGGCTACCTTTGCTCAGCGGAAGCCTGCACTCAATTGATAGGCAGCCATGGGCTCTGGTCTAAACAGGGCATGAGTGAGCCAACTAAAGGCCTGTATGACCACCTATGTTCCACAGTTACTCACTCAAACCTGTTAGTTATCTTTTAGTCAACCACTCCGGAGAACACACCGAGAGAGTCAGGGCTAGGGCTAGAAGCAGCTTGGCAGGAGAGCACGGGCTCAGCACCAAAAGCCCTGGGCTGGAACCCCAGAAGAAACAAAAGAAAAACCCCAAAGGGCACATCTATAGCAGGTTATGGAGAACAAGGCTGGTAGAGATTTGAATTACATATCCCATAGATCTAAAGAAGGGAAAGGTCTTGCATGATGGCGTACATCAATAGTACCAGATACTTGCAATAAGACTGCTTGAGCTCAGGAGTTCAGGGCCAGCCTAGGCAACATGGTAAGTCAAATACATACATATACATACATATGATATATATATATATGTACATGTCATATGCATATATGATAAATGACAGACACTGAATGAATGAATGAATGAATGAATGAATGAATGAATGAATGAATAAGGAGTTTAAGGCCAGCCAGGGAACCATGGTAAGACCTTAAATCAAATATAAAAATAAATGATAAATGGATAGACAATAGACAGATAGACAGACCAACAAACAACTTGAATCTATGCTATAAGGTGGGTAAACGCCAAGAACATTACACTTAAGAAAAGTCAGTCATGAAAAGACAGTGTGTGATCGTACCAATGCGAATCACCTAGAACCTTCCAAGTCATAGAAACAGAAAGGAAAGTGGGGTCGTCACACACTGGGACACACTGTGCTGTCAACAGGGTCAGCATTTCTGTGACAGTGAGAGCGTCCAATATGAATGTACTCAGAGTCACAGAACTACATGCTTAAAAATGGTCAGAACACATTAAGGAATATTTTGTGTTTATAATGACCTTAAAAACCTTTTTTTTTTTTCTGGTGATACATACATTAATCCAGCACCTGGGAGGCAAAAGCAGGTAGATCTCTTGAGTTGGAAGCCAGCCTGGTCTTAACTGCATGTATCCAGCCAGGGCGACACAGTAAGACCAGGACTCAAACTAACAAAGACTCCTGCTCTGGGCACATGCTTTCCTTTGGCTCACCAACCCATCTCCATTCTTGGCATTGCTTTCCTTTGATAAATCTATCTCTTTAAAAAAATAAAATAAAATAAAAAAGATTTAAAAGAAGCTGAGATAAGCTCTTTCTTATGTAACTCAGGTTGGCCACAATCCCTACCTCAGCTCCCCTAAATTAAATGATAAATTGTCTATTTTGTGTAATTTTTTTTGTCTAAAAACAAATCTATAATCCTAGCCCTTGAAAGGTAGAAGGAGGAGGATCAGGAGTTCAAAGCCAACATAGGCCATATAGTAAGACCTTGTCTCAAAACCATCCCTTCCCAAAACCACACGAACTCCAGAGTCAGGGAAGGTGGACTTGAGACCCCCAAACATTTAGTAGACAAACAGTTCTTCGCATCTTTGGCAGCTGGACCACTGCTAACACACCAAGTAAGCTGCGAGCATCCCCAATCTCACTCCCCTCTACACATGCATCCCCTCTTCTCTTAACAGCTAAGCTTCCTGATGGCAAAGGTCATTTCTCCTTCTTTGTGGCCTACACAGGAGGGAGGGAAGGGTTAGGATTTTCAGGAGGAAGGATTGAGCACCAGGAAGAGGCGGAGCCTAGCACCAAGAGCCTCAGGAAGAGGAGGAGCCTAGCACCAGAAGCCTGGAGCTCTGTGTTCACACACCCCAGGAGTTCAGCTTTGCTACTTCTTGGTTGCATGATTATCTATAGGTGACAGACAGCCCACCACACGCTGATGAAAGAGCTTCAAGCTTGCACGAAGCACCTTGTCGTGGTGCCCAGCTCAGAGCATTTTGGGATGTTTCCAGCTCCTTCCCTTGACATCCCTTCACAACCCATCTCCAGGGAGTGGAAAGTTACAAGAGTCAGGTCAGTGTGCCTGCCACGACAGAACGTTAGGGTGACCTCCACTCCCATATATACACACAGGCTGTGCGTATACATTTTCCTTATTGCTCCTTTTAGGTCAGTAGGCAACCCCAAGAGAGACGGATGGCTGAGCGGCGGCAGGGACCCTTGCCCCTCCCATACAAGACAGAGAATGTTCAGCACAGTTTCAATGTTCTTTGGGCTACAATACCTGGGCCCGTTAAGCCCCAAAAGAACTAAACATACAGTGCACAACACTGAGAGAACCCTACTATAAAGCACACACTATGGGTGACGACGACGTGTCCACGGTGGCTTATGAAAGGTCACAAATGTACCCTTTAAGTGAAGGATGCTGATAACAGAGGCGGCGGCTTGGAAGCACAAGCAGAGATGGGTCATTGCTATCATTCCCAGTCATTTTTGTTGTAAACCTCGGAGTGCGCTGAAAAGTGGAACTATTACAAAATGGTCTGAGATATAATGGCTCAGCTGTTAGGAGCACTGGCTGCTCGTGCAGAGGACCGGGGTTCAATTCCCAGCACCCACACAGCAGCTCACAACTGTCTGTAGCGCTCGTTCCAGGGGATCTGACACCCTCACGCAGACAGACATGCAGTCAAATCACCAATGTACATTCTTATAAAAAAAAGGTATAATGAAAAAATCCCTGTTTATGAGCACTCCACAGTAACCGAGAGTTTCACACCACGCCTTGCCTCAGCTCTTAACTCTTAGATTACGCTGTTCAATCTCAATCATTAAAAACTGTCTGAGGACACTTTCCATGCAGGCTTTCACTTGCACTTGGGAGGAAACGTATGAATCTTTGTGAGAGGCTAGCCTGGTCTAAGAAGCTAATTCCAGGGAAGCCAAGGCAACACAGTAAGAGTCTGCTTGTCCTCCCCCCCAAACACACCCCGCTCCCCCCTCAAAAAAAAAAGAGAAAGAGAGAGAGAGAGAAGTCTGAGGGAGACAGGTGTGGTGGTGCATGTCCGTAACCCCAGCACTTGGGAAGCAGTAGCTCACTGCAAACTGGAGACCAGCATTGGTCCACGTGACACATATTAAGCTAGTCAGAGCTTCACAGGAAGGCCCTATCTCAAAAAAGCACAAAAGAATGTTTAAGGGAGAAATGTAAGAGACAACGTGGGGCTTCAGGATAGTCAGAGAGAACCAGAAAGTTCTAAAATGTGAAATTACCTTCTAGGCCATTTGCTGAGAAGCTAACCTATCTTCCTCTGAGGACACACCTCTTTCTCATCCTTGCTTTTACCTACTCTGACCTGCAGTGCGTTTATGTGGATGGCAGCATGGCCATTTCTGTGGTAGGTATAGGAAAGGCTAGGCTCCACTTTCTGGAAACTCAGAACTCCCTACCAGCAAGAGAATAATCAGACTGTAGGTCTCCGTGGAAGCCTCTCATGTTATGAATAAATGTCCCCAGTCGCCATAGCACCAAAAGCCAGCTGCTCAAAGGAGTTCACCTCGCAAACAGCTGGCTGGGCATGGCTGGTGCCTGGTAACCATCGGGCAGACCACCAGACCTGAGAGGAGCCGGTTCATGTGCCCCCAAAGCAAATATCTGACTCCCACAGCTTCTCATCCCTCCTCCAGAAACAAGGAAAGCAGCTGGACCAGGGTACAGACAGGTAGGTCCAGCTACACCCTGCATCAACCTAGACAGAAGATCAGCGACTGGAGATTGATGAACGTGACAGGGTGCTGGGCATAGAAAGGCAGCTTAATAGAGCCAAAAATAGCCTTGTTTTTTTTTTTTTTGTTTTGTTTTGTTTTTTTTTTTAAGAGGATTCTGACAAATGAAAGCCCGTGCAACTCCATCAGCAAGAGGAGGAAAAAAAAAAAAAAAAAAAAAAAAAAACAGCAAAGCAAAAGACCAGATCAGCTCAACAGAGGCAAAGATTCTAAGAGATTCCTGACAGCTGTATACCCCCAAATCCTATGCCTGCCCAGCACCCTCCCACCTTACTCCGACTGAAAATTCGGCCTGAATCTTGAAACCATAACCTTAGTCCCATTACCCCACACATCCAATGGTGCCTGTGTACAGCCAAGAAGTTATTGTTTATCTTAGCGCTGGAGTCAGACCATGGACTAGGAGCCTCAAACAAGTACCTGTTGAGTGCTCACCCTTGAGAAAACGAGGCGGCAAGAGCACCCGGAAAAGAGGGTGGGGTCTGAAGATGTAACTCAGTAGTGTAGGCATTGCCTTGAACTTTGCACAGCCCTGGGTTGGAGCCTCAGCACCACAAGAAAAAGAAAGACACACGGACAAAACTCAGTGGCCGTTGATGGAGTCGTCTAGGGGTGAGTAATGACGAGTGCAACCTATCCAAGCCAAATAGATCAGGATGGAGTGGGATTACCCCCACGTAAAATCTTCAACCTCTTGATTTTCAGTGGCCCTGTGAGTCAGAACTCATCTTCTGACTCCTCCTCTCTTCACCTGCTCTCACAAGTGAATCTGACACATCTAAGACCTCGAGGCAGCTTGCACATCTTGGGTTCCCCTAAAGGCGCGTCATATTACCACTCCAAGACCAGAACAACCAGGTGGCAGGTTAACAGATCACACCCCACTCAAAGGAGCTAATCCGGGTGGCAGAGATGACCGACTTTTGTTGTTCAGCATGGAGAGAGCACATGGCCCTCTCCCAATACTGCCACAAACCCACCTGCTCTGGATCTAGAATCAAGAGAGCTTGCCACTAGTCATTCCCTTCTAGTCCCCCACCCCCATCCATTTGCCTTCAGGAAGAAGGGGGTGGAGTCATTCCAGGCGCAGGGCCAAAGAAACACAAAAGCACTTGAAAAATCACTCCAAAAAGTACCCATTTCTCCCATGCCAATCTACTTCAAGAGTCCAGAACAGGTCCAAGTATGCCCACACAAGGCACTCACCTGCTTCCCCCTGAAAGGTGCTGTCCCCATCACTGGGCCAGATCTGCCCGGTCTTGCGGACACCCACGATGGTAGCCTCAGACACCACAACCTGGCACTGCCGGTGCCGCTTCTGGCACTGTGGCGTTGGGGGGCTGCTGCTGTCAAAAGACTGCTGCGAATTCTGCGAGGGTGAGCGGCTCTTGTCCCGGTACATGCGGTAAGTGGTGGGGCTTGGTGACACGCGGCTGGACTGGCCAGAGGAAAAGTCCTCCTCGCTGGAGGTGAGGTTCTCATTGGAGCTGCAGTCTGGGGTGTAGCCACCTCCGCTGTCCTCAAAACTCCGAGGCGAGTAGGACCTGCGGGGCCAGGTGAGGCGCTTCTCCTGCTCCGAAGTGCTCTGGCTTCGCAGGAGGGGGCTCTTGCCTTCCCCCTCCACCATCATACCTCCGACGTAGATGCTCTGGTAGGGTTGGTACTCCAGGG
>JANHMN010000019.1:29190626-29303094 GCA_030674055.1 Rhabdomys pumilio
GGGATCTGACTGCAAGGACAGGCAGATAAACCTACATGAGGCTTCAGGTGCCCACTGCTCGTCTATAATTCCAAATAGGTATGCGTCACCATGCTTGGTTTATTTGGTGCTGGGAATTAAACTTAGGCAGACTGAGTTCAGTGGTAGAGGGCTTACTAGCATATGCAAGGCCCTAGAGCGGTGATTCTCAACCTGTGGGTTGGGACCCCCCTCCATGAGTCAATTTGTAACCATGAAAATACATCCTGCGTATCAGATGTTATACATTACAGTGCATAACGGTAGCAAAATTACAGGTACGACGTAGCGATGAAAATAATTTTCTGGTTGGGAGATCACCACAGCATGAGGAACTGGATTCAAGGGTCGCAGCATCAGGAAGGACGGGAATCACCACCCTAGAGTGAACTTTCAATACAGTAAAGAAAAAAGAAAACTTTTTTTTTTTTTTTTTTTTTTTTTTTGCTCCTACTCTGCCCAATCAGCTTCCCGATCTCCACCCCTGCTGGAGGCCGGAGAAGACTCTCTCTCTTTTAAGTGGGATGGGGCTGTGTTACCCATCTGTTATCCGTCATGTGATCCATCATCTTCAGGGAGATAGAAGCAACAGTATCCGTTCTCTAGCTCTGGCTGTTTGCTCCTGCTGTGCTGAACAGTGCGTGGCTGGTGGACCTCCTGCAAGCTTACAAATCCCTGGCCTATAGTAGGCCACAGGGATCTCCGTAGGGTAGCCTTGCCAAGTAGGCAGCGGGTCTTCTCTGGAGCTGCTGGCCCCGGGGGTTCCAGATGACTGAGCAGGATTCTCATTAGAAGGAGCCCCACCCACCTTTTGCCGGATCAGTTATTCATGAAGCTTCTGAAGCCACGCTGGTATAATCTCCTGGTGTCTGCAGCCTTTACCAGGAGGGGAAGGGCAGGGTTCAGTGAACCTGTTACTGAAGGAATCCCAGCAAAGTGGTCTAGGCCATCACAGGCCCAGAATACTTATAGATCCGGGATGCCTCTCCTGGTTAGGTTAGAAGCCCTAGGTCTGCTTTGCTTCCCAGATATCGAACCCCTTATGTGTTCCAGAAGGGTAGGGGTAGGCAAGCTGAGTAAAATGCCAGCCCACAACAGCCTAGGAAGCTGCATCCATCTGGGGCATACAGACTCAGGTAGCTGGTAGCTCTGAATGCCGTTGATGCATTGGACTCGGAGGGAACAAAGACCATGCACAGTGCCTGGATAGAGGTATTGTGATGGCCGTACTTCCTGCCTACCCATCAGCTTCTCTCAGGGGAAAGTCTAACATATGGGAAGTGACTCGTGAGGCCACAGCAGATGGCAGAGGAGCCCCAGGGGCCTCTGGAGGGGCCTGTCTCAGGGCTGCATCTGAAGCCGGGCCCATCCAGACTTACTTCCTGTTCCGAAGAGGAGAGTCTCCCTCTAAGTTGGGTAATTCTTCTGAAAAGTCCCAGCCCAAACTGTCATGCCCCCCGCCACCCCCCTCCATCGCTATATTCTCTTTATGGTCCACTCTTGACCTAGAATTCTTTGTCAACATGCCACTGTCTCACGGGGCCTTGAACTTATGGGTGGACAGGGCCTGTTTCTTGTCCCCAGCCTACATTTTTTTTTTTGGTGGGGCCATACCCCTCAGTGAGTGTCGTGTGGGTTTGGGGATTAATAACTGAAAGAATTCTGGAAGCAGACTGTAGAAACTCCTGAAATCGTTATTGATGCTCCATGCCCTAATCCCAGCACCTGGGAGGCAGAGACAGGAGGTGTTTTTAGTTTGAAGCTGACCTAGATCTCTCTCTCTCTCTCTCTCTCTCTTTCTCTCTCTCTCTCTCTCTCTCACACACACACACACACACAGAGAGAGAGAGAGGGGGGGGGGCGCACACACACGGAGTGGGGGAGGGGGAGGGAAGAAAGGGGAAGGGAAGAAGAGGAGGGGGATGGGGAGAGATGTAACCAATCTTGTCTCCCTCAGTGTTCAGCTACCTAGATCCCAGTTGACCACAATTCTGGCTTAAGACATCCTGAATTCTTCTAGAAAAATAAAGCCTCCTCTGGGCCACAGAGGCTCATAACAGAACCAAGAAGGCAGAAGCAAGCGACCAGAAAACAAATGGCTGAGCGAGCGTGAGGTACCTGGTCCAGCCACTGTGGAGTTTGAATCACTACTTCTGCATGACTAGGGGAGGAACATCCAGCACCACGCAGACAGAGGAACAGGCTCTGCTGGGTAAGGGTTAGTGGGGCACTCCAAGCAGGGGTGGGTGAGGTATTGGGTAAATAAATCCCTTTTCAAGTGTTGGGTATTTTTAGGTTTCAGGCAAGAGTCTGCTCCAAATACTTGCCTGAAGCAACCATGTAACAGCCCGAAGGGTAAGGCTACTGGATCCTGGGCCCTGATTCTACTGGGACCAGACCTAAAGCTAAACGGGTTAGAGTGGGGAGCGGCTCAGATGTGTTCCTGGCTTTTTAGTTCCTCTGTTAAAGGGCAGACAGGACATAGGTGTCTCCAGCAGGAGGCAAAGGAGTGAATAGGAAGCAGGGAGGGATTCTGGGAAAAGAAAGTACACACCTCTGAAATACTTGAACTTGGTCACTCACTGGACCTTGGCTGTGAGAAGCTGCTTACCTAGTCCTGCAGGCCCAGACCCACAGTCCGCCTGGGGCCTTGATAGAAATACACAGGCCAATGCTAAGAAGTCTGAGGATAATGTCTCTAACACCAATGGCCAGGGTGGGAGGGTGGGGGCCGGGGGGATATAGAAGTGATGGGTTTGCTAGGGTTTTTTTTTTTTAAACAAACATTTCTAAAGACTTATTTTTATGAATATATAACTGAGTGTACAGGAACCCAAGGAAGTAGGATCGGATTCCCTGGAACTAGAGTTGCTTGTGGTTGTGAGCTGGGTGGATGCTGGGGACTGAACCGGGGTCTTCTGCGAGAGCAGTAAGTGCTTTTAACTACTAGGCCATTTCTCCAGCCCCTCCGGTTTGCTTTTTGGGGATGGGGATGGAACCTGCGGTTGGCAAGCACTGTACCACTGAGTGACACCTCTAGCTTACATACTGAGGCCTGAATGTCTCCTTCAAATTTGTATTGAAAGGCAATTCCAAGTGCAGTAGTCATTCCTAGGCAGGAGGAAGTGGGTGGGGCTCTTGGATACACTGTTCTCACAAGACTGGGTTTGTTACAAAAGCAAACGTGGTCCCCCTCTTTACTTCTCTGCGCCCTGGTCAGTATACTATGTCAGGATGTGGCACAGAGATCTTGCCAGATATCAGTCCCTTTCTCTTGGACGATGAAGCCGTCAGAATCATAAGCCAACCGACTGCTTATAACTTAGCCTGTGTTATGTCTGGGTTTTATCACACAGACAGTACTGTTGACTGACAGAGAAACACCTGAATCTCTCTCAGTTTTTCTTGGTAAGCTTGGAGTGTATCCTCCTGGGCCAAATATTGAGAGTGGAGAAACCGTTACTGTGAGTCGAAACATGCTATCACACCATGAAGGGTGACACGAGGAGAGTTTAATAACAGGTGATCTACAGAGATGTGGGGTTATGAAAAGCAGAGTTTCTTCTAGATCCAGAGCTCATGACAGGAGGACACAGTATTGGCCCCTTTTCTGTCACCATCCTAGGACCTAGGAGGAAGAGAGGTGTCAGGCGACCATTGCCATCTCCTTCCACCCCATGAAGTATTAGGCTACCATGAAGTATTATGCTGTGCCCACTAAACCCTAACCCTCCCTAATGCAACATCAATGTAGCCTGTCCCTAACAGGCCATGTCTTCATGGAGCAGGGTAGGGGCTACAGTCCAGAGGAGAGCCCACCAAGATCCTCTGTGGACATTCTAGAGCACCACAGGGGAAAGCTAACAACAGCAAACACAAAACTGGCCGGCTGGGCCGGTAGATAAGGAACACAAATGAGCCACGGCCTATCCGAGCTGAGGAAACTGCATGTTTTGTTAACTATGGGAAGCCCTGGCATGCACCCACAGGGAGAGACCAGGGCAGATGACTGGGCAGGTGGCCCATCAGGCAGTGTGCACAGTCCAAGGACGTTCTGGAGAACCAGCCTGGGAGCACATAGGACCAGCCTGGGAGCACATAGGGACCCATGGCTCCAGCTGTATATGTGGGGGAGGATGGCCTTGTTGGGCATAGATGGGAGAGGAGATCCTTGGTCCCATGAAGTCTGGATGCCCAGTGTGAGAAAATTCGTGTGAGGTGGGAGTAGGGGGGTGGGTAGGGGCACATCCTCATAGAAGTGAAAGGAGCGGGACTAGGATAGAGGGCTCCTGGGCAGTGGGGAGGAATGGGGTAAGGGGATAACATCTGAAATGTAAATAAAATACCCAATTAAAAAAAAAAAAAAAGAGAGACGCTTTGGAGAAACAAGCCAACATGGGGGTTTGCACACAGGGCGGGCTAGGGAAGGACAGCATGGAAGGAATTTTTATCAACTGTTAACCGGGTTCACTGCAAAGAGTACCACCAATTTCAGGGCAGAAGTATTTTCATTTTTATGCTCTACCACCTTGTTTAATACCAAATATTAAATCCTTTAAAGAGGATGTTTTATATGCTTTTTAGAATAAAAGGCCTCTGAGCTTTGTGTCTATAACCCCAGCACTTAGGAGACAGAGGCAGGGGGCTGGTGCAAGCTCAAGGCCAGCCTAGTATGCATAGTGACACACTGTTTCAAAGTGGGGTGGGCAGCGGGGAGGGAGAGGCTCACCAAAATAAGGCTAATGAACGTTGAATCGAACAGGAAGATAGGTCGGTGTTCTTGGATGTTTGGCCACTGCTGAGTTAATGAACAGTCATGGAGAGGTGTGGTATGCCAGGCACTTAGAAAAGGGCATGGACTAACATGGCTGCCTACAGATGTTTACCATCCTGATAAACAGATGTTGCTAAGTATGGTGGTACATTTCTCTAATTCTAGCATTTGGGGGATGGAGGGTAAATAAAACCCAAGGTAAGCCTCAGCTACATAGAGAGTTGGAAGCCAGCATGGGCTACAGGAGACCCTGTCTTGGGGGTTGGGGGGCACAGCAGCTAAGAATGCTGGGTGTGCCCACCCTCTTATGGCAGGATAAAGACAGGGGTATGTGGGTCTGGACCCAGAGCTATAGGAATACAGTGGCAGGTCAGGGGAAACCCTGGACCCATATAGGATGCAGTGTCCCTGCTGATGTGTGGAAAGGGATTAGGCATGCTAGATTCTGGATGTCCCAAGTCCTCCAGAGATATGTGCCCCAATGCCAAAGTCCCAAGAGATACACAGCCAGTTGGACAGACACACAGTAGGTTAGCAGGGATGGGCACAGGTGAAAACACAGAACAGTATCGGGCTGTAGAATGAGTTGCCATTGAGGGACACCATGCATTGTCGTCCCTCAGGATGGCCACAGTGATGAGCCAAAGGTCTACCTTCTTACCCATTAATACTCAGGGCAGAACCATGGGGAATCTCAGAGATGGAAGTGGGACTCTGCTGGGGGGGGGGGCAAATGGAACTTTGTCCATTGTGCTTAACAGTGGATGGAGCCCCAAGAGTCCTGTGGGAGCTAGGTCTGAGGCTGAAAGGCCTAGAACTTCATGTTTTCTTGATGAGGGAGAGCTCCGTGTAGCATGGCAGGTTAGTTTTATATGCCTATTCCGGAAGTCCCGGTGCTTGGAACATGGAGATGAGGGTTCAGGGATCCCAGAGGATCCACCCGAAAGGTTCCGCAGCTATTGGTATGATTGGGTAAGGGATGTGGGTTAGCCCTGAGGTGTCCCGAGTTTGCAGTCTTGAAGCCTTCTAAGCATACAGTGAGCATCTGAAGACCCTGTAGAGAAGGCTCACCCTGGTGCCCATCAACCAGCCCGGCAGTATGGGTCTTCGGCAGCCACTGGCTAAAGAGAAATGTCTGGGCTCTGAAGACACAGGGCTTCTCCAGCTTGACCGGCATATCCTCTGTAGATCTTGGGCTCCGTGTCACCCTTTCATACAAAGGGTGTAGATGGCGCTGATTCTGGTCTCAGTTAGCAGCAGCCCAGGCCAGGTGGCCTCTTGTTCTCCTGTGTCTTGGGTACCTCTATTCCTGCAAAGATAGGGAAAGATATCATCAACCATACATCTGACAGCTGACATTACGTAAGGACTATTCCACCCTGATACTTGGAACCCTTAACTTGGTCCTCTGGGCCTGTCCTCTGAGGCCTAGGTGACTTGGTGTTGGAAAGACCCAGGGGACACTTGGGATTGTGGCATTCAGGTAAGCTGGAGGCACCTAAGCCTGGCCCAAAAGGAGCCTGTGTAGAGAGGAGGGCCGGAGCAGGTGCCTGAGTTGGTAGGTGGAGGTCATAGAAGCTGTAGGCCTAAGATACAGTTAACAACCCAAAGGTCCCAAGAGGACAGTAAAAGTGGTAAATTAAGGATGGTAGGTGTGGCCTTCTGGTCCCTATCCTGCTCTTCAGCCCCTCCCAGCCCTCCCTGTACGCACGTATTAGGTCTCCATCTCCATCTCCGACCTGGGACTGGCTGCTGGGCCTCTTCTCTAGGTCCTGAAGTACAGACTGTTCAAAGGCTAGGGCGGCAACACGGCTGAAGAATGCCTTCACGTTCTCTCCTGGGGGCCCACAAGATGGCTATGACTCAAGATGCATTATGCTCTCAGATGCATTATGGGCAAGTGCCAAGTCAGCCCATCCTAAGGCTGATGGCCAGGATGCTTCCAGAGAATCCCTGGTAGTCACAGCTACCAGTCCACTCATGGCCAAGCAGCCAACCCAGGTTCTGGGTGGCAACCTGACTTCCCAGTGGGTTCTGACCCCCATCCTTACCCTGTTGCCCCACCCTTACCCCAGGCTACTCCCTTAAAGCTCTGAGCCTTCCTTTCTTAGCACCCGCACTCACGATCCATTTCTCCTCAACTCTTGCATGACCTGGGACAAGCAGGGCTTGGATGTGTGCCTTCTCTCTGGGTGCCACCCACATGCTGTTGGGCCTTTCATGGAATGTGTGTATACCCTCCTCCAGGTCTCAGCAGCCAACACAACCGTTGCCCATGTGTAACTATTGATCTGTGGAAGTGTGGAGCAGAACCCTACTTGCCCCACTGTGGGATCTCAGTGAACCTGCTCTTCCTGTGGTCAAGGAGGGGTGGGTGCTATAGTGCAGACAGATGCTACTGGTGGGGAAGGGCAGTAGAGGGCTCCAGGCACCGGCACTGCCAGCCATTTGTGGTGGACTGGGGGTGCCACCTCTAGTTTCGATTCATGCCCAGTCCATGGCTGGATGCACACTGTCTCTATGTACCTGGGTCTCGGACTACTGGCCCCATTTCTGAGTTCCCACAGCCTTGGAATCTCTTGTGTGCCAGGCATTCCGTGCCTTTCACTTTGTCTCCCAGAGCTTGGGTTTGAGTTTTGCTCTTTGTGCTTCTGCGCCCTGCAGAATGTAACAGATGCATGTGGGGTACACTACTCACCCGTCTTGGCCGACACAGACCAGTACTCTGCCTGCATCTCATTGGCCAGATGCACAGCCTCTGCTTCGGCTTGCTCGCACGCTGCCCCTGACTGGAAGAAACAGCCCTGGCTGACCGGGTATCTTAGCCCTCCTTGCAGGGGGTCCCTAGGGTGGCTACCTCCCCTACCCCTATCCTTGCTTTTCACTTCACCCCCAAGCAAGTGGGTGTGGTGGGTTATCCCAGGGCAAGGATGCTGCTTGCCCAGAGCTGACACTGTATGCTCCCCCCAGAGAAGCGAGCAATCCCTGCCTCTTGGGGGAGAACTCTCTTCAGTCCCATAAACCATAGTCTTTGAAGTCCAACACAAGGCATGAGGGGAATCATTCAGTGCCCTTCAAGTGGGCTGCAAACATGAGAATTTTCTGGATAGCCAGTCAGGGTTCGGCCTCCAGCTTCGCTCTGCTTACCAGGAGATCCTTCTTGGTCCCCACGAGGAAGATGAAGCAAGAGCCTGCCTCATTCTCCCTCAGCACATCCTCCAGCCACTGCCTGGAACGCACAGAGTGGAGACAGGAGACTTGTGCTTAGTCAGGAGGAACAGGGAAGGTATCCTGACCTGCGCTGACTTAGTGGGATGCTAGTGCTGGAGTCAGAGGCCCTCAGTGGGACCAGAAGGAGCTGGAAATACTAAGGCACCTGTTTGGGAGAGGTTTCAATAAGGTACCCAGAGAGAAGGCACACATCCAATAAGTCTCTTATTGTGAGACATAGGTGACTCCTGCTGTTACCCTTTCCTGTCTCGTTCATAGGGCCTGGAGGACTCTGATGTGAATGGCCCAGGCAAACAGAAGGAGGAGGGGCTTTGGTCTATTAGGTGGATTATTGCTGGCAGATGATGGCCCTCTGAAATCGGTCATGCTGCCCACATCTCTGCCCAATTTCTGTCGGGGAAGACTAGCTAGAAAATTATTAGGGACCAATGTAAAAGGGGACGGAGGAACCCTTGTGCAAAATTAAGATTTCCAATATGGCGGCAATAGGATATGAAAGCCAACTGTGGCCTGTCAGCTTAAGCTCCTGAGCAGCGGATGAGGGTATGTCTTTAGGGATGAGTGGGCAACTGGCTAGTAAGTGTCCGGCATTCTGGGTCCAGCATTCTGGGTCCATCCCGGAGACTGGGGTTTGGGAACCCTTCCAGGTAGCTTCATGAAGGGTTACTTGCCTGGTATGCTCCAGAGTCTGCACATCGGTGAGGTCAAAGGCTGTGATGATCACTGGACACACAGGGAAACCCAACAGCCAATCAGCAACAGGTGTGCTGGAGGGAAGGCTCCCCTAGGCATCTTCCAAGATCATAAAGAACTACTGGGGTGGGCCCACTGTAAAGACTGGGGAGGAGTCACCCTGGGGTCGCCCCTTGGACCTGCCCTTCCATCAGACCCCTCCAAACCCTCCAAATCTGTACCTAGCAGCCTAGCTGGGGGAGAGGGGGTGTAAAAGAGAAAGGCTTGAAGCGTTAGACTCTGACAAGAGATCCTCTGCTACTTGTGGCCCAGTGGGCTTGGTGAGGGCTGTAACTATGGACAAACTGCTTCTATGTCTGAACATCAGTGAGAATGGTACCCCTGGCTGTCAGGATGGATACTGTTTTGAAAAGCTGTTAGTCCAGGGCCTGACTCTGGGTAGCCTTTTCATTGAAGGATGGGGATTAGTAACAACCAGTTAACGGAAACTGATTCTGTACAGCTATGTGGGCAGGGGCCTGTGAGGTATCTCTGTGGCCAGCTCTTTCATCACACAGTCTGCCCTGGATTCCCAAGGGGAAGGCCACAGCAGGATAGTCCAGGCAGAGGTCTGCTCTCTGCTGCCCTACTGTGAGTAAGAGCAGGCTGGATAAAGGCTTCCTTTGTGCTTTGGCTGACATTAATTGATTTGGTGGTAGGCATGGTGAGTAGTTTACGAAGGCGTGTCAGGCACCTCACACTACTAACTCCAGGGAAGCAGAGGCCCCTCAGGAGGAAAGGTTAGGAGGGGTGATGGCTAGAGGAAGCCACAGTGTACCCTACCATGCTGGAGGCTCTGCCCACTGCTCATTTCCTGTTTCCCCTTCTTTAAGCTGGCATGAAACCTCAGTAGTTCTTACACCAACACCAAGAAGACAGAACCATGCCTATACTGTGAGCCTGATTTGGGATCCTTTGGATGGCTGTCCACCTAGGCAATAGCTTCTATTTCTGTCTCCTTCCTGGAGACTTCGAATTGCCATCTCTGCTGACTTTGGGACTTGCTCAGCCCCCAGCTGCCCCTGGCTATGTTGGCAGTGGGCACTGAGGCACCTATACGGGACCTGCCAATCCTTCTGGGCCCACCTGTCACCGCTCTCTGGCGAAGACAGGAAAAGCCTCTGTTCACTGTCCCCTGGAAATATGATGTCATCTGTCTTTTTCTGGGACCCTTAAACAAGAATGCTCTTATCTGAGCTGTAAACCGGGACCTGAGGCAGTCTGCTTCTGATACTTCAGATACTCCCTAAGGGCGTGACTTAAGACAACCAGGGTCTAGGGTCCTGGGTGGCTTCTTCATTGCTAAGTGCTGGCTGCAGGGCTCTCCAAGTGACTCCTGGAGGACAGAGAAGTAGGGTTTGTGCAGGTGACATAGGTTGAGATCTCCAGCGTCATTCGCTGCTCACCCTGGGCACCGCGGTAGTAGGCAGATGCAATACACTTGAACTTCTCCTGCCCGGCTGTGTCCCAGCTGTGAGGGGAATAGGGGAGACAGGAAGACAGTGGGGATGGGTTAGGCAGTCACTGTGTTCTATGGCAATGGCACAGTGAGACCACGGGAAGGCCTCAGGACCTACACCAACATGCCAGCCACATGTGAACAACAGGAAGTGCCTGGCTGACCCAGTTCTCCCTGCCTCCAGCTCCGGCCAGTCCCTCTTAGGGCCTTTCCTCGGATCATAGTGCCAATGGGGGAGAAGGTGGAACATTGCAAATTGCTTTGTTGTAGCTCAGTCCTTTCTGACTGTGACATTATAAGGACCATATGTTCTGTAGCAGGACAATACTGGGGTTCCAGAAAAGGCCCTCAACGTTCGTGTGACTGGGGTGGGGAACAGGGCTAACGGGGACACACAGGCCACATCCCTTGGCCAACAGACCAGTTAGCTCTGGCTTTCGGAAACAATTTGTTGAGAAGGGAATAGAGGTTGAGCCCTGGATCCCCTGGAAAAGGAATGGAGTAACAGACTGATCATATCTGCCACGGTATAAGATGGAAGAAGGGAGGTGACATGCTGAGAGCTGCCGGGATGGGCTTACAACGGGCTTGCCAATATGTAGGGAGGACCCTGAGATCCAATCTACAAATGGTCATCTTTTAAAGTCAACAGATCAACATTTTGTTTTTCTCAGTAAACTAGAAAAATAACCCAGAGATAGGATGTCAGTGATCTGAATCTGTTTCTGAGCAGTTCAGTACAACGAAAGCTTCTGGGCTTACTCCTTCATCAATTCATTCGTTTCCCCCCCATGCCTGAAGAAGCCACTTGATGGGGAGTTGGGAGTGGGCACACAGTAAGCCAGGTTGGTCGGGTGGCAATGGCCTCAACATAAGATCCTTCAAGTCTGGGGCAAGGCAGTGCCCATTTTATATAGATACTGCCTGGAGCCTCAGTAGAAGCCCAGTTGCTGGTCCCTCTCTGTATAGCTCCACCTGGCTGCTCCCTCTGGACCAGACCTTTGATCCTTTCAGCTTCCCAGAAGTCTCAGTCACGGAGCCCTGGCTTTTCATAGCATCTTTCACTCTGAACCGACTGTGTGCTCACCCTTGGACAGGATGTGTTATCCCCTGGCCCCAGGATTACATTAGGTCACTGTCTCTGTGGAGATGGGAACAGACACAGGAGCTGTGGGCTCAGCCTAGACGAGGTGCAGAGGAATAAAGACCAAAGCCAAGAGAGGAAGACAGGGAAGGGGACTAAGAGAAAGGCTTGGTGAGCATCACCATAGGCAAGAAGAGCACAGAGATTGCCAAGTAAGACTGCAGGGAGGAGGGGGAGGCTCACCTGAGAGCACAGGGTCTGGGAGCTGGGTAGGACTGCAAGATCCTCTGGGGGTATGGAGAGAATGAGGTGTAAAGCATGGAGCCCTTTCACCAAGGTAAAAGGTGAACCCTAGGAAGGTTCCACACTGACTGAGGGAGGGTGAACGGGGCGGGAGGTGAGGCATAAAGCAATGCGCCACTGAGAGAGCCAAAGGCGCGGGGTTAGTAGAGAAGGCAGACTGGGGGTGGGGAGAACGAGATGGACAGATGGACACATGTGTATAGAGGGAAGTTGTAGGGGGACGGAGAGCACCAGGATTCAGAGCTGGACGAGGGCAGGGTGGCCTCCAGCAGAGCCCTATTCACCCAACGCTGGTACACAGGGACTGACTACAGAGGCCAGTCTGCCGCTTGTGGGAATCACAGGTGGTCCAGCTGGGGAGGAAGGCTGAACCTCAGGAAGATGCTTTTGGGGTGGATAATGGATAAGTGTGCAGGTCACGCTGAGAAGACCATCCCCAGATCTCATGACCAACACCAGGCAACTGTGAGGATGCAGAGAGCACCTAGGGACCCACAGACCATGAAACCTGCCTTCTGACAACCACATAGGACCGGGCTTGACCAGACATATCCTTGCTGAGCAGTCATGGGGCACAGAGGAAAGAGATCCAGCCGAGAGGTTTCCCTGGGGGGTGAGGGGGGAGCTCTCAAAACCACCATAACGGAGACTTACATCTGGAGGCTGTAGGGAACCCCTGCGATCTCAAAGCGCTCGATTTCAAAGTCTACGCCGATGGTGGCCTTGTAATCGCGGTCGAAAACATTCTTGCACAACCTGTGGGAGGTGAGGAGATCAGCAGAGGTCCCTGCACAGGAATGGGTACACATTCCCAACAGTGCACACCTCCAGGAAACATGATTCCCCGCTAGGGAATCCATGCGTGACCACGGCTTGATATGGTGGTGCGCACCTTTGATCCCAGTGCTAGGGAAGTAGAGGCAGGCGGATCTTTGTGAGTCTCTGGTCAGCCTGGTCTACATAGGGAGTTCCAGGCCAGCTGAGGCTAACAGATGCTAGCCTGTCTCAAAACAAAAACAAGGAAAGCAATGGTGCACTGGGGCGTGGATACACCAGTGTGTTCATCAGCTTTCCGTCTGCTTTCCGTCACCATGACACACTTGGGAGACGATGGCCAGGGATATTCTTTCGACCAGTAATATGCTGTCACCATGATGTAGCAAGAGAACATCTCTCAAGGTCAAGAAGCCAAAGAAGGGGATGGGGGTGGCATGCTGTTCCCTTCCTGTGTACACTCCAGTGACCTAAAGACCTGCCTGCAAGGTGCAAAGTCAGTCCCTTGGTGAAAGTGCTCTACCTCTTAAACATTCTGCCACCCTACAGGAAGTTCCACAAGCTGGAGACTAAGAGCCTCTGACATTTGAGAAATTCTTATCCAAACCTTAGCAACAGGGCAGCCAATGGCAATGATGTGGGGGAGGGGAAGCTGCATCTGCTCAGAAAGTAAACGCTGTAACGCAAATAGTGAGAGGAATGGAGGGTCCCTTCCCAGGGAGGACCTTGCTGGAGGCTGCATGGGGATGGTGTGATGAATGCTAAGTATCTAGGGTGCTTCACCATCTGTCAGTCACCTTAGTGGTGCGTGCGTGTGCGTGTGTGTGTGTGTGTGTGTGTGTGTGTGTGTGTGTGTGTAACTGTGTAAAACTGCTCTCCACCAGATCTCTCACTGACTTGGCTAGACTGGCTGTACAGGGAGTCCTGAGGGTCCTCCCATCTCTCTTTCCCAGTGCTGGGATTACAGGCGTGCACTGCCACATCTGGCTTTTTCATGGGTCCTGGGGATTAAATTCAGGTTTGGGGATTTATTCAGCAAGCACTTTATCGACTGAGTCAATCTCCTGAGCTCCTAATCTCCCTCTTTTAAATCCTTTTCTCCCTTCTTTCCTTTCTTCTTTCCTTCCTTCCTCTCTATGTGTGCAGTATAGGTGCCTGTGGTGTCCAAAAGAGTCAGACCTCTTGGGGTGGGAATTACAAGTAGTTTTGAGCCACACAGTGTGGGTCCTGGGACTCCAACCCTAGTGTTGTGCCTGAGCAGTACCCTCAGAGCCATGTCTCCAGCCCCCCAGTCCTTGACCTTTGCCACACCCTCCAAACTGTTTCCCAGGCTCAGATTGTGTTCCATGTTATCTGGATCTCCCAGGCAATGGTACTACAGCTTGGTGCTGGAAGGTGGGGCTTCCCTGACAGCATGAGGAGGGGGCAGGGTTTACCTGTGAATGAGGCTAGTCTTTCCCACGTAGAGATCACCAACTACCACCACCTTGGAGAGTCTGAGCCTGGAGGAAATTATGTCCGAGTCAGCCTGGAGAGTGGTATCACGAGTGTCTTCAGCATATCTAAGCTTCCCTTCCCAGAACTATCTGACTAACTTCAACCCTAGATGCAGGGAAGCTTACCCCAGAAGCCACTCTCCAGTGCTGGGGTGTGGGAGAACTTAGACTCCTTCTGGGAATCCTGCTGCCTGTAGGCTATATACCTTTGACCCCATTTGGCCAAAGTCATTGTCCTGAGAATTAGCAATGGGCACAAGGAGAGGAGAGGAGAGGAGAGGGTGAGCCACAAAATGAGGGGCAGGGAGGAGAACATGGGAAGTACTGTGAAAACCAACATCAGATGAAGCCAAACTGGTGGGAAGGAGCCCTCATGCAGGAGACATCTTTGTGAGGTATGTATCCTGCCTCTAAACTTCCACACGCCCTCTGGGATGCATACCTGGGTGGGACTAGACCACCAACCAAAGAGTGTACAGGGAGGGATCCCTGGCTCCAGACACATATGTAGCAGAGGATGGCCTTGTCTGACATCAATGGGAGGGGAGGCCCTTGGTCCTGTGGAGGCTTGAGGCTCCAGCATAGGGGGATGTTGGAGTGTGGGGTGGGAGAGGGTGGGTGGGGGAACACCCTCATAGAGGCAAAGGGGAACGGGGGGGGGGGGGGGGGAGAGTGCAGATGTGGGACGGGAGGTTTGTGGAGAGGTAACTGGGAAGTGGGATATCATTTGAGATATAAACGAATGGAATGACTAATAAAAAATGAATAGATAAATAAAATAAAAACATTGCATAGCAACTGTATATTCTAGGCTTTAAAAAAAAAAAAAAAAACCTTGTGCCTAAAAAATACAATTAATAGAAATCACATGCTTAAAAAAAAGAAGGTGTGGCCCTGTTGGGGTGGGTGTGGCCTTGTTGGAGTAAGTGTGTCCCTGTGAGTGTGGGCTTTAAGGCCCTGGTGCTAGCTGCCTGGAAGTGAGTCTTCCACTTCATCAGATGAAGATGTAGAACTCTCAGCTCCTCCTGCACCATGCCTGCCTGGACACTGCCATGCTCCCACCTTGATGATAATAGACTGAACCTCTGAACCTGTAAGCCAGACCCAATGAAATGTCCTTTATAAGAGTTGCTTTGGTCATGGTGTCTGTTCACAGCAGTAAAACCCTAACTAAGACAATGTGCCTTTGTGCTTCTATTCTTCCTGCGGCTTCCACACCCTTGTACCACAGGCTTACCCAGCAGTGCCCGTGTTCCTGTGCTGGCAGGCTGTGCTGACTCTGCTATGGAAGTGCTCCTTGAGCTGCAGGCAGGCATCTGGTGTGTACCACTACAGGAAGACAGACAGACATGGAGGCGGGCGAGCAGACCATCCTGCAATGCCACATCTTGGTAACACAAACTGGGCATCAGAGTGGTGAGTCCTACTTCCCAACCCTCCTTCTCTCCTGCAACTTGAGGCCTGTGGTCTCTTTAGCATTCCTTGTTCCTGGTAATGCCATGGGCTGTTGGGTAGGAAGTGTGAGTCCGTTTCTTAGACAAGGAAATGGAGAGGCACAGAATAATAAAGAGAACAACCTGCCTTGGGAAGCATCAGATACACCTAGTCTGACATGGTCCTGGGATGCAGGACAGATATGGCCACCTGTAGCCACAGGAATCCCACCTTCTATGAATATTGGACAGAGTCCCCTGGGCAGTCTCCCTAGGGCTGGGTCAAATCTTAGTTTTACCAAGGCCAAATGTATGGAGGGCAAATGGTTTCCCATGTCTCTCTGAGCCTCAATGTCTTACTCTGTGAATAGTGTCTTTTGTCCCATGAGTTCGGGCCTGGTTGTTTTTTTTTTCCTGATTACATTTCCTTTCTCTTTGGCTCATTGAGACGCCACCCTGTATCATCCCTGGTTACCATGGTCACACTCCACTGGAAGAGCAATGGCCCGAGAAAAGCCCGGGGAACTCTGCAATATCTGAGGCACAAAGGCTTTCTCAGTCAGTGTGTGGAGGAAGTTGGAGGGAAAGAGAAAGAAAGGGGAAGAAAGGGGAAGAAAGGAGATGAAGCAAAGGCCGAAGATGGGGACACCCTCAGTCAACAGCCCTGGCCTTCCTCTACCAGCTTTGTCACAGAATCCAAAAAGGACACAAAAAAGTCTACTTCACACCTGTCTGAGCCACGTGGAGGCAACAATGGACAAGAGGGTCTTTCTTTCTCTTTCTTTCTCTTTTTAAAATTTTAATTGAAAACAGATTTTTTTAGCACAATAGATTCTGATTATGGTTTTCCCTCCCCCAGTTCCTTCCAGTTCCCTCCCATCTGGATCCATGCCTTTCTGTATGGATCAAGAAGGTATCTAAGGGATAATAAAATAAAATAAATAAAAAACAAACAAGTCAGCTGGTCAGTGGTGGCTCATGCCTTCATTCCAGCACTCAGGAGGCAGAGGAAAGAGGTGGATCTCTGGAGTTCAAGGCTAGCCTGGTCTACAGAGTAAGTTCCAGGCAAGCCAGGGCTACACAGAGAAACCCAGTCTCCAAACTGAACCAAACCACCAAAATAAAACCCAAATAAATCAGAGTACGATAAAACAATCAAACAAGACAAAGAGCCAAAGAAAAAGCACATGAAATGCATCTAGAATCAGATACACACATGTTCACATACACAGAAATCTCAAAGAAACTCCAACCAGAAGACTTTAACATATATATGTATATGTACGTATTCAAAAGACCTACATACTAGAAGGAGGAAGAGGAGGAAGAGGAGGAGGAAGAGGAGGAAGAGGAGGAGGAGGAGGAAGAAGAAGAGGGAGAAGAGGAAGAGGAAAAGGAGGAGGAGGAGGAAGAGGAGGAGGAGGAGGAGGAGGAAGAAGAGGGAGAGGAAGAAGAGGGAGAGGAAGAAGAGGGAGAAGAGGAAGAAGAGGAAGAAGAGGGAGAAGAGGAAGAGGAAAAGAAGGAGGAGGAGGAAGAGGAGGAGGAAGAGGAGGAAGAGGAGGAGGAGGAAGAGGAGGAGGAGGAGGAGGAAGAAGAGGGAGAAGAGGAAGAGGAAAAGGAGGAGGAGGAGGAGGAGGAAGAAGAGGAAGAAGAGGAGGAGGAGGAAGAAGAGGAAGAAGAGGAGGAGGAGGAAGAGGAAGAAGAGGAAGAAGAGGAGGAGGAGGAAGAAGAGGGAGAGGAAGAAGAGGGAGAAGAGGAAGAAGAGGAAGAAGAGGGAGAAGAGGAAGAGGAAAAGAAGGAGGAGGAGGAAGAGGAGGAAGAGGAGGAGGAGGAGGCCCAGACAGCATTATGAGACAAAGAACCTTCAAAGATGCTATTTAGTTTTCTGTTGGCTATCTACTGATAGGCATAGGGCCTACACTTCAGAGTGGTTTGTTTCTCCAGTGAGACTTCCTTGGAGAAAACTAATTTTTCATTTGCTAGTGGCTATCAATGGACAACAGGATCTCCATGTTACCTTTCAGAAATATTTTCTGCATGGACTAACAAACAGACATCTCCTTACCTTCCCGCCCCCTTTTCTTGGTGATTCCAGGAATTTAACCAAGTGCTCCAGCCTACGGCTACGCTGTAACCTACCTCCTTTCTTACGTACACAAGAGAGTGATACACACACTTGACCACACATCGCTCCATTCTTTGCACTTTACATAACAGTTGGTTTGCCCCTCCTTAGGACTAGGAAGAGGTGCCTCGTCCCTCCTATCTGTACTGAGTAACATCACTACCGGCCTCCCTATGGATACTGATGTTGAATCTGACTTTCTGCTCACACTGATGGCTACAATGCCGGACCTTTCATTCACTCTCCACTCATGCCAGGACATACACAGTTTGGATTCCCAGACGTGGCTACCTAGTGGGCAAGTGCATCTGTAATATGGGCAAATACTATTCCTCTGCTCTCCCCCCGCATAAATGTTATTTGGCATTTTCCATTGCAATTAATATTAGTCTGTAAAACAGATTGGAGTTTTTAGCAAAAAGCAAAGGCAGACTTTAACAATGGAGAAAGCCCTGGATTTGGGGATCAGAAAGTAGGACATTTTTTTTTTTAAAGATAAATCTTGTTACATAGTCCAGGCTGACCTCAAACTCACAATCCTCCCGTCTCTGCTTCCCAAGTGCTGGGACCACAGGTGTGTGCCACTACACCTGTGTGATCTCTTTTGCATTCTCTCTCATATCCACGCCCCAACCCCCTGCAGCGCTAGGGATAAAACTCACAGTTTTTTCACCTACTGGGCAAATGCTTTCCTGCTAAGTTACATGACCACCCTGTGGAGAGAGTTAATAATAACAAGAAATGTCATGACTTTTGGAGCTTACCCTTACCATGAGCTGTGCCCAGAGGTATTATCTTTCCGAATCATCAGCTCCTAGAGCTTGGGTGACGATAGGTCACAGCTATGACAGCATCAGGTTTTACACTGAGGATTATGTGACTTATAACCTCCGTGCCATACAGCTGTTACCTGTTGTTACTACTGGCCTACTTTAGAGGAACTCAATACCCAGTCTCTTAGCTTCTTAGAAACTAGATCAACCTCTGCAGCTTGCTTGCTTGACTTCTGGGCACGAAGGCATGTCAGCCAAGCTGGCTATGGCTGAGGTGTCACATCGGCAATGAAGACAAAAAAGGGCTGGGAACAGTAGTGGTGCATTCCCACTGTTTCAGAGATGAAGGCAGGAGGTTGGGACCCTAAGGCTCGTCTGGAATACATAGTGAATTCCAGGTTCTTCTGGGATAGTAGAGACCTTTTACTACACCTATCCGGACCCAAACAAAACAGAACAAAAACAACAAAGGTGTTCCAATGACTGTACCTTAGGGAAGCTGGTGATGATGCGGTCCTGGCTCACAGGGGGCCCCAAAGGGGTCCAAGAGGACCTCATTCTTCCAGTGTTCTGTAGACTCAATCAGGTCGGGTAAAGAATATTACATAAAACATGTAAGAGGTAGTTTCTGCATTATGGCCCTGCAGATTAAACTAGAATAGAGTGTGCTAGGTGTCATGTGATCAAACAGAATTCCGAATGGGCTAGTTTTCAACAAAACAAGAGAGCTACAGAAGTCAAGAGGACCAGTCAACCTGAGCCGGCATGAATTATCCCATCAAGTAAGTAACTTTGAATAAAACCAATTTGCTTTTTACTATTTCTCACTCTCCTTTCGTTTTCTGTCTATAAAAATTAATCTCCTAGCCACGTGTAGTAGTGACACGGGTCTATACACTCAGCACTTGGGAAGCAGAGGCAGGAGGATGATGAGTTCCAGAACCCTTGCGTGACATAGTGAACACCTGTCATGCAAAGAGACCTAGACTGAACCAACCAAAACATGACAACATTCAATTTGTTTTACAGGATGAAATGTTGCCCAAGTCTAGATCCACAGAGTCAATTATGACAGAAAAAAAATGTTATATTTGTCTTTTAACAGGACTCAGAAAACCATACAAGTTCTCAAAATGCACCTGTGAGTTAACGCCTCTGGGTCTCCATCCCTAGCAGCGATATTAGGCAGGGACCATTCAATCTGTAGGCAGTTGGAGGAGGGGCAGCCCATAAGCCATCTTGCCCAGAGTCAGGAGGTGAGATCTCCTGACCCCATGCCTAGGAAGAGGGGCTCCTTCTCTGGACTCACTCCCTTGGTATGTGGGAGGTATGCAAAAAAAAAAAAAAAAAAAAAAAAAGAGCAAAAAACCAAAACCAAAAAACCAAACCATCCAAAAGCCAAACCAACCAACCAACCAACCAACCAACCAACCAACCAACCAACCAACCAAAAAGACCCAATGCTAGTTGTGGATCACAGCTCAGATAATGGACATGGAGTAGGGAGGGGTCCCCTGCCCTCAGTCTGTTATAAGATGGAGCTGCTGAGTGACTTTAGATTCCAGCCACCTTCCCTGATAATCTTACACCACCCAGAATCTATCCAACCCCACCACCACTCTAAGCCGGCTGTCCTCTTTTGACCCGGCAGAGGTTTGGCCCAGGATGGCTGCTCAGTGAGGAAGATCAGGGCCTGCAGGCCACACTCAGGTTGGGAGGTAGGAGGAGGGCAGGGGGCTCGACAGCGTCAGGGCCATAACCTCTGGGAGGCGTCCGCAGCCGGGAGGGTGAGTGAACTCACCAAAGCTGCAAAGACCAGGTTCTGGCGCGCAGGCCGCTGCAAATCACCACAGCAACAGTGGCCTCGCGGGACTGGCTCGCAGCTCCCGAATCCCGACGTCGGGGGCGGGGTCTGGACCCTTCTCCAGTCCGTGGATACGGCTGGCATCGCCCCGCGCGGAGTCATCACCATAGCAACGAGAGCCTCCCGGGACCTAGAGCTCCGCATTGCTTGCTTAGAGACTTCCGGACTACACTGGATCGCCCGGGCTCACCATGACAACCAAAGCGTTGATGAGCAGGCGGGGCCGGTGCCTGGGATTGGCTCAAGGTTCACTCTGGCTACCTTGGTGGGCCGGGTCGTGACAGTCCCAGGAAAGGGAGTTTTGACATGGGGCTTTGAAGCATCTTCCCGGCTGCAAGGGAAGGACACGCCTCACGCCTACCATCTGCCTTATTGCATCCATTTGAATTTAATTCTATTTGGAAATCATGTGCCTGGCTTCTGGAGCGCAGGCTGAAAAATTAATTTCCTCGGTTAATGGATGTTTTTAAAAGCTACTCAAGTTACTAGGCTCCTTCGAGCTAGTTTCTGTTGAAAAGCGAGATGTAGGGCGAGGGACAGGATGCGATCCAGAGGCTCTAGGACTCTTACCAGAACTCTTACTAAAACTGAAAAGTTCAGGTTTCCCGACTCTGGTTCTCTGGTTCTCTGGTTTTCTCTCTCTCTCCCCCCTCCCTCTCCTCCTCTCCCTCTCCCTCCTCTCTCCCTCCTTCTCCCTCTCCCTCCCTCCATCTCTCCCCCCCTCTCTTTATCTCCTTTCTTTGTCTCTGGGTCTCTGTCTCTGACAAGAAAACTAAAAGCCTTATTCAGAAAGATTTGCCTAGGGAGTTAGAAATAGAACTGAACCCAGATTTTCTGACCTCCAGCCCCAGGGTATTCACACCTTAAAATAAAACTAGGGCAGTCTGGGCTAGAGAGACCCTTTAGAACATAGTCCTCTGAAGGACCTCAGCAGGTAGATTTCGAAGTGTAGTATTGAATACTTGCTAGATCTATTTTAATTGTCTTTAATGCAACAGGAAATATCCTTATGCCTTTGCTCGAAACCTTTGTTAAGTGATTTGATTTCTTTATGTATTTTATGTATATAGGTACTTTTGTCTGCATGCACATCTGCACACCAGAAGACGGCATCATCAGATAGTAAGTTGCCATGTGGGTGCTGGAAATTTAACTCAGGATCTTCAGAAGAACAGTAAAGCAGTAAGTGCTCTTACCCACTGATGTCTAGACACACACATGTACACACGCACATGTGTGTGTGTGTGTGTGTGTGTGTGTGTGTGTGTGTAGGGGGGGGGTGTTCCTGGCTGTTCTGGAACTCACTCTGTAGACCAGGCTGGCCTTGAACTTCAAGATTCAGAGATCTGCCTGTCCCAGCCTCCTGAGTGCTATGATTAAAGGCTTGAGGCACTGCTGCCTGGCAAGTGGCTTCACTTCTAAGGCCTCAGGCTTAAAGGGTCCTATATCTCTAGAACTCAAGTTACTCAGCTATTAAATGGGTCTGATAAGTTTAAGGATTTCTTGTGAGGGTAAAGATGCTGGAGACTTGGGTTCTTTCAGTACAGAAGTAAGAGAGAGGAGACCTGGGTGTGTGCAGGGTTGGCAGGCATGGTTTTAAAGGGGCCTGTGGCTAAGGAGTGGAGATGGGACAGGACTAAGTTTTCTCCTGGAACAAAATGAGAAATAGCCTATGTTGGTTTGCCAGGGTGAGTTAGACACAGGTGGTGGTCGCTATGCTGACAGAGCTCACCTGTAGTCTTTTCAAAAGCCTTCAAGGAGTCTAGTCTGATCCCAAATTTTCCATGATAGTGACTTTGAACTCTTGATCCTGTCGCCTCCCTCCCCCATGTGACAGAATAATGGGCGTGTACCATGTGTCTAGTGTCTTTGTGTACTTAAGGACATCAGGTGGGGATGGTAGCTACAGGACTCTGGGTGTTTACATTATAGCAGCTACTGAAAGATTAGGAAGGCAGACTAGCTTAAAAAAAAAAAAAACAAACAAAACAAAAAAAACTCAATCCCCATGAAGGGGTGAAGAGAATTTCATGTGAATCTTAAGGCTGTCCCGTCTTTTCATTCCTTCCCAATCACCCATCAGACATCTCTAGACTCCAATAAGCTTTGTCAGAAATAGCCTTCAGACCTTTGAAAAGGAACCTTAAACACTCAATACCCCCGTAACCAGTATCCAAAAGTGTTCTCTACAGCAAAACAGTGGGAAACTATTATTTAACAAGAATTTTTGTTTGTTTGTTTGTTTGTTTTGTTTTTATTCAAGACAGAGTTTCTCTGTAAAGCCCTGGCTGTCCTGGAACTCACTCTGTAGACCAGGCTGGCCTCGAACTCAGAAATCCACCTGCCTCTGCCTCCCAAGTGCTGGGATTAAAGGCGTGCGCCACCACCGCCCAGCGAAACTATTATTTAAGCATGCCATAGTTGAGTATCAATGTTGACAAGATTTAGAGTTTGTCACCCTAAGGTGGACACCTCTGAGGGTGTCTGTAAGGATGTTTCCAGAGAACTTTAACTGAGAATTACTTACCCCGCATATAAATGAATCACCAGTTGGGCACCTGCTCCTAGTTCCATGGAGTTACCAGAAGGTGAAGTCTCAGAGCTCAGAGTCACTTCCGCTGCCCTGCCTTGCCCATTGTGATGGACTGTACCCTCAATACGTGAGCTGAAATAAATCCTTCTCCCCTCAATTTGCCTTTTGTATGTTTTTTTTTTCATCATACTAACAAGAAAACTGTCTAATGTGCCCAAGGGGTGACCTCTCTCATGGTGGTGACTTTTGACCCTGTGGTGACCTTTGACCCCGACTAAGGACAAGAGAAACTATAGGGTTTTTCTGGGTTTTGTGAACTGAATAGAAAATGCCCTCCAAAGGCTCATGCTTTGAATACTTGCTCCCCAGCTGGGAGAAGCTTTAGATTGTTGGAGGAGTCAGGTCACTGGGGGCAAGTCCTTAGAGATATATTATCCTCACCCCTTTCCTCTTACCCCCGGTTCATATTTCCCCACTGTCGTATTCTGCCAAGCACCCATGGGTCAAACTTCCTGAAATTCTAAGCCAAACTGAAAGCTTCTCCCAGGCATTCTGTCACGTGGAGGAAAAAGTAGCCAATACATTTGGTAATGTGCGAATTGTAGAAAAATGCTTTTAAATTGTAACTCTTAATTCAAACCCATAAACCATCTGTTTTGCATTTACCGAAAACTTCTTGGCATACGCCTGGCATGGAGAGGTGATAAACGGAGCAGACACAGGCAAGGTCTTGCTGTGTTAAGGGGGTTAGGCTGGGTCTTACTGAGTTGTGTCTATGGGGGAGGTCAGACAGGGTCTTGTTACATTCTGTGTGTGTTTAAGTTTGTGCAAGGTCTTAGTGTGTGTGTGTGTGTGTGTGTGTGTGTGTATGTGTATGTGCACACACTTGTTTTCTGTAGAGTCTCCATATGGTGCATGTGTGTATGTCAGGGAAGTTAGGCAGGGCTTAATGTGTATAGTACACTAGGCAGAGTTTTGGTATGTTGTATGTATATGGGAGGGGACTTAGGTGGGGCCTGGCTATGTGTAGGGAAAGTGTAATGAACTCTTGCTATATTGTATGTATTCACCTCCCATGTAGCTGGTAATAAAGGCATGTACCATAACCCAGACTCAGGTTAGGAGACAGCCTATTGGGGGTGGGGGGAGATGTTAAGTGGGTGTTGTTGGGGGGCTAGAAAACCACTCCAGCCAGTTTGTACTGGGTGGTCAGCTTGCAGAAATATGGGCCCTGACCAGGCAGTTCTGGGATCAGGTCTATGTGACTGAGGGGAAACAACTGAATTTCCTTGAAATTTTTAGCCTTAAAATGGTATAAAGTTACATCTTCTTAACTCAGATGACCCAAAGTATGCAAAGGTCACAGGAAATATGTACCACCAAGGAGACTTGTCTTTGTTCTATGTAGTAACATTGTAAAATAATGTTGTTTTTTTCATTCTCCGCTGGGCTTAGCCTTAGTCTTTTTTGCGCAAGCGCCTTGCCTCCCCAGGGTATTGACCAGGAAGCTGCAGACGCTGGCAGTCTCCTAGCAACCAGGTGGCCTGGTAATGGGCCAAGCACTCTGGCTGGCAGACACCAGGAGACTTCAAGCACTAAAGCAAGTAAGGCAGCTGCAGCTGGTAGGTGCCTGGCACAGGGCATGGGGGAGCTTCCTGACCCACCCAGTTCCATTCACACGGGGCTGGTGCCCTCATACCTTTGGGTCTCGCCTTTTCCACTGGTGGCAGGATTCCTGTAGTGTGTACCCTTTACAGGAGGGCAGCCCATGTCCCAGAGACTAAGTTCTCTTGGAGTGGACCCCATTTCAGAGATGGCTGTTACCTTCCCAGTCTGGCCATTTTCCTCCCTGTTTTTGGCTAGTGGTTTGTGTTAGAGTCTGGCTTGTTTTTTTTTTTTTTTTTTTTTTTTTTTTGTTTGTTTGTTTGTTTTTGTTTTTAACTTCAGAGTTGAGTCCAGCCTACTCCTGCAATAGTGATCAGGATAATAAATACATTTATTATTTTTAATAATATATCAATATATCAATCAATATATTTTAAGTTCTGTCCAGCCAGGCTCATGAGTATCAGTTATACGACAATGCTGGAAGGGCGGGAAGGGGCAGGAAAGAAATGCTTAGTGACTAATTCTTCAGCGGAATGACTTGTTAAGGGTCACTTGTGGCCCAGGAGTATATCTCATTGTTAACCCCGAAGCCACATTGCCTATGGTTGTCCAAAGAGTATATGTGGGGGTTAATAAATCATTCTTTGACCTTAATCCCTTCTTTCGAAGGTGTCCTAAGCATGGTCCCTGACATGAAGGAGCAAGTCCACTATTTGAATAGCTTTCAGCTTTACCAACTCCCTAGCCAAAAATCTATTTCCTTACTTATAAACGTGGACATCTCTTTATTGAGCCGTTGAGTTAGTGACTGCCAGTTAGATGGATACTAATTATTGCTGTCGCCGGCTAAGCAGGACAACCAAAGGAGAAAACATGTTGGTTTTTACTTGATTGGCTTACCCCTCTTCCCGCCCCCCACTCCCTGCCCCTGCCCCCCCCCAGCGGCCCCACACCCCTCCCCATTTTGGTGCCTGTGACTAAGGAACCAATCTACCAAGTATCCCGAGAGAAGTTTGTTCTGTCATTGGGCCACACCTGTGCTGTGACCTCGAGAAATCCGGTCAGCCTCTGTTTGCTCCTCAGCAAATCCAGAGAAAAGTAACCACCATCCCGTTTTGTCTTCACAGACAGTTTTGAGGCTGAGATGGATGAGCTTCCACATGATAATAGTAATAATAATGACAGGGTTTTTTTGTTTTTTCTTTTTTTGCAGTTTCTACAGAGTTTCGTTTCCAAAGCCCTTTGGCAGGTGTGGAAAGATGGCTCATGCCCGGATCTCCATGTATATGCCTCCTGACATCGACCCCACAAAAGCCGCCATTGCATATGGCTGTCGGGCCTTGCGCAAGCTGAATGAGGAGCTGCAATCAGAGGATCTCCTGACAAGGCAGAAAGCCGTAGTGGCTCTGTGTGACCTTATGCACGATCCTGAGTATGTCTATGAGGCCATCAACATAGGTGAGTGCATCACACCCCAGGTAATCCTGCCGGATGTGTAGGGGAGGGGCAGGAAGGGAGGGCCTGGTGTAGCTCAGACATCGGATGGCATCAGTAGTAAGAGCTGCTACTTATGAAGCTGGATTTCAGGCCAGCAGTGCCCCCAAGTGCAGCGCTACCCCCAAAGAGAGGGGACATTCTCAATCTACAGGTCTAAAACTCAGTGTTCAGGAGAGGGGTGTGAGTCTAAGGTTGCCTAACCTATAAGTTAAATAAGAGGGGCTGGAGAGACAGCTCAGTGCTCAACAGTACTTGCTAATTTTCCAGAGGACTTGAGTTCAGATCCCAGCTCTGACACCAGAGAGCACACAACCATCTGCAACACCAGTTCCAAAGAACCGAGGTCTTTGTCCTCCGTGTGCATTCACACACACACACACACACACACACACACACACACACACACACAGAGATATAATTTTAAATAATATAAAGTAAATCTTTAAAAAAAATTTAAGCCGGATCTTTATATGCTAAATCTGACAATCCCTAAATCTAGCCAAATCAAAGGCATGGTGACTGGTTTGTGGAATGTATCTTTTTTTTTTTTTTTCTTTTTCATTATGCCCTATGTGTCTGTAGGTGGGTAAGTGTTAATGATAATATTTAAACCGGTGGCACCCAATCTTGATTGTTGTTATGGGGCCACCATGTTCCTGACTAGGCAAGGCCCGAGGCCACGAGCAGCAGTGTGTTCCTGCTGCTGCTCCGCTCAGGCCACTGGCTCAGGCCAGGAGCAAATGGCCCTGGTACCCACAAGATGCCAGCGTGGGAGATGGCTCTGCTATCTCCACAATGCTTAGATGAGCCAGACCATCCCACCATCTACACGGTACCTGGTAGAAATGAGACTCTAATGGTCAATTATTATCTAATAGCTTTATACATTTGATAATACTCAATTAACAAGATGCCCACACAACTAAAGATGTTTCCCAATATCTAACCTTAAGATACAAATCGTTACCCAGGACCGTCCTGGACCCGTGGTTCTCCATGGCTCCTACCTCTCTCCTCCTCCAGCTCCTCCTCTTCCTCCTCCTCTTCCTCTCCTTACTCCTCCCACATTAGCTCCTCCCAAATTACCGAGTTTATTGTAAAATGAAGGGGGGGGGAGATACTGCTACAGGTAGGTGCTTGTGAATGTAAGTGCTTACGGAGGTCAGAAGAGGGCATCTGATCCCCAGAGCTGCAGCCATATGTGGTTGTGAGCTGCCTCATGTGGGTGCTGAGAATTGACTTCAGAGCCCTCAGCAAGAGAGGCATGCATGCGGCTGGTTTCCAATCTGACCTCATGTCTCTCCTGAGATCAAAGAAATGTCAAGGGCAAATATTCTTTTTTCTTTTAACCCCAGGGCTGACTACAAGAGGAGGAACTAATAGGAAAAAACCGAAAGGTTGAAGATTTAGCTCAGTGGTAAAGTGTTTGCCTAGCAAGCAAAAGGTCCTGGGTTCGGTCCTCAGCTTTGGGGGGCTGGAGGGCGGGGCTGAGGGACACACAAGGCTGGGTGCAGTGGCACATGTCTTTATTCTCAATACCCAGGAGGCAGAGGAAGGTGGATTTCTGTGAGTTTGAGGCTGTCAGCCAGGTCTACATAGTGAGTTCCAGAATGGCCAGAGCTACATAGTAAGACACTCTCTCAGTAAATAAATAAATAAATGAATAAATGAATGAATGAATGAATGAATAAATAAATAAATACCAGGAGTGGGGATGGAAGAATTATGAGGAAGCTTAAATGAGATTGTCTCTGGACGTGAGCCCCTCCTACTAACAAATGCTGTGCCATTGGCTTGATTCTTGCAAAGCCAAAGTACAGACCTTTAGTACTTTTCTGTTACCCAACACGGGGTCATGTGACCTAACACGGGGTCATGTGTTGACCTCTATCTGATTTTCTTTGGGCTAGCAGATGTTCAAACGTTTTCCTGTCCCCCCCACAGGCTGCCTGGAGAGCCTGAAGGATCTGCTGAAGGATGATGATAACCTGGTACGGATAAAGACCACTGAGGTGCTGTACATCATGGCCACCCATAACATAGGCAGGTGGGCAGCTAGCGATAAAAACCAATGTCATAGTTAGGAGTTGTACTATTCCACCCCAGAATAGATGTCCTTGAGTGACCCCAAGTGCTCTTTTACCAAGAGCACTGGTCTTTGGTGGCACCTCTATTTGTGGATGACAATTCTCTTTGTAGGGCAGTTTGGTTGTCTCTGTGGTGACCAAGCGGGATTCTCTTCCAAACCTTTCTTTTGGTGTTGGGGTTCAATCCAGGGTTTCATGCATGCTACACAGGTGCCCTACCTCCAAGCTGTACTCTGGTTCTGGTCCAGACTAATCTTTATGTTAGCCCCTGGCTCTGGGCTTCTTACATTTGAAAGCACGAAGTTCTGATCTTTTAGCAACCTCTTTATACCTGTTTCAGCTGGACTCTGATTAGGAGCCATGGGGGGTGGGGGACATGTGTAGTGGGGTACACAGAGTCAGTCTGAGCCTCAATTCAAGAAGGTAGGTCAATGCTGTGGTTAGAGTAATGAAGTAGGGACTCGGGCTCTGTGCTGGTGAGACAGCCTTTCCTGCTCTGCCATCTAGCTAGATCGGTTGATCCCATTTTGTCAAAAACAGCAGTTCTCAACCTGTGGTCTCAACCATTGAAAAACACATATTTCTGAAGGTCTTAGGAACGGAGGCACCACTCAGTAGCAACATGACAGTTCTGAAGAAGCAATGGAAGTAAATTTGTGGTTGGGGATTCCTAAGGCCATCGGAAACGTGTTTCCCAATGTTTGCACCATCAGAGAGAGGAGTTTTCCGGTGGCTGCGACCACAGGCTGAGACCTGCTGGTCTAAGATAACCTTGGGGAGAGGGAGACCATTTTGTTTTGGAGTTGGAGACTGGAGAGCCACTTGACTCCCTTGTGCTCCCAAGGCTGGGTTTTGCTTGGACATTAAGAAGCCCTAATGCTTGGGGGAGGTCGTGGAACCTCAGGACATGGGTCCTAGCTGTCACGCATAGAGCTGAAGGCATGGGTTCTTATGGGTCACAGCCAAGGCAGGGGTTCTAGCTGGTGTCAGCTTCTCCCTCCTGATTTGCTGAGCTATAAGCTCCTGATGTCACAGAAAGGAGCCTGTCCCACTTGACACGCCTTTCCTGCCATGAAACTGAGCCAAAATACATCTTAAAGTTGTCTCCCACCACAAGTGTGTGCTTAGTGTAGAACACTAAACTTAGTCTTTCTTCTGTACACTGTAATAGACAAGGTAAATGGTCCCAAACAAATGTCATTGGTTCTAAATATCACTCCCAAGTTCAGTGGTGACCCCCCCACCAAGTACATGCCACACCCTTTTTTCCATCCCCTCCCCCCCAACTCCTTTTAGTGATGACAGGCATTGAATTTCAGGGCTTTGCATATGCCAAGGGACTCTAGAACTACATATATCTCCAGCCTTCAGTGGTAACATCACTACTACACCCAGTGGCTCACCAAGCCCTAAGTGACTGCCCGGAACCTCCCTTATTGAGCCTCTCTCACCGGCACATCACCGGAGTGACAAAGAGGCTGGACGAGGATGGCCCTTCTAAGCATGACACCTTAATACATGCTGCACCCCGGTGGACAGGTGACATCTTGGCACCTCCTTAATCCATGCTGCACCCCAGCAGACAGGAAGCTCCCTGGCAATCTAGCTCTTGCTCTTCTCGGCACACAGTCAAGCCACACACTTATTTTCAGTTTTTCTCTCCAGGTGTTTTTACCTTTAAAATTTTAATCATCCTATATTCATTGGAAAGCATGGATTCTATCGTGACATTTCCAAGCAGGTAGATCACGGGCTTTCTTATTCCCACCGCTTCTGTTGCTTCTGTTACCTGGTCTTGTCTCCTTATCTCTTCCCTTTCCACTGGTCTTCCTCTTCCTAAATATCCCTTCATGCCTTACCTGTGAGCTCTATCCCCAGCCTCCACTCCTCCCATTATTCCTCCTTCCCTCCATCTTGCTGAGTCTCGCAGGCTAACCCTGAACTCCAGGGAACAAGTGATCCTCCTGTCAGAGCCCTGGAGAATTGGGACTGAGATGCACACTAGCCTGTTTTAAAAGCATGCCTGATTACGGGGACAGGGGTGGGGGTGGGGGTGGGGATGGGGTGGACATAGGGAACTTGGCAGCTCTGCATGGGCGTGTCCTGCTGTGATTTCCCTTTTCCAGAACAGTGCAAATCATACAGTAAGATTAAGCTCTGACCAATGCCGAAGCACCGCCGTAACTAGCTGGGCGTGTCTTTTTTTTTTTTTAACATGCCTTTATTCCTAAAACCCACCCTGACAGGTGTCACCTCCAAAGATTCCATTCCAGATGCCATTGTCTACTTAAGAGACATGGTTCACAATCAGAGAGTTAAAGAAACAACATAGTTCCTTTAAATTGCTCCTTTAATACAAAACACAAATGAGAAGACACAATTCTTATGTGAGATTTTTATTTTATTTTATTTTAGACAGGGTTTCTCTTCTCTGGGTAGCCCTGACTGTCCTGAAACTTGCTCTATAGACCAGGCTGGCCTCGAACTCAGAGATGCTTATCCAGGCCTTTTCTAGGACGCAGGTTCATCAGGAGGTGTTTTCTATTGTCTTTTCTTCTTATACCACTGGTTTGATTTGCAGTGGATTCCTCGACAGCACACCTAGATCAGGAAGACGCTATTGAAACAGTCGGTATCAAAAAAAAAAAAAAAAAAAAGTAGAATCTCTTACAGTCTTCTCACATTTTCCAAGAGACCCATTTGAGTTTTTACAAAGCGTTCAAAGACATTTCAAGAGGAAATAAAAACAATCCTTTCTCTAATTGACTTACCTAACACTTAATTAACTTACGAGTTATCACGACAAGCATAGAAGGCGGCAGCCATGGGTCTGGAGGGAAGCAGCTGGCTGCCAGCATACTTGGAAGTCAGTTGGGAGAAGACAAGAGAAGGAAGAGCTGAGAGGGGCCTCAGGGTGCTGGGCCCGTGCAATGTCTCCCCGGAAGCCCGTAGAAAGGTGGCGAGCTTAGCCCCACAGTGCAGGCAAGGTAGGTTATAGGTTCCTTGTGTCACTTCCTGCGAGTCGGATCTGGAGCTCAGAGTGGTGGCCACAGGGATCCAGAGACACTGCTCAAAAGTGGGAGAGTCGAGATTTTTTTCCCCCACTCCACGAAGCATAGTGCTGTGCATTTATGACCTCCAGGGCTTCTAAATGTGGCAGATCTCTCTGGCTATCTTTCCCTGAGATAGTACGGAATCCCAGCAGGCCCACTGACCTGATCCTATTGGATCCTCTCCATAGATTATATTATAGAGCTTTAGTCATAAAAACCGCATTGCATGGGCATAAAAACAGACACATTGGCTGACAGAACAGAACTGAGAACCCATGTATAAACACAGGTTCTTAGAGTCATCTGAGTTTTTGACCAAAAAAAAAAAAAAAGCCTAAAATACACATTGGAGAAAAGACATCATCATCTTCAATTTACTGCTAACGTTGCTAGTCAAACTAGATAGCTATGTGTAGGAGAATGGAACTATAACCTTATTTCTCACCCCACACAAAACTCGACTCCAGATGGTTCAAGGGCTTCAACAAAAGACCTGGTACCTTGAATCTGATAGAAGGGAATAAACTTGAGCTCACTGGCATTCAGATCAATAATTAATAAACGGGACCTCATGAAGCTACAAAGCTTCTATACTGCCAAGAAAACCACCGTTCAAGCGAAGAAGCAGAACTCTACAGAATTGGGAAAAATTATTTACGAGCTATACCAGTCATAGCTAGACTATATAGAGAACTCAAAACAAAACAACAACAACAACCACAACGATAACAAAAACCAAACCTCAAGAAGACAACCCAGGTTAAAAAAAAAAAAAAAGGAGGCCCAGAACTAATCAGAGAGTTCTCCAAAGATGAAACACAAATAGCCGAGAAGCATTTTAAAACACTTTCAGAATACCTGGCTATCGGGAAATGCATATTAAAATTACCTTGGGATTTCAACTTACTCCCGTCATGATGGTTAAGAGAGGAAATAAAGACGATGATGAATGTTGGTGTGGATGTAAGGGAAGAGAAACATTTATTCACAACTGGTAGGAGTGCAGACTGGATGCAGCCACCACGGAAATCAGTGTGGCGGTTCCCCAGAAGGCTAGAAATAGATCTATCACACGATTCGGCTCTATATTCTCTTGGGCACATACTCAAAGGACTCTGTATCCTACCGTAGAAATAACTGACCATTCGTATTCTTTGCTGCTTTAACCACAATGGCCAGGAAACAGAAACAGCCTACACCCCCATAAACCAACGAATGGATAATGAACTGTGCCTGGTTTACACAATAGAACAGTATTCGGCTATTAAAAGAACTAAAATTGGGTCTGGAGAGGTTTGCCCAGTAGTTACAAATGAATACTTGTGGCTCTTGCAGAGGACCTTGGTTTGGTTCTCAGCACCCACATGGTGGTTCCAGTTCCAGGGGATCCAGTGCTTCCTTCTGACTTCTTTGGGCATCACCTGTACATGACACACACACACACACACACACACACACACACACACACACAAGCAAAACACCCATACACATAAAATACATATATCTTAAGAGAAGAAAACTGAAAATGGTCTTCTTGTGTCTAAACCCACCCTCCCTTCTTTAGAGTTGGCTTCTTAAATCATGACATCATCCTAGCCCTGTCGCTCCTGCTGAGTGATCACCAGACCCTCTGCCGGGAGAACCTGCATCAGGCATACAAGCATTTGGCACAGCTGCCGGAAGGTAGGGTTGCATCGCACATGGGGTCTGGTAGACCATGGGTCCGCTTCTGGTCAGTTTGTGCGGGGCTGTAGGTCACAGTCTTGGACATGGGTGCAGGCTGTATCCCCAGCTACTCCAGAGCCTGAGCAGAGAGGAGAATCAGCCTGGATACCAGAGTAAGACTTTGTTTCAAATTTGTAGCAGCAGCAGCAGCAGCAACAAAGTTACCTTTTTGTTAAGATATAACAAAAAAAAAAAAAAAAAAAAATTGAGGGGGTTGTGTTTTCCCTCAGACAGGGTTTCCCTGTGTAGCCCTGACAGTCTCAGAACTCTCTCTGTAGACCAGGCTGGCCTCAAACTCGGAGATCCTCCTGCCTCTGCCTCACAAGTGCTTATGTGTTTTACAAAGTTGGGAACATAGCTCAGAAGTAGGATAAAGACCCCCAACTTCTATCCCATTGTCTGCCTCTAAAAACGCAAATAAGTAAATATTTGGTTAACTTCTAATAAACACAAAGAAGAAGCCCTGTAGCCCTGTTACCAACACCCCAAGCCTTTCCACAGGCCCCAGTTCATGTTTTTCTTCCTCAGGGTGACCCCTTCTGAGGTCATGTGCTGGGTTGTTTGGTACTTTTTCTTTTTGGGGATACTGGTATTGAACCAAGGCTTTCCCATGTGCCGACTCATAACTCCACCATGGAGCCTACATTCCCAGTTTAGTCTATGCCTCTTAAAGCTTGCTGAGGATGTGACTATCCAGTTTATACTATTTCAGAGATTTTACAGGCTTTCATTTAGTGATTCATTTCTGAATCAAAAATGATTTTTGAAGGCTCAGATTTGCATTAAGTGAGCCTTAGAGTCAGTCTGTTTTGCTGCCAAGGGACATCTGATTGTATGTACCCACTTAAGGTATAGATACAGTTTAAGTACTCCCTGGATCTCTTCTCACACAGTACCTTTCCTATTGGTCTCCCCCGATATACTAACAATTTGGTGGCTATAACTCTGCAACATGTACATAGATTTTTTTTTACCACATATATAGTATATAAAAATGTGTGTTTTGTATATAATGTTGTTTTGTGTGTTTTAAATCTGTGTTAAGTGGGTCTTGCGGCATGTATCCCTTGGCAGCTTAAAAATACCCCAAGAGGTAATAGTTTACATTTAAAAATTTATTATTATATTTGTGATGGATATCTCCACAAAGCACCACAGTTGATGATGGTGATGGTGATGGTGATGGTGATGGTGATGGTGATGGTGATGGTGATGGTGATGGTGATGATGTATGTGTGTGTGTGTGTGTTTGTGTGTGTTATGACTTATGTGTGGCAGGCAGAGAGCAACTCTTGAACTTTGGGGATTTGGTTCTTGCCTTCTGACTTGCTGAGGTAAGATCTGGTTTGCTCATGCTACTGTCTTGCATACTCTGGGCTAGCTGGCCCATGGACTTCTGGGTAATTCTGGTTTCCCCTTCCATTTTTGCCTTAGGAATGCTTGGATTTACAGATGCCTGCAACTGCATCCACTTTTTTTTTTTTTTTTTTTTTTTTAAAAAACAAAGATTCCAGGGATAGAATTTAGGTAATCAGGATTGTGTGGCAACCCTGCAGTGCCTTTACTTGCAGAGCCATCTCACTGGTCCCAATGCTATAATTTTGAGATGTGCTCACATTGTATCATATGGCATTTGAATGTATTATGACATGTTTCCATGTTGACTGTTTCCACTTCTGAGCTGCATAGGGAAACAGTAGTGGATATCTCTGCATAGACTTGTATTATACAGAAGAGGGATGACCCTAGAGTCTGCTAGTGAAGAGGATGCTGACCTCATGTCTTCGTTAGGGCTTTACTGCTGTGAAGAGACACCATGACCAAAGCAACTCCTATAAAGGACAACATTTAATTGGGGCTGGCTTACAGTTTCAGAGGTTCAGTCCATTATCATCATGATGGGAGCGGGGCGGCATCTAGTCAGACATGGTGCTGGAGAAGGAGCTGAGAGTTCTGTATTTTGATCCGAAGGCAGCAGGAGACTGTCTTCCACAGGTAGCCAGGAGGGGGGGGGGACTCTGTTTCACACTGGGCGGAGCTTGAGCATAGGACCTCAAATCCCACCCTTACACTGACTCACTTTCTCCGACAAGGCCACACCCACTCCAACAAAGCCACGGCTCCCCATGGTGCCACTTTCCACAGGCCAAGCATATTCAAGCCACCACACCTCAGATGCACACCTGCTTCAACTTTGCAGGATATCAGAACTGCTTTCGAGCCTGCCTTTCCCCCCCCCCCTCCCGCTCGCTCCCTCCAGCCAGTGCCATCCTGTCAGCTAACCCAACAGTTTGCTTTGGAAGAGCACTGTTGTATGGTGTTGCCCATGGGAATGACCAATGAAAACGAACATCTCTCTGCTTGGCATTACCTCAGGCTCCTCTCTGCTCAGTGCTTCTGGGGGGACTGGGATCCACTTTGCCAGTAAGTTCTCTTTCTACTCGATTGTCAACTTGATGAGCTCTAGAATCATCTAGAAGATGGGCTCTGGGCATGCATGGAGGGACCATCTTGAGTATGTTCTTTGGGGCAGGAAGACCCACTCACTGTGTGTGGTATCAAGCCCTGGGCTGCTGGACTGGGATCCCGAAGAGAAGGAGAAAGTGCGTGGGATACACATATTATTCACTCTTTGCCTTCTAATTGAGCAAGAACATGAACGTGGCAACTGCCCCAAACCCCTTCTGCCGTGCCTTCCCTTGTAATGGACTGCTCTGGGGTCCAGGACCAAATAAACCCATCCGTCATGAGACTGCTTTTGTCAAGAGTGTTTTATCACAGCGATAGGAAAAGTAACGGAGATAGGTAAGCTTCTCTTTATCTATTCAGTGGGCCCTCAAGCTCTTCACTTGGAAGTTGGTGTCACCAGCCTTTCCTTTGTGCTCCCCCCCCCCCAGGTCGGAATCGCTAGAGAAAACAGTTCTACTTATCCTGAGTTCCCAAAGACATTCTGCCGCGTCTCCTAGGAAACAAGGCAACTTTACTTTTCCCGTTCAGCTGGCAGAGGTCATACCCTCAACGGAGCTTTGCCCATCTTCCTTCTAGACCTCAGTACTACCAGGGAGGGTTCTGAAAGCTCCGGGTGTCCTGGGTTCTCTCTGATGCTCCCCATCTCCCTGTAGAACCCAAACAACAGGAGAAGTGTAGGGAGTCTGCTGTGCTGACAAGCCCAACCAACACAAGCTTTTCTGGAGGCCTCAGTATAAACCATTTATTAGCTTTGATGGGTGCTGATCACTGTGGGTATGGTCCCCAGAAGGCAGCCTGGTGGAGAGATTGACATCAGGGGCTTGGCAGAGGAAGTGAGGCAGTGTGGTCGATGCCTGGGGAGGTCCATCTTGGGATCACTTTGATGCCGTGGCTTTTGGGTTCAGTAGTGTGGCTGTACCTCACACAGTGTCCTCGCTGGGCTTTGGGTGGGGCATGTATTTCCTCTTCAAGGTCCCTCTTATTAGTATGTGACTTCAGGCAGTTGTTAGTTGGCTGGAGCCTGAATTGCTAGCTTGCAGCATATATTATGGGTTTTTTTTCCTGTCAATGGCAGCATTAGAAGTTTTTTGTTTTATTTTTCAAACCTCTCCCATGGCATCGCCGGTGTTCTGCATCCTTGTGGTACCCAGGTCTGACCTGTTCCCAGAATAACCAGCAGGGGGCGCAGCAGGACTAGGGCCTGTGCCTATCTCATGTCCTAAGGGATTGTCATGTTATGAGAGGAGAAACCAAAATAGAATAGGTAAATGCCACAAAGGAGCTACCAGGTCACATTTCCTAGAAACTAGTGGCCTTGAGTGCCCACCCAGGATCATCTTCTGTGTCAGGCATTGGCTGGGTATCTGCGTGAGTTTGGCCTGGTCCATTTTCATGTAACTCCCTCCTGTTGTGCCTGGCTCTCAGACTCTGGCCCAGATGTTGTAGTGGTATAAACGTACTGTCTCTGACCCTGATGTGGGACGCCTGGACTAGGGTCAGGCCCTGACTAACCAGAAGTCATCACAAACAATCACTGATGGAGTAGAGCCTCCACTTGTGGAAACCATTCCTCGATTTTTTTTTTTTTTTGCAGCATGCCTAGATCTCAGTGGGAGGGGGTGCACCACATGTTTGCATCTGGTTTTGAACTTGGCTAGGTTGAGATGCTGGGGGCTGGGGAGGGACTGGGCTGGAGTCTGGACTTGAGTGGACTGGAATGGGATCTAGGCAGCTGTTTTCACAGGGGAATGAACCTGTAGGGTCTGGCCATTCGCTGAAGTGACGGATTGATGGAGAAACTTTCCCTTCAATGGACACCTCAGTCCCAGGCAGGCAACTTTCTCTTGTGTTCTGACACTACACCTCTGTCTGTTGCAGGATATTTAATCACATTTCGAACTCCAAGACTGTGAACTGGAAAATCAACCCGAGCATACCCCTTTAGCCCAGGAGCTTTCTGTTTATTGTAAACAGGGAATTGTGTGGCTCAGACCTAGCACACACCTTTTATCCAAGAGCTTGCTATAAACAAGAGCTAAGAAAAGTCAAAGACAGGTCAAGAGGCCGGGCAAGCAGCCGGTTGACAGAGGGTGAAAATACGTAAACCCAGGAGAGAGAAAGAGGTTCTTTGGAGTTGAAGGATATTTAAGACAGTATGGAGAGGAAGAAGCTTTTCTCCTTCTGGGACTTCAGTAAAGTAGAAAGGTCAGCTGGGTGCTTCCTCTGTCTCTCTGAACTAGCGGGTCTTCACCCCAGCATCTGGCTCCTGAGTCTTCACTGGCAAAACTGAATGGCAGGAATTTTTGGTTTTAAAACAACTTATGTCCTTAGCCCGGCAGTCCAAATTGCCCCTGTCCCTGACCTTTTAGGGCAGTGCCTGACAAGGACCTATTTATTTCCCTGCTATCATAGTTTCTGGGTACCCTCTTTCTCTCCACTCTTACCCCTATCCAATGGGATAGAGCCTTTTCCTGTCCAGCCCTATCAGGACTGACCAGGGTCCCAGAACTTACCCTCACCATTTCTCTTGGGCGAAGCAGGCTTAATCAGCTCTTTTCCATTAGGTTTGGATAGTATCTCCAGGGGTTCAAAATAGCCTATTACCAATGGAATTACCACAGGGACTGGTCCCTCTGGGGGCAGACTGAAGGCTGTGCTGGCTAGCAGCTGATGTGGGAACTACCCCTGTTTTGAGGCTCCTTGTTAGGACTCCATTGGTGAGACGCGTCCCTCAGGGTGCCACCCAGGCTCTGGAGGCTGCTTATCTTCCTCATGGTGTAGTGCCGCCCCCTCCCCCCACCATGACATTTGTCCCCGTACCATGTGGGCACACTCTCTGCCCATTTGTCCTGGCTGTCTCGTATTATCTAGGTCCCAGACAGACTACACACAATCCTTTCTTGCTGTAGACTAGCTAAGTCATTTGCCATACTGTTTGTCCCTGTTAGGGTCTCTGTCATTTTTGGAGTATGTGCTCATAGGCATATGTGTGTGTGTGTGTGTGTGTGTGTGTGTGTGTGTGTGTGTGTGTGCAACAGATAACCTTGAATGTTAGTCCTTGGGAGTTGTCCTTTTTTTTGGTGGGGGGGCAGGGCAGGATATTTTACTGGAATGTAGGCAAGGATGACTGGGCAATAAGCACCATGGATTTGCCTTGCCCACCTCTCCAGCACCAGGGATCACCAACCCACACCACGATTCCCAGCTTTTCATGACAATGCTGGGAATCGAACCCTGATCCTCACGCTTGAGCAGCAAGCACCCTACCAATTGAGCCATCTTCCGACGCCCTTTTGTTTCCCCTTTTGTAAAGCAGAATCCACTGTTATAGCTTTTTAGGAGTATGCTGAAGAGCATAGCTGTTGAGGACAGCCAGCATCATTATAACCGTGGAGGATGCCCTGCATCAGTGGTCGTACAAGCCACAGAGGAAGGGGGTGATCCCCGATGGCGGTGTGTCTTGGGAGGGAGGCTAGATAGTACCAACAGAGCGTGGGCAAGCCCCGTCAGCTGTTCCTGTCACCAACTTCTCACTTAATTTCCTTTGGAAGGCCTGTTACCAATTTCCCTGCTAAAGCTGGCTATCAGTATTTACCCTGTAGGCCTCTCCTGCGTCTCTTAGATCAGCCTGTGCCCCTAGGGGGAAGGAGATGGGTCAGACGTGGAACCTGCTATATTTTATGGACTCGAATTAGCGGAATTTGTCTATGCTGCCCTGGGAGTGGGCAACTACAAGGAGGTGAGCTAGGGAGGGATTAAAACACGTAGACAGGCTGAGATGGATTTAAGCCTGATCCTGAGGGATGGACATGTTGAGGCGTGTGAGGATGGAGTGTAAGAGGGAAGGGAGGAAGGACTGTCACAGGTGAGCTACAGCAGACAGGCAGCGAACTCGGCATGGTACCCAAAATGGGCGTCCAGGGAGGAGATGATGGTTGATCTCGATTGTTAACTTGACAGAATCAAGGATCTCTTAGAAGGTAAGGATCTGAGCATGCGCACTAAGGGGCTGTACGGTCTAGGCATGCTCATTGAGGGTTGGTATGGTCTGAGCATGCTCCCTGAGGGTCTGTATGGGTTAGCCTACCCACTGGACAAGGCTTAGAAAGATTCGGTAAATTGGAAAGGGACAACCCACCTTGACTCTGGGCAGCACCATGTCACACACTGGGTTCTGAATAGGAGCGAGCAAGCACTGACATCCCTGACCACGAATGCGTTGCGATCAGCTGCTCTTGCCTCTGTGGCTTCCTCGGCATGATGGCCTGCGATATTAGACTGTGAGCCAAAACAAAACCCTTCCTTCCTTAAACTGCCTTTATTGGGTATTTTCATTGCAGCGACTGGACAAGGAACTAATACAGGGTCTGGGAGGGATCATGAGAAAAGATGCCCACGGGGCTCTGGGGTCAGGCGTCCTCTCATCGCTGCACACACCAAGGGAGGTAGAATCTTCCTATTTTCCCGTCAGTGGTGTATTTTTAGGTTAAAGATGCTCACCGTTGGAATTAAAAGCACAGAGTAAATCTCAATGACTTACCCCTGAACATTTTTATTGCCTTAAAAGCCCCGCCCCTTCCCTTGGGTTCTTGCCATTGGTGACTTGGGAACACGTGAGAGAGATGCCCACATGGGTGGGAGGGGTAGAACGTGGACCAGAGAGACCCAGGTCTATGTGGATGTATTTGAGCACCTTTGTGTGGCTGTCTGCTGCCCCACAGGGCTGTCTGGAGTTCTCCTTGGAGAGACAGTGGTTTCAGGGTCACTCTGCGTTCTTTGTGGGTATCCTGCCCCATTCTGGTGCAGTTCAAGGGTAATGATCCAGTCACCCTGCTCCTGGGTTCAGCATAAGAACAGTGCGTTTCCCTGACTTGAGAGAATCCCCTCACTGCTTGATTCCTAACCTTGATCTTAGACTCCTTCCTGGACTTCCTGGACTGTAAGGTGGTCACCACGGGTCAGCGGCAGAGACACGTTTTATTTTTGTAACTGTACAGCGTCTGGCTGCACCTGTAGGAGTCCTTTGTCCGCCACTATCTCCTTGGCTTCTATCGGCACATTGATCTAATTGTTACCCCCACCCTATACCCCCTCCCCCGGTCCCCTGAACACCAAAGCCAGTTAGTGGGCAGTATAGGATCTGCCGACTCACACCCCTGGAGAGTTATCTGTGGGGTAAAGGAGTCCCAATAAGGTTACAAGCTGGGCCGGTGCTGGGTGGGGCCTTGGGTGCAGCAGAAGGGGGCCAGTGACGTCATCATCTGCAACCTTCTATCACTGGAGGCCACAGGGGCCTGGCAGATCTCTCTTCTCTTTTGTAGCCTTAAGTTTATCCTTGCTTGACGTTCAACCCCCAAGTGACTTTACCTGTACACGCACGTAGACATGAAGGGAGGGGGAGGGGCCTCACGGTGGAAGGCGTCTCTATTTGCGTCTCTAGAAAGCACCGAGCTCAGCCACACACGAGCCACATACAGCACACGGGGACAGAGTTTGGCTCCGTTCAGGGTATTTTATTTCTTAAAGTAGACAATCTTCGAGTTTTATATGGGCTACCGGCTCGTCTCCCTCTCTGTACAGCTTTAGCTCCTTGGCTGCGATTCTGTACATTGACTTCGGACACACACGGGTACCAAATACAGGGTTGAGAGAGATTTGGCAAGGGATTCAGTGGTGCCATCCCCTTGGTAGCAGGGCTTTGTGTTTATACACAGCCGAGGCTCTTTCAGGACCAATGTCTGTGGGCCCTGGGGCTAGAAGGCCCGGAGTGCACAGTCCCAGCCAGGCCTCCCTCCTTCAGGCCACAAATCTAGCTGTGCCTTCACTGGAGTCTGAGCAGCCCCCTGCCCATGTCAGGCGTGGAGTGTGTAGGGACCGGGGAGTGCCATCTCTTGCCTACCCCGCTTCCTTCATTTGGCAAAGCCAGAGATAATTTACACTTTAAATACCAAGACATTTAAGCTATTGTTCATTCGCTCCTAGGTAAAGGACCTTCTTTTAAATACATCACATTTATTTCTCTTAAATAAAAAACAAAGCAGAAAACGGCACCAATAACAAGAGAACATTGCAGAGGCTTATGTACATATGTCCCATGAGGCTGGCGTGGGACATTTGCCCCAGAATTCTTTGGAGCCGAGGAGCAGAATCGTCCAGGTGACAACTTCTATACTCAGCAAGCCAGACACGAAAGGGACACCTGAAATGAAATGTGTTTTGAAAATCTGCATTTAAAAAAGAATATCTAATCACATCTGAAATTGTCTGTAGTTTTTTTTTTTCCTCCGTGAAACATAATATTTGGCCAAAAATAAAAATTAAAAAAAAAAAAAAAAGGATGCCAGAGAAGAAAAACCAGGTTTCCATTTATAAAACATCAGACCAGTAGAAGAAAAGCTAGAAACCCAGCTGGCCTAGTTTGAAATAAACGGTGACACTCATTATCCTGTGTTAATTTTTGCTGCATACATTTTAGCTGTTTCTGTAAAAGCCACCAGTAATCGGAGGTCTGGTTAGAGCAGTCAACGTACAGGACGGATGTGACGCAGAGTGTCTGAGTCGGGTGTGGCTAGCAGGGAAGGTACACAGTCCCTGCTCCGGGCCTCCTTCCTGGTCAGCGGTAGTCCCCAGTCCAGAGCTCAGTTGGTGAGCTGGCCTTCACCCAGGCAATGGGCACAGCTGGCCGGACCTGGCCCCAGCACTGTAGCTCCTCCCCAGCAGTCTAAGGTGGGCCCTCCCTCCCTGGCAGAGTGGGGCCAACTCAGGAAGGCAGAGTGAAGGGGGTGAGGGAGGGGCAAGATGGCCCTGGAATGAACTTGTGACAGCAGCTTTTTAAAACTTGAGGAAACCTTGACGCTCTGGAGAACATTGCCATCTCCAGATGTGTGTGCGTGTGTGCCTGTGTGCGTGTGTGTGTCTGTGTGTCTACCTACCTAGCAATCAATCCAAATATATTTGTTTGCAGAGACGTGGGGCCAAGGAGGCAGAGGCCGGGGGTGGGGTGGGGACACACTCTTCAAGCCCCCCTGTTTTCTGCCCCTGGGTCGGGCCTCTCTAGCATGAGGTGTGGGGTTATGACACCCCGTGGGTTTCACCACAGGCAAGCAGGCTGTGCCCAGCTCCTCAGCAAAGGCCGATGTACTTGAGATTGTTCTGTATGATGACATCTGTCACTGCGTCAAAAACAAACTGGATGTTACTGGTGTCGGTGGCACAGGTGAAGTGGGAGTAGATCTCCTTGGTCTCCTTGTTGCGGTTTAGGTCCTCAAACTGACGCTGGATGTAGACGGCCGCCTCCTCGTACGTGTTCTGGCCCTTGTACTCCGGGAAGCAGACGCTGAGCGGGATGCGCCGGATCTTCTCCGCCAGGAGGTCCTTCTTGTTGAGGAAGAGGATGAGCGAGGTGTTGATAAACCAGTTATTGTTGCAGATGGAGTCGAAGAGGCGCAGGCTCTCCGCCATTCGACTCTGTGGTTGTGAGGAGGGAAGCGTGGCTGTTAGTCTCACAGTGAGAGAGAGAGAGGGGGGGGAGGGGGAGGGGCGTGGGGGAGGGAGAATGAATATGGATATTTAGGTCCACAGCCCCACTAGGAGGGGCACTCATTTTTGAGGCTACCCACCTAGTGCTAGCCCCTGAGATAGCATCCTGCTCCTGACAGGAATCCCCCCTCACTCAGGTCAAATCAGCATCTCCCCATCTCCCCCATTAACAACTAACAGTCTTCGTCACCCTGACTTCGTCACCCATCCTGTCTCTTCTGGACCCTTCCTCTGGGCAATGATACTCAATAGTTTCAATATGTGGCATGAGGGCTGAGGCGGTGCCCTGGCTAGTTGGCTTGCACCCTGGGGATGCAGGGCCCTCTATGCTTACACTGATGTATTTCAAACAGCGCTAGCTCCTGGCCCTCTCCACGCCCACACTTAGAAGCTCAAGTCTTCCCTGGGAACTACGGCCTCAACAGGAGCTTCAACTGTTTCTCCAAGTTTCACTCGGTCCCTCTGGAACCTTAGTTCTGCCAGGCGGCATGGCCCGCATCTCCTCCACAAGCTGGAACAGCTGCTTCTCACTGCACCGTGTCCCTTTCCCTCTCAGTGGCTTCAAGGACTCACACTCAGTGGCCACAGTGGCTGAGTAGGCAGGTGGGCTTGCATATAGCATGAGGGTGACATCCTAGGACAGAGTTGTGACCAAATGACAGAGTGCGGCCCCTGGTCCCTTCCATTCTTTGCCTGTCTTCTTTTTTGAGGACGTGTAAGTCGTATAGGGACTCTGGGTCTTAAGGAGCACACCTGCCTCCCAGGACATGGACACATCTTATTTCTGAAACATGTAGCTGTCCACACCTGGAATCACTGCTGGAGGAAGCTGCCCGGCACTTTGAGATAAAGCGAACAAGCCAAGTTCCTAGATATGCGGGAGACCAGTTTTTATATCCTCACCAACCAAGATACTGGCCAGTGAGTGACTGGCACTGACAAGGTGGGCACAGGCATCAGCAGTTTTACCAACACAGTGACAGTGATGGCGGTTGCGAGCAGATGGTTCTGCTTGTGCAAACTTCACAACTTCCCACCTCCTTCTTGAGAAACTGAGGCACGGAGAGGTAGGGAATGTGCTCCAGGTCCCTCACAGGAGCTGTGGACTTGCAACTCCTGTGCAAAGGAGTGGCCTGGAGGCCAGGCTCCAGGGTATCGTGCAGAAACCAGCATTCCAGACTCCGTGTTCTCTGAGGCGCAGGCTTTGGCAGTGCCTCTGCTGTGGGAGGGAGCAGATGTGAGGAGAGGGGAGGGCGGGCAGAGGTACCTGTCATTATCACGGGACCTGGCTACCCCAGGAGACTGTTTTGCAAATCCAGTGTTTAGAGTTGATACGACCAATACAGAATGGCAAAACCTCTGAACAGCGAGGCCTTGGCGTGGTCTAAATTGGCCTCTCTGCTGAGAAACAGGAAGCAGGGTCCCAAGCTCAGCCGTCCACGATGGGATCCCACACCTTCCTTTGCAGTTGAGCCCCAGACCTGGATGTGATGTTCTTAGGGTGAGATCAGTGTGTGTGTGCGTGTGTGTAGGGGGGGGGTGGTCTAGGAATGTTACATTCTACAGGGAGAATAATTAGTTCTAATGGATTCCTGGAAACTGCCGTTGTAAAGATGACAGTGGGAACGGAGCTGTCACTTCTCATAGAAATGATGTCATAATTGGGGCTTTTGCTTCTGACTCCAAATTCTGTATCAGATATGGCTATTAGCACATATTCCTCAATTCATTGAGCAGGCTTGCGGGGCATGTCCTGAGTGCATGGGCCATGTCTCTCATGCTAGATAGAGGTCTCGGAGCGATAAGCCTTGGCAGGGATCCTGGGATCTGTCTAGAGGTAGACGAGGGGGCCTCCGCTGGCCTGTAAGGGGGGTAAGGAAGCACAGAGTAGGGGTGCTGGTTCCCTTAGCTCCAATGGGTCAATTGTGGTGATAGCAGTGGGGGTTTGCTGGCCAAGAGTCAGTCAGTCCTCTCAGGAAATGCTTAGGGGAAGAGCTCAGTTGCAGGAGACCTTTAAGGGTAGCAGTAGGTAGGGCCAAAGGACCACCTACTGGTGCTGTCATCCCGGAGACTGCCTCAGCTTCTTCCCATTTGTCTTAAGCTGTCTGTGTGCACCATGGCTTCCTTTCCACGCCAGCTGCCTGGACCACTTCCCCGCTGGTGCCTCTCATACTCTGGGGACCCTGCTTGACTAAGCCTTTGCGTTGGTGACTCAAGCAATCATGGAAGCCAGGCCCTAGCTCACAGGATGGCAGACAGCACAAGTGGTAGGAGCAGGTATCTGGGAAGCCCCAGACCTTCCTTTATCCCAGGCTCATCCTCCCAGCCTAGGCTCTGCTGTAGCTTCAAGTTCAGGTTTCCTGATGACCTCCTCTATTTTTGAGGTCCCCAGAGCTACACTGGCCATCACTTTGCAGTCTCCTGGGAGGTGATGTGCCTCACATAACATTTGTCCCCATGGTCCCATCCTCTGGGACCTGCCCAGTAGGATTCAGAGAAGACTGCTGTGGCACTGGCTGTGCTTTTGGCTTGTAGGCTAATGGAGACCTGGGGCTTCGGAGTGAAGGCAGTCCTAGAGCTAGTCACTTCCTTCTGTTCTCTAGAGGGATTCCTGATGGTGGGTGTGTTATCCCTGTGTGAGTGTCGAATCCCCAAATCCTGGTAAAGTGGATATTCACACCTGCCCTGGGAGCCAATCAAGAAGGTCAGTTAGAAGGCACAGCATGGCTGGAGTAGCTCCAGCACACGGCTTCTCAATATGAGGGCCCAGCAAGAGAAGGCAGGTACTGTATCCTGCCTGAATCTGTCTGGAGACAGAGGCTCTGGGACCATCTGTGGCTCTGTGGCAGAGGTGGGACAAAGAACCACAGGCAATCACAATCAGGACCTTGCCCCAATGAGATCGATGAGAGGATCTGGTGGCCAGGGAGGGGTCTTGCACTTGAATCCAAAAGAGCGACATCAGAGGCGATGGTAGGAGTCCTGCCTTGTTTCTTGACTTGGTGCCCATCTCCAGCCTCCTGTGCCCACCGATGGGTCCAGTGTCCTTGGGCCCAGATTCACAGTAGGATCTGCATTACTGGGGCCTCATGTGCACAGTGGCACCCTGCCGCCTCAAATCGCCACCATTGGAAAAGCCATGCTACTGTATGTAGGCTGTAACTGTAGAAACCATGCTATGTGAGAACAGGAGGGCGGAAGGCAGCCTTCTCCCTGGCCTTCGAACCTCTACAGCATGTCCATCCATGCTCTGCTTCTCTTGTCAGGCATCACCTCAGGCCCCTTCTTCCGAGAGGCTGTAGCCTACCTCCCTAAACCATTTCTGGCTATGTCCCCAGTCAGTCTGTGAGGCATCTCCCCTACCTGTTCTCTATTTACAGCTGCTTGGTTTCCGGGGTCAGAGCTACCCCTAGAGGTGGTATGGTGGGCACTTCTACTGCACCCCTAGTCTGGTAGCAACTGCTTTACTGGCCCACCACGACATGTCCTCTTCTGATCCTGCCATCCGAGGAGCTGTAAGCAAGCAAGCCATAGTCCACTTGCCTGAGTAGCTGTGGGAGATGGGGAGGCTTCCTCTCCACACATGAACCAAGCCCTAGGGTAGCACCGACTTGTCAGAGCTTGGTAAAGAACCATAATATTCTCTTCTGGCAGGACAACCCCCTTACCTTTACCTGTCCGGCTGCCAACAGTTACCACCAGGGTGGAAAGGCATGGTCAGCAGTTGCTAGGAAGCCAGCTAGGGATTAACCACTCAGCTCGCCGAAGGGCTCTCTCACTATGGAAATAGTATCTTCTAGGAACCCAGGGGTTCATCTGAACATTCGTTTATATAAATAACCCTGAGCAGATGATTCTGACAGAAGCCCGGGCAATGTGGGGATTTTGCTGCCTGGCAATGGGAAACAGTGATTGCTAACAAGTCGTGTCAGCCACGGTGAGGCTAGGTAACAGACCCCAGGGTGGGTTCCAGCGTTTTCCTGGTCATTCTTGAAATGTTTAGATGGCTCCATATATATTCGAAGCCACATAACTCCCCTGCCTCAGGTGCTTGCCTGCACTTGGATTTCTTACAACAGAGGGTAAGAGGGGCTTATGGCATACACCTAAGGAGCTTCGAACATGTTGGCCTGAGTATCTGGGGGGTATTCACACCCCCCCAAAAGCTTCCAGGTGCCAGCACCTATCGTAGCCAAACCAGGACTGGATCCTGGAATGATCGATTCTCTCAGGGTGAGCCATTTCGTTCCTCTTCTGTACACCCGGTCACACACAGTTGTAGGTATCCTTAGTTACACATTCAAGGCCTGGGCCCATTTAAAAAATCTCCCTTCTTTGGTCTCTCTGTATCCTGACTAAGCTTCTAAGGATAATATCTGGACCTTCGTGATGGGTATTTGGTCTCCCGCCTCCAAGTTCTAAATGTTTCCATAATGGACTTGGATTCCACTGTCCCACACAGGCCAGCCTTACAACTCAGGACACCACCCTGTCCCTTGCTTGTCCTTCGGAGCAAGAGGCTGATGTAACCGGTGCCTCACGGCCTTCATCTTGTTAACAGGCTGAGGCCAGCAGCTCCCAAAGATGAGATTTTTCTTTTTGACCATTCAAGTGGGTGTGCACACATAAACCTGGAGGTCATGTGGGACCCAAATCCTTTGCCTATGTCAGAGGCCTTGGGACTCTACCTGGCACGTGTCCAGTTGTGCCTGGCCAGATACCTTACCACACAGGCCCCAGTGCTGGGTTTGCAATGACCAACTCCTCCCTTCCGTAAGGAAGAATAAACAGCTTTGCTGTCAAAGCCATTTAGTTCTCAGGGTGAATAGCTACGGCTCATGTCAAAGACCTGGGATTCCGGGTTCCCCTTAGAACTGAAAAGATGCTCCAACCCTTGGGAGGCAGGATTGCCAGTTTGAGGCCAGCCTGGACTACACAGCCAGACTCTACTAAAGAAAAATAGAAGTCTTCAAACCCAAAACCATCCACTGAAAGAAGCCCCAGTGGGAAAGAACAGCAAAGCCAGTTTGACCCCGTGACCTAAGGTATAGCTTCTCCTCTGGCGGTCTATGTGGAATAATGAAGGAGCTGGTGCTTTCTAGCTACTTGGCTTGGGAATGACCCACGGCCACTCCTCCAAGGCCCACACCCGCTTGGTGAATCTCTGCCTTAGAAGCCACCAATCACTCCTACCCGGAGAGTGGTAGGAGTATAAGCCTTTTCTTCCTGGGGATGCTCTCCCCATCGGGATTCCCAACAACTCTTCTTGGGGGCCCAGGACACGCCAGCTTCCTTTGGCTTCTAACTACACCAGCATGTAGACAGTCCTTCAGACACTGGACCAGTTCAATCCCTTCCCAACCCTTTCCCCAATTTGTGTATACACTCCTGCAGCGGGCACTGCTAGTTCACGTAGCCCAGGGTCATACTAGTTCCGGGAAGCCATGCGTAAACACCTACTCATGCCGAACACATGCTAATATTATTAAGTAGGAGATTTACCACAATCTGATGCCTGGTGAGGCCTCCCCTTCTGTGCCATGGAATCTGGCTGCTGCTGGCTGTGGGTGAGCCAAGGAGCTAGGGAATGTTATAAGGGGACCAATCCCATCTCCTTTTTCCACCCTCAAGGCCCAGGGCAAAGCATGCTCTCCAGACACTGGGTGGGTACCTTCTAGATGGTGGGATGGGTAGGCAGGATGAAACAGTAACAGATGAGAAGGGCAAAAATCCTCCTCTGCTCATCACCAGGAGCGTTTGCCCATGTCTAAGATAGCACGTGTAACTGGACCCCTAAAACAGATTGGCTGAGGGCTGAAGCGGGGCACACAGCTTAGCCCCTGGACCCAGGTTACTGTTAGCACCTGGGATTTTAGCCAACGGCGGGGACTCAGAGGTCCTAGCCTGCACTTATCCCCAGGCCAGTGAGTTAGAGGCAGAAGCCAGTTCTGTGTGGTGACACAGGGGCCCAGGTAGAATGGAGACAATGCTGACAAGAGCTAGGATAGAACCCATGCAGGAGGAGGCTTGGACCAGCATGGCCTCCTTACAAAAAGGGGAAGATGTTATAGAGGCCATTTAGCCAGACCTGGAGCATCCTGTTCTAATGTAGAGTTAAGCTCAGCCGCATAGAACCGGAGCAGCCCGGCCATGTCTTCATCATGGCTGGCCCTGACGCTTTGACCCAGGGTGCTTGTCAAAGAGTAACATCTTGCAGAGTCTTTAGTGGACTGAGCAGAAAAGGGAAGCTGGTTCAGTGGTCCCCATCAGGCAACTAGGGCATTAACATTTGCTCCTGGGGGATTTTTTTTTTGTCCCTCCCTGGTTCAGCCCTCAATCAGTACTAAAAGCAGCCCATGCAGATCTGGGGGCTCCAAGTGTGTGCTTACTACCATGTCTCAAGTCCTCCCCTGACAGATGCACATGCTTCAGGCTCCGCCCTGTTGGACCTCTCCAGACCCCTCTGCCAGGCTCCTAGTCTAGCCATGTAGCATGTTTCCCACCCCACATATGTACTCAGTGTCTTCTCTTTCCTGGGACCCCCCAACCCGGAGCCTCTACCCTGTAATCTTCAGAGGTATCTTTCAGTTCTATGAGATTCTACCCAGCCCTAAGAGCATGACTAGTAACATCTCAGTATCTTTTCCTTCAGTCTAGACCGCAGGTGGCCTGCCCTTTGGGTCCACGGTCATGGGCACCTAGCCACATATCCTGTCTTGTAGTTTGGATGTGGAATGTTTCCTGCAGGCTTGGGGGTTTGAACACTTGGTCCCCCGGAAAGTGGTACAGTTTGAGGAGGTGGTCAAACCATATGGGATGGATCCTCAGAGGAAGTGGGTCACTCCACTCTCTCTTTACACCTTGCTTCCAGGGTGTGGATGTAATGTGACCAGCCAGCCTCTGGCTCCTGGCACTTTGTTTCCCCTGCTTGCTTGCCACACCTTCTCTGCCATGGCCTCATCGTGAGGGACTGTGTCCCTTGGGAACTATAAGCCAAAATGAACCCTTCCTCCCTTAAGCTGCTTTCACCCGAGAATTTTATTACAGCTACAGGAAAAGAAACTAAGGCACGGCCAGGGTCTGCCATGCTCTGTGATCAGAAGCCTCTGGTTTGGAAAGGACAAGGTTAGATCTGAAGTAGCACACTGCTCTTGAGACCTGGGACCATCAGAGTCAGGGACTGTCACTAAGATTAGGTGCTGAGAAGCTTCTGTTGGGCTCGACTCTGCTGGCTTCCTGGAGGAAAGCAGCTGTTCACGCTATGTAGGTACACACCTCAGTCACTACCAGATGGCCGTGAGACCCTTATGGCACTCCTTAGATTCCAGATCACAGTTCTTGCCTTAGTGAAACAAACTACTCATCCTGGATCCACTGGTGACCTGGAAAGGACTGTTTCAGAGAAGCTGGTCCTGGATTGGGAATGAATGAGGCATCTTTTGCCTCCTCTGAGCCCTATCTCCAGGCCCCATGATACCGACGTCAGGCTTGTCAGCCAGGCCCTTGACACTTTTCAGGGTGCCAGGGTCTCCTTTCACTGAGAGACTAGACTAAGTCCCGTGCACACACTCCCTTGCTGGTCTGGAGATCTGTGGCTGCACTTCCTATCTGGGAGCCGGCTGTCTCTGCCGCTGTCTCCTACTTTAGAGCCATGGGGGAGGTTACTATCCATGCTGTGGTGTCCTCAAGGAGCTTAGACACATGAGGAGTGAGGTGAGAAAGCCTGAGGCGGGAGCCTGATGAAATCTAAGCAGGCATTATGGCACTGCTTCCTAGCAGTAGGAACAAGTCGAGGAGGCAGCAGACATCTACCTAGGGGGCCAGATGCTTGGTTCTCCCCAGACAGTGCCAGCTACTGGCTGCTGGCTTCCCTGTTCCATCCTTGCCTTCTCAGTGATGTGGCTCCCAGTGGGCAGAGCCTGTGTATCTACCCCAGTGCCTGGATGGAATGCCAGCTAACCCTAACTGAGAAAAGGCAGGTGGGCCTCTGGCCCTTCGACCCATGGGGAAGCTCTCAGGTACTCTGAGCACAGTCACCTTCAAGTGTGTGGTAGCCTCTTGGGTCTATCTCAGCACTGAACTGCCGGAAAGTGGCAACAGCAGCTGTCACAGAGGGCCAGCTGCCCCTCCCTCTGTTCAGTTTAGCACCCAGACTCTCAGTAGACAGATTGCTGTTTCCATGACAACTGAAGAGGACGCCTCCACCCTCCATCTCACACAGCAATAAAGACCAAAGACAGGAGGAGGCTGTACATCTTAATCTTAGCCCAATATATCTACCTGGGGGTAGTAGCAGCGGGCCTTTGGGAATTGGGGGACCTGGTCCTCCTCTTATGATGATCTCTTGGCTCACTCTGGCCTAACAGCCAGTAGGCAAATAAGACAGAAGGTTCCTCAGGTGACATGCTCCTGATAAGGGCATCCACCAGCGGGAAGGCCACTCTTCTATTCACATCGGAAAAGTGACACAGGGCTCCAGGCCCAGAGAGAAGGGTCATGATGGGGACCCTTGAAGCATTCCTATTTTATGGATTCAACCTCTGCCCAGCCCACCACCCTGGATCAAGGAGGGTTCTATACAGACTGCATCACCTTCAGGCTTGGCCAGGGTTATTGGCCTCGGGGGAACTGGGATGTATCTGGAGACAGAGGAGGTAACTGGGGGACTTATTTCCAGTACAATCTGGTTAGCATTCTCTCCTCCTTCCTGCAAAACTTAACTGCTGCCTCGAGAGCCTGGAGAATTGGATTAGAAAGTTCATGATTCCACGAGCCCTCCTGCCCTGGAGCCTGTCTGTAGGAACAAGCCGGGTAGTGCAGGAGAAGTTAAGGAGGCTGCTGCCTGCCTACAAGCTGGGTCCCACCTGTGCTCTGAGTGCTCACCCTCAGGGTGGTCACCTCCACACAATGGTTCCTACCCACCCCCCTTGCCAAACCTGGACCTGGCAGTTATGTGGGCGCTCAGGACCCTGAAGCAGATGGCACAACCTGGCCTACTGCTCCAGCTCCCAGGGCCTGCTCCCAGCCTCTATTCCGATCTTGCCTGCCCACCACTTGGCTCCACACATTATGCTATTTTTGGTCTCTGGGATCTGCCATAGCTTTCCCAACTAGAGACCCCGCCTACCCTCAAATCTCAGGTCCCTCCCATTCAGTTCAATATTCCTTTCATGCAAGCTTCTCTACTCGGCTCTCACTTTCAGGGCTCTGAGCGGTGTATGGAGAGGAGGCTGGAAGACTAGCAGCTAGTCCCCGCTTGAGGGACAGACAAGAGCAATAAGCAAACTTGACTTCAGAGAATGGAGTCTTTCAGAGGAGGAATACACACACTTACCAGCTCTCCAGAAAGACAGGAGACAGATGTTGAGCGTGACTCGGGGCAGCAGTGTGGGCAGGACACCCTGGGACTCTGTGATATCAGCGGATTCTCTGATGGGGACCCACTTCCCTGCACGTGCCTTGTGAGCGCCCTCCAGAGGCTTCCAGCTATGGTCAACACATTTCTCCCCTCATCTGTGTGCACACTTCACCTCAAGGCCTTTCGACACAGTGTCTTCTTGCACATTGCTCTTCCCCTGGGCGCACCTCTAAAGTGTCTACAGGCCCTCTTAGCGCCATAACGCTTTTGGCACTGTTCACACCATATTCTTGTCAGCGTTTGTTATTTGCCCATGAGTTCATGACTGACTGTCTTGGGACCTGCTCTCCTTAACTTGGGACAAACCTCAGAAAGGGCCGGATGGCCTTTGGAGTAGCAGCTGTTTCACGTAGGTTAGAGTAAGAGGAAGCTTCCGTGCTTGGCTGCCCACCTCGTGCCCCACCCCTTGGGCCTGGACTACAGACGATTGGGGGTTGTGTTGGGAGGGTATCTAGGTTGTGGTTTGGGATGTGACAGGTACCCAAATGAGGTTCTGACCAAATGGGACTGGGATTTCTCCTCTGTAGCAGCCTCAGTTCCCAGTGACAGGTGGTCTGCATCTCGTGTCCGATGCTCAGAGGGTTGGTCTGGTCAGAGACTACAGAGGGGCTGGGTAAGGTATTCAGTTTTAAAACAACTGGGAACGGTCAGATCCCACACCATGGCACGGGAAGTCTAGGGTCTGCATTTGTGAATTGGACTCTCTGGGAAATCCCCTGGGCTACGTTCAGACGCTCAAGGCCCAACTCTGTGCCTCTGCTCCTCTTGCTGGGTGTCCTGTGCGTCCTGTTTGTGAAGCTGCATGGCCCAGATGCCCAGCCCAGATGTCGCCGGCTCCTCCTGCAGGCAGAGATCCCTAAACCCACAGAAGCCACCTTGTCCTGGTGGCACAGGAGGGTTAGCAGCGAGGGTGGCTACAACTTGTAAAGTCAGGAATTCTGGATCTCTAATGTTCCCTGGCCTTCCTTTCCCCGGGTTGGTTCTCACCTAGTCCCCTTTACTGTCACCTTCTCTCAGATGCTCTTCCTCCCCCAACCAGGGCCAGTCAGCTGTCATCCGGGCAGGAAGGGGAGGCAGAGTACCTTGGGAGCAGCCCCCTCTGGCCAGCAGCAAATGAGATTTTTCTGGGTTGGAGGTTGGGGCAGGGGTATGATCTAACAAGTCCAGAAGGCAAACCCCTGCTTAGCCATGTCCCTCCAGGTGCCCAGTGAAAGGTGCAATGTTCACAGAAACAGTATTCGCCAGGCCTGCCACTTCAAACAGCAAAGACTGTTTAAACAAGATAAGAGGCTGTGGGCAAAGCTATACCTCAGGTTCTACTAACACGGGGCGACTTTGTTATGAACCTGCCAGAGACAGCAGGAACAACTTCCTGCCTCATTTAGCAGGTGAGCTCTGGCCACCTCCTGTTTACCTGTACAGTGTAGAAGGGGGCTGGGGTGTCTCTAAACGGAAGTAATAGAAGCTACCTCCCAAACCTGCCTAGTCTCTGGGTAGTGAACAGCAAAGGGTCCTCATTGGGATCCATGGGTTTGGAGGCCATGATTTTGCAACCAGGGAAATGTGTGTGTGGAGCCCAGGTTTCTTCATCTGTGGAGTGGAAGGCCACCTCTTGCTGGGCTAGGAGCTCAGAGTCTGCACAAGCAGTGCTCTGGTGTATGACTCTGAACAGGCTCCGTGCCGTCTGCTATGGCTACTGTCCTTCTGCACGGGAAGCTAGGAGCCCATGATGTACTATGTGAATTGCCCGAGATGCCCAGGAGTTGGGTGAGGGGTTTGGGGGGGGATCAGAGTTTTACTGCTTGGTCAGCCTGGACCTGGGCCATCCAGATAGACACAGGTGGCCACAGGACACACTAGGATGACTTCCAGGTTACAGCCCTACCAACTCTCAGGCCCCAGTGTTAGCTAGAGATAGGTACGTACAGTACCCGCTTTTTGTTTGTTTGTTTGTTTGTTTGTTTTTCTAAGCTTAACTGATAGAGCTTAGGGCAGGAGTACAGACATTAGAAGTTACCCTGTCCAGTCAGGGGCCTCTCGGCAGTAGGCCCAACCAACACCCCATAAGTCACCTGTCTTGCCTTTTATTTTGTAATGGATCTCAGAAGCAAGTGCAGACACCTTCTCAGGGCTTGGTGATTCTTTCTGTTTTAACAGGTGCTGGTTCAAGTCCCAGGGGAGACAGAATCCCCGAGTGTGATATGGGTACTGGGCATCATATACCCAGAGGTTGTGACTTAGGGACATCCTAAGACTCCTGGGTCTGGAACAGAAAATCCTACAAGATACTAAGTGCAGTCACTCCAAGAGGAAGAAGCTGGAGTACCAGTTACCTTCTGCTGTCCATGCCCAGCAGGCCGGAAGCATTGGGGGGTGGGGGTGGGGGTGGGGGTGGGGGTGGAACTCAGGCTGTGGCTCCTGCCCCAGCTCACAGAGGTCTCCTACCCAGCAGGAAAGGCACGCTCCTTTCCACAGGCCTAGGCTACCTTTGCCTCTACTGAATTAAGAACCTGGTCTCCGCTTTGCTTCTGCGATAAATCTTGCTGGTGGGGGGGGGAATATAAGACACTCCCCCCACACTGCCAGTCACTAACAGGAAGTTAACAGACAGCAGGAAGCAAATGTTTTATAAACTGGGGACAGATGTAGGCCTGTGGAGAAAGCTGAAGCACAAAGCCCCGCCTGCTGTTCTCCAGGGGATACCTGGGGCTTACACATCACCTGGACTGTTCAGCAGGCGCAGGCTTAGTAGCAGAGCCAGCCTCCCCCACCCCCACAGGCACCAACGCCTGTGAAATCCTTTACAGTAGGATTGGGCTATTCCTCTGAGGAACAAGAGAAACTGGGGCTGAAGAGAGAAGCCAGTGGGGAGCAACTGCTCATGGTCTATAGGATGGATTTCAGCAGTGCTCATCCTTTAGGAGAAAAAGAAAGAGTACTTTAGGTCGTTACTGCCCTCCCCTGACGTCATCTGCAGGATTGGGGGTGGAGCACGAGGGTGTTGCTGTAGCAAGCTTAGCTCTGTCTAAACTCTACTTAAGGAGACAGAGCGTCCTTGGGAAAAACGTACACGTGTGTGCTCTGACCATCACAGAAGTCAGATGTGACTTACTCTCTGGGTTTCTGGCAATCCCAGAACAGGGGCCTGGAGTCCGGGATCTCTTTGCTCCTGACTCCACTGCTGTATGTGATGAGGTGGAGACTGTATCCCGCCCTGCTGCAGCAATTGCCCAGCTCTGAGGGACAGTGAGTTGGTAGGAGACCTCAACTTTAAAACTGTCTCTTCGGGGGAAATGTCAGTGTTCACAGCAGGGTGGAAGTACCCAGGACTAAGGCTTCCTGCCTTTCTTTCTTGGACAGTTGCTCTAGAAGAGAGAATGACTTCCACATTCCTGGCCAATGATTTACAACATGCAGGCAGAGCAGGTCGTGTAGGAATTCTGGTGCACGGTAGTCACCAGCAAGTGTTTACGGCAGCAGGGTCATACCCTCAGTGGCCACAGACCAAGGTCTCCCAGCCTGTCTGTTTTGTTTTCTCTCTGGGCCTCAGTGGTTGGGGACGTTCTTGGGTCAATGCTGAAGACTCTGGCTTTTGGACAGCGCCCAAGGCTTGGATTTAAGGCCATGCCACGTTTATACTGCAGGTGACCACCTTCTGGAATGTTTTAAGAACCACAGGGTACGTCATAAGCAGCAGTTAAAGAAACAAAAGATAGACGAGAAGAGAAAACTCCCTTCATGTAACATGGCAGCTCTCATGGACGCGCTCCATGGTTCTTAGCATATGCTAATATTCATCCAACCCAGTATCCTCTGAGCCCTTTCAGCATAAGTACCGAAAAATCACACTCTGCTTGTTTTATTGGCAAGGTCCTGAGCCCACGTTCTCTACCGGGAAGAACTCTTGGCCTTCAAGTAGTACCGGTCAGAAACACTTCGTCCTGGGTGCTACCCACACACCTAACCTATGTCCAGTCTTGTCCACCTTGAGTTTACTGCTGTTGTGTGACCCGATCCTTCCAGAGCAGTCAGTGTTGTGGAACACACCAGGGTACCACCAAGACTGGGACAGTCTAGGCAAGGAATCACCATGACCCAGTGACAGGGCTGACACAGAGTAGCCTGGGATGGTTTGGATGTAAGCAGGCTGAGGAAAGAGCTCCAACAGGCCAGCGCAGGAGAGGCCATTGATGATCCTCGCAGCTGTGGAAGGCAGACAGCGGGGATGCCATGGCAACAGGGCCCGGGGCAGAGCAGCCATAGCACATAACAAGGGCATGTCCATAGGTCAGACTGCTCATCAGGATATGGCACTGGGCCTGCTAAGTCCACACCGGGTCATTTAAGTCTGTTGCTATGCTATAGGCATGCGTTATAGCAGACAGTGACCGTGGCTTTCTGTGCTAAGACTTTAAACGGTCCATGGCTATGTAAAAGCAAGGTGCTACATTATAGGTTGTTTTTGTCCTTATCTTCTACATGTACCTTTTCTGCCTTTGGACACAAAGGCAGGTAGGTTGTCTTTACTAAGGCTGTAATGGAGCCAGGGACAGCACCAAACTCTGCCGCCGTATTCCCGCCTCTTGTTCTTAGACAGGGGAGATTCAGAGAGAGGCAGGCTATGTCCAGAACCTCTCAGATACAATCCCTTCTCTTTGGTTTGTCCTGCTCGCTGTGGGGGAAATCCACCTCAAAACCAAGGGTTGCCTCTTTAGCATTTTCAGAACGCCTCTTTTGCCTCAACTGTGGCCTTGCTTGAGCAACCCTGAGACTTCTTGCTTTCTCATCTCTGCCTACTCTGAGAGGACAGGCTCACACAACCACGGGGTGATCCAGGTATAGACAGGAGTGGAGGAGGATGCGGCTTTTGGGTTCCTCCTGAGCTGGGGCTGTCTGACCCACACGACATGAAGGCTCAGAGTTCTTCCAGGTAGGACCCAGGTAGCTCCCAGTTCAGAGCTTGTAGCTTTTGAGAACCATCCGGCAGAAGACATTAATCCAGTTCTACCTGCCACTGCTTGAGGGTTGCTGGTGTCCTGTGGGGAAGGGACCCACCCATGGTATTTTCTGCCCAGGCCAAACTTCTCTGGAGGATCTCAATCTCTGGTTTCAGAATGCTGGGTCAGGGCATCTGGCTCACCCTCTAGATAGATCAAGGTAAGCTTTTCTCCCAGGGGCACACAGGCTAGGCCAGGTTGTGCCGGCCTATGGCCATAGGTTTGAAGACCTCACACCATGAGGCCCCAAGGGCCTTGGGCACACAGTAGTTGTATTATTAATGAAACTAGATATAATGCATGAACTGAAGAGATATTCACTATAGAGTGTAAAGAAGAAGGGATGAGGGCTAATATAGATCTGATCTATATTAGCCTGATCTAATAAACAGCCTGAATTTGCTCTCTGCCCAGCTCAGAGCTGTCAGTGTACTTTCACCAACAATGGGTGTCTCCTTTAGCTATCTGCCCTCACAGAAGGTGAAGAAGGGACTGTCCTGTCAGTACAGAAGCCTTTTCTGTCAAGCAGGGTGGGCCTAACTACCCTGACCATTCTTAACCCCCTCTGTTTTTGTTCAAGGCCAGTCAAGGAGCTGGTAGATCTTACCTTACCCTGGTCATCAGTAGCCCCTGCCCCAAGTCAGTAAGGCTCCCCCCCCCACCCCCGGGGGGGCTCTCCCTGACCACCTCAGAGTCTGTTCTTATTAAATGGGAAAATTGTTTTTCGTTCTTGGATTATACAAATCCCTTAAAACAATAATAATCTGTGTCTTAAACCCCCAGAGCTGCTCTGATGTATGCATAATGAACAGGGCTAATGCGCTCAGGAAATTAATTACCCACTGGCCGGGGCAGCTGGGTGGATGGGAGGCAGAAACTACTATGCCTCGAATCTGTCTGTACAGCTCAGACCAGGGCATCTTTGACAGTGTGCAGTGAGATCACCCTGGCGTCGAGAGTATGCTGACTTAGGGATCCCATCCCTGACTCCACGTAACAGTATAGTTGGGCTATACCTCTTGTCCCTTGGGGGATGGGCAGTACTAGATACACTGCTTGGGACTTTGTCCCACGTCACCATTCCTTGACCACAGTACAGTGTGCCATCCAACCAGACTCCCAAACAGCCTCTTGGTTTCTGCCTTTGCTGGTTGCCCCAACAGTCAGCACCCTGCAGCTCTTGGGCTGGATTCTTCATGGTCAAGATCAGATTGTCATTTGACCTTTGTCCCAATCTGATTAGCCCTATTGTAAATATCTGGCCCCCTACGCTCTCCTGTAAGGTGTTTCCGAGGCAGAAGGGCCCCTCCTGACTTCTATGGCCCAGGGCAGCTGTTTCATGGGGTTTCCACAGACCCTCTCAGAGGCCACTTAATGCCTACTCCATGTCACTCAGGAGAGGGAGGAAAAACATGGTGACTGCTGTGTTCCTATACTGTGAGCTCACTGGGCTTGGGACGTGCACCTTCTAGGTGACTACTTTCCTGAATGATGCCCAGGACTTGGCTCTCCTAGATGGAGGAGAACACAGGGTGGGCCCAGCTTGTCCTTGGCCTAGCTTACAGAGAGAAAGCAGAACTCAGTTCTATAGCAGTTTCTCTACGCAGCGGAGCCCTCGTAAGCCTGTGCGAAGAGAGCAGCTTCGAGGGCCAAGTAATGGATCCTTCTCCAGCAGGATACAGTCGGTAGAAATGGTATGTTGTCAGTGGGGCAGGGGAAATCTCCAAGGAACTCCAGAGGAAGGTGCAGACCAGCACACTGCACTGCTCTTCCAAAATACGCAAGGGGTGTCTCCCTTGCATTCATCATCTGCTGAGTCTGGCTCTTTGGGATCTTCCCACTGGGGTGTCCTGTCTGTAGACTGTCGGTACATAATAGCTGGCTGGGTGGGAATGGAAACTGGACTGATGTGTCACGTTGGCCAATTTCTGTGATGTAATTACTGCCACCTGGCTGACCTGAAGCTATCACTGTGATGTCAGCTAGTTCAAAACTTCCTGAAGAGAAATGAACTCTTGCAGGTTGTAAAAGCCAGGCATAGCTGCTGGGCTGGCATACACAGGGCTTGACATGTTTTTCTGCAAAGGGGTGAGTATCTGGGACAGGTACTTGGACCCCCTCTCCCTTCCTTAAAATTTATCAGGGATAGAAATGTCAAATTGTAAGGGAGTCCCTTCCCACCCAAACTGGGGCTTAAGCCGGCTGTTTCCTGCTGTGGTATGGTCCACAAGGCCACAATGCTTGTCTCTCTGAACATTCTGTAGGGATATGAAAGCAACCATGGTGGTCATGATGGGATGACAGAGTTGGTGTGTCCTGTATCCAAGGAATGGTTTCCAGTGACACAGGAGGACGTGCGACGGGCCATTATGGAGAAAAGGCAGAGTTACAGCGTCAAGTTCACAGGACTCAAGGGGGTGATGATAAAGGCCGTGCTAGGGATGCAGAGCTCGCCATGCAGGTTCTTCTGGTGCAGGAGGCAAGGAGGTGGAGTGGGAAGCAAGCCCCCAAGCCTCTGAGCCCAGACTTGCTGAAGACCTGCCAAGACCAAGAAGCCATTGCACAGATGGGGACTGCCAGGAGGGCCTTGGCCTTAGAAGCACCCAGTTTGAGAAGAAGAGACAGCCATGAGAAGGCACTACTGACATGTGTTTGCAGCCTGTGTCTCATTGGCTGCAGATGGAAGGTGTTGGCCCAGGTATCCGAAAGGCCTGTGGGCAAGGACAAAGGCCTAAGGCCAGTGTGTCGTCCATTCTCCACAGACTGTACATGGCCTAGGTGAAGCCTAGGATTCTGGGAGAACAGACTCCCGCCACTACTGCCTGGGCAGGGGGAGGAGAGGGGGGCTTCTGCCTTTCACTTCCATAGAGTCTCTCGGGGCTGTGGCATCAAGGGGACCACTAGCCCTCGAGACTCAAGCCCCTGTGCCATGCCACCTCACAAGTTTTGAGCCTCGGTCTGTCTGTCATCCCAGGGTGTTGATTTGTGGATATCATAAACTAACCGCATGGGGTCCACAAGCCTCTCTGGCATGACTCTAAACATTAGATGCTATTGTTAGAGCTATATCCTTAACTAGGTCAGGAGGAGGTGGCGGCGTGGGGACACACTGTATTGAGGATTCCCTGGGGTCCTACTACTGACTGTTGTGGGGCAGGTTAGCTAGACGGTCACTTGAGTCTCCTATAGGATGTGAGGCTGACCGACAGGGCAGGGTTATGGCTTGCACACGAAGGGTCTCACAGGCACACACACTTTAAAACTCCATTCCCAGCTGGTAGGCCTGTTTTAAGGGGCTGTAGAAGGAACGGTTCGGCTTATGCTATTTAGCTAGTAGAACCTGGTGGCTGGGGATGGGGGCTATGCCCCAAAGGTGGGATCTGCTTCTAGTTTCTGCCCAAGATGTGTTTCAAGATCTGCTAAGACGTGAACGAGCCACTCTGCTGTCTCCTGCTGCCTGGCCTGCACACTCTAGAATGTGAGGAGAAATCAATCTTTCCTCCCTTAAGTTACTGTCAGTATTGGGACATGGGATGCAGATACTATGATGTAATCCTCCATCTGAAAAACTGGCCAGTCAAGGACATTAAGTAACCTGTAAGGTTCCTTCCAATCTCGCCTGTGTATGCTGCAAGAGGGGCTATCACACACGCCTGACTGCCTCCAATTTGGAATCCCTTTCCTGTGGCTAGATGTAACCAGCTCCCTTATCAACAGTCAAGAGCCTGTCTTACTGCAGATACCTCACACGTCTCTCAATATCCCTCACACATTTTTCTCTCTTTCCTTGAGACAGGGTCTCACTCAGTAGCGCAGGCTGTCCTGGAACTCATTATGTTGACTAGGCTGGTCCCCAACTCACAGAGATCTATTTGCCTCTGCTTCCCAAGTGCTGGGATTAAAGGTGTGTGCTACCATGCCCTGCACAAGACCTCATGTTTTAATAAGTTATTTAAATATTTTTCCAGGTTAGCCTTTACACTGTAATCCCACTTAGCCTCTTGAGGGCTAGGCTTACAGGCTTGTGTCACTATCCTTGGCTTAAACTCCTTAAACCATTTTTTTTTGAGAGAGATGGCTCAATGGTTAGGCTCAATGGTTAAGATCACTTACTGCTCTTACGAGAGAACTCAGATTCCGTTCCCAGCACCCATATGGTGGCTCACAACCATCGGAAATTTAGCTCCAGGGGATCTGATCCCAACTCTTGACTTTTGACAACACAATACACATGTATATGTATAATACACATACATACATTCAGCCCAAAACACTGATACACATAAAATAAAATATTTAGACTGGAGATCATATTAGAACCCAGGCAGACCTTGAACTCAAGATAATCCCGCTTTCTGAGAGCCGAGATCACAGGTGTGAGTTACGACTGTACTACACATGACTTAAATTCCATTAAAAAGAAACCAAGCAGGTTTCTGGGTGTACACATAATAAAGTGTACAGGAGCAAGCCCTTACCGCGTTTTCAGGGCTCCTCCCTTCCTTAGGGGGCACCCTTAAATGGTGAGCACCATTGGGCTTTCCCTCAGACAAGCTAAAGCAGAGTCCTTGGTCTCCATCTCTTCCCATGGCTCCTTGACTCGTCCCTACTCCACAGCGTCTGCTGAGTGCATACTGTGACTACAGCACAGGCCGTGTAAATACTGGCCTGCCCTTGGAATGCTGGGTCTGACCCATCCAGAAAGTGGGAAGGGGCTACTGTCCTGAGGACCCAGGCCCTAGACAAGGGGCTAGTCTAGGCCGCCTCCCTGGAGTGTGGCTGCTGTAGACTCCCCTACCTGCAGAACCTGCACCCCAGACCAAAGTAATACTCTGCATCTGGCTGGTCGGCTCAACAGTACTGACCAGCTATCTGTGAAGCGAGTGTGAAGCCTTCCTGTGTGAGCCTTGCTGAAGCTCAGATTTAACTTGTGGGGTGCAAGTGGCCACCGTGATCCCACATGAAAGCAAATGGCGGAACAACTCTGGCATCTACAGCTGCCAGCGCTGGGAAGAGGGCAAGTATCTTTGGCAGTGGAAGGGCTTGTGATAATTAAGTAGTAGCTGTCCTCATAGTAACATGTAACATATCCCTCACATGTCAATCAATATGTGCTACCAGAGTTTGGCTTAGGCTTACTTGTAGCTTCTGGTCTCCTCCCTTCCCCCTCGATCTGGCCTGTACCCACAGAGCAAGCACACAGCAGGCCGCTATGGGACTGGGGAAAGTTTCTGTAAGAGAACATTGGGCACTTTGCAGCCTTTTAATCTGTCTCTTCTGAAATGTCGCTCTACCATTAAGTGGCTTCCAGGGTCCATTAGCTGATCTGGAAAAGGAGAGGCTAGATAGCAGGTGCCTGTTTCCTTCCACTTCTAGAAGAACTAGGGACTGAGGGCTCCTGCGGGTCACAGCCAAAGGCTGCTGGGCAGGTACTTTATTCTTTGTTTATAACCCTCCTGTGGCCACTGTGTGACCTGTCTCTGTTGTTAATCTGAGGAAGACAAAGCCTCTGCCCTGTGTCCATCTGAGCCTCTGAGCTGGCTCAGTGGAGGTCCCAAGATGGGAGGGTGTGAAGGGGGGATGGGCAGTCAGGTGCCACTGCCGCGGGCTCACAAGGTCAGTCGGTGGCAGTACACAGGAGAAACCCCCACATATCCCTGGGATGCGTTCAACCTCTGGTGGCATCTGAGAGCATACCAAACAGAGCACTGGAAGCCCACTTGGTGTTTGGAGTCTTCATCTGCCTGCCCGTGAAGGCCGCGAGGAGGTTATTGACCTGGTCAGTCTGAAGACCTGTCAGATCCTGGGGATGAGCATATGAATCATGGATACACACGCTCCTCATCTGTGCTGCCTGCCACCCTCCCCGGATGTCCTGGAAATCCGCACCTCCAAGGTGCTGCCCTGTGCTCACTGCAGCCCTCACCCGCCCGCCCAGAAGCCTAGAGATGCTGAAGCTCTCCTTGGCAACCCACTGACGCAGAAACCAGCAGGCGGGCTGGGGGGATGGGATGGGCGATGGCTCCTTCTCCAGGCATGGGGATGGGAGGGGGCCCGCCATCAGCCTCAGAGAGAGGAAAGACAAGGAAGGGCCTTAGGGGCTGAGAGAGAAGAGCTCTGAGGAGCTGTGCACACAGCCTTGGCACTGGCCCCAAACTTCATTGAGATTTTGCAAAAGTGTGGTCTGTTTTTGGTTGAGTTCTTGTTGGCGCTGAGACTTTTAGGGCATTCCAGGAGGAGGAGGAAGAGGAGGAAGAGGAGGAAGAGGAGGAAGAGGAGGGTGAAGAGGAGGGTGAAGAGGAGGGTGAAGAGGAGGGTGAAGAGGAGGAGGAAGTGTCTGGGATAGCCCTGTCCCAGTGTCTGCCTGGAGGGAGAGATGAAGTGTGTGCCTTGCCTGCTGGTACCAGCACAACCAGGGCAGCGGGTGGGAAGGATGATAGGGTATTGTCTTCTCTCCTCAGCCTGTTTGTTTTCTATCATCAGATATTACTGGTGGAGCATGAAAGGTCAGAACCATTTGGAATCCAGTGAATTTCCAGCTGTGCTAGGGTTTTCCATCAAGAATTTCCTTTTCTGGTGAACAACGCTACTTCCTCAGGCCCGTGGGGGATGACAGAGAAAGGGGAGGGAGGAATGGAAAGAGAAAGAGAAAAAGGGGGAGTGTGAGGGATAGGAGGAGAAAAGGGGAGAGGGTACGAGAAAGGAAGGGAGGAGAGGCGGAGAAGGAGACAGAGAGAGAGAGAGAGAGAGAGAGAGAGAGAGAGAGGAGAGATATGAATGAGAACGAATGTGTGTAGGCGCAGCTGCAAGCCCTTCCCTTTAGGAGATGCTCTGGCAGATTCAATCTGGTTCCTGCAAGAGGTGCACACAGGCCTTTCGGAAATCCCCACAGGGATAAGCCTGAAGGAGGGCTGGAGATAAGAAGCCAAAGAGCTCCACTCTGGCCTCCCAGGGCCTGTCCCCAGGAGCTCCTTGCTCATGTGTGAGCCTCCATCCACCCTGGGACAAAGGGCTCAATGAGCAGGTTCCAGGCTATGACCAAGGAATGCATCCAGTGAAGTTCCCCTGAGATTAGTGCTAGTCTGATGTACAGAGGGATAGGGAGGGGACCGTGAACCAGAGGATGGACAGAGGGTGGACAGAGGGTGGACAGAGGATGGACAGAGGGGTACTGTACGCACAAGAAGCCATCAACAGATAGCAGAGAAAACAAGACAACATAGTGAGTGGGGCAAGGGTAGGCAGAGCCTGGAAAGCGTGGGGCTACTTTTTGATCACAGATTCAGAGAGAGGTGGTCATGAGACTCAGGGATCAAGCACCCTGCCTGTTAAATCCAGGTATGTGGGCACAGAGAAAAGACAGGACTGGGATCTTGGTCTGGAGGGACTCTGCCATGCTTACCCTGCAGATGGTATGTGAGGCTGTCAAGTCCAGGCTTGAGAGGCCTGTGAGTAGCTTCTTGTCATCAGAAGTATACAGAATTATAGAAAGCCTCTGTGGCTGGCACCTACAGTGTGGCCGGTAGACTGTCCTTTATACCTTTCCCATAACCAACCCCAGGAAGGAAGTGTACTTTGCCTGACAACTGGTCAACCCCACACTCTGGCCTCAGCCATGCCTCTGTCATCCGTTAGGATGCCGCTTCTAGTTAGAGCCTCACATGCTGCTGGAGTGGCAACAGCTCGAAAAGTCAGATGGACTAGAATGTCACTCAGTCACACACAGATACAGCCTGGGCACAAGGCAGACCCCAGGTGGCAACAGGGCCACCCCTATTTACAGCTTATCACCTCACTGACTGGAAATGTCATCACTACCTGGCAGTTTCCAGAATGCCTGGATGGTGGGGGAGAGGGGGGCAAAGGAGCCCTGCCTTCTGTCTCCAAGCCATCTGATCAGGCTATGGGCTCTCTCTCAGTCCAGAACAATCAGGCATCCAGCAGGGTGGCTAGAGCCTTCAGCCTCCCACAGACAACTTTGGAACATAGGTGCAAAGTTAGAGTCCCTGGATAAACTCAGAAGAATAGTAGTCACCACTTGCCTCAACAAGATCAGATGGAGGAAGAAGTGCCATCTTTGCCACTGAGCTTAGAGGCCAGTGTTCCATAGTGGAGAGGTTGGACCCTTGTCTTATAGCATGGCAGAGGCTGCATGTCCATGGATTCTTCGCTGGCATCAATGCCTTCCTCTGGGTACCACAGTCCCAGGCACCCACTACCCCACTCAGAGATTCTTACTCTCCAGTTCCCTGGGCTGTAAAAGGAGCCTCTAGGTCTTCACTGAGTGGTCCTGCCTGGCACAGCAGCTCTACCGAGGAAGACAGCCCTAAGTAGACCACTACCGTGTGTCTGACTGCTGGGCTTCCACTCGAGCTGCTCCTGGGAAGAGTGTAGGTAGCTCGGGAGTCTAGCTTTCTGCCTCAGGTGGATCTGAGCATACTGGCTATCCTTTCCATACAGAAGGCCCACTTCTGCTTCCCTGTTCCTTCAGAAGCCCCTCTCAAGCTCTTCTAGCTAACCACTGGACCTATGTCTCCTTCAGGTTGCTTCTATCCTATCTCATGCCTCTGACACCCTTTCCAACACACTGGTTTTAAGCATAGGATAGGGATGCAAAGAACCTCAACAACGGCCTACAGCCTATCCACCAAGCCGAAGGGCAGGGCTTAGCACCTTGGATTTACGCTTTCTTCACCATCATCAGTAGATTCTTCAGAGCAGGAAGGTATCATGGGAGAATTGCTGTTCTCAGGACCCACATACCATGCAGTGCTGGGAGGAGCTTAGTGGGTTTGCTAAACTGCACCATGGACCACCAGTGATGCCAGGCCAGGCCTTGCATTGGATTTCCTCAGCATGTGGCACAGGCAGTCGTGCATCCACTGTTCTGAGGGGCAGGGTGATGTGGAAACCTGGGCAGTGGAGCCAACAAGTGCTGTAAGGAAAGTTCCAAAGTTCCATCTGTTGTTGGGGGAGGGATCGTCCTAGCTGATAAAGGAGGGGTCCTTACCTGCTGAGCCCTGTGGAGTCTAGGGGTTGTAGGGTCATTTGGAAGGTGTCAGAGCAGGGTCATCTAGGTCAAAATGATGTCCCTCAGGCTGAAGGGGTCATAGGATTTGAGGTCCTGTGGGATACCATCATGCCCCTGCCCACTGGGGCTCACAACTCGACAGAAGTGCTTCAAAGCCCCGTGTCATGCACGTGTCAAGCATGAACTCACCGTGCTCCACACCACACTCCACCCACCCCTCCAACATAAGGGGCGTGCTCCTAACTCATGGAAATACTAAAGGCGCCATCCACGTGGCTGGGCAAGGCTCAGTACCGGTTCTGACCGAAGCCTCTCTCTGCTCATACAAGTCCGTCTGCTTCCCGGGAACACACAGGAGAAACCTCGGCTTTACTCACCGTCTGGTTGTCCTCATAGAGCTTCAGGTCATAGCCACTGAGCTCCACGCAGAAGATGATGGCCGTGACGCCTTCAAAGCAGTGGATCCATTTTTTGCGCTCTGACCTCTGCCCGCCCACGTCCACCATCTTGAAGGTAAGCTCCTTGAAGGTGAACTTGTTTTCCACAATGCCCGTGGTCATGTCCCGGGAGCGTAGGATATCCTCCACCGTGGGGATATAGTCGGGCGCCGCGATGCGCTCCAGATCATTCAGGTAGTAGGCTGCATTGTCCTCCAGGTGGTACTCGCTAGAGCGGCCAAAGCAGGCCTGGGCCCCAGGGTCAGCCCAGAGCCGTCGCATGACACCCAGCAGCTCTGGTGTAATCTCACCCTTGCTCTCTGCTGGGCCAGTCAGGGCAAAGAGCTGCACAGCGTCGTAGGCACGGTCAGGGTTGTGGAAATCGATCTTCAGGGCAGCCAGGGCCCGAATGATCCGGGTCAGCGAGTCGATGGCATTGTAGATGATGAGGGGCTTGTACTCCTTGCAGGCGTCCAGGTTGAAGCCGCCACTGTGGATAATTTTCATCTGCTTGACGATGGTGCTCTTGCCTGAGTTGCTGGTGCCCAGCAGGAGAAGTTTGATTTCACGCCGCTGCCGCTGGCTTTCTGAGCGCAGGTGGCGGTCAATTCTCCGGGACCGCCTCGCTGCCTCTTTTTCCTCTGAGCTTTGCCGACATCCCATGGTCCGGCCGCAGCAGCAGGCCCCCCCGGATGCAGAACACAGAATGGGTGCCTCTCCCCCTTGCCAAACAGAATGGTCACAATGAGGGATGCTGAGATGTGGGCTGGTATGATGGGCAGACGAGAGAGGCAGCTGACCTGGATGTGCTCAGCACTGGCTTTGGGGCAAGGCCGTGTCACAGTGCAATCCCTGCCCCAGAACCTCTTCTCCTGTGGGCATGGCGCTCAGTGCAGTGGGGCAGAGACCACACCCTCCCCTCTAGTGACACTCCACCTCCCTTGTCAGCAGTGTGGCCTGATTTGCCGTAGTCATTCCCTGTACTCTGCCACGGTAGGAAGCTGTCCGCTTGCGTCTGCCCAGGCTACTGCTGTCTGCTCGCTGGTTGCTGTGGCGATGTTTCTAAGCACGGCTGGAGGGCCCAGCGCTCCCTGAGGCCCCCCTGCCTCAGGCTGCTCCGGCTCCCTGCCTTGCATCCGGCCCTCCACCTAACGAAAGAGAGAACAGCATGAGCCACCTCCTGGGCCCACCTCAGGCTGGATGGCGAAGGGACCAGCCACCGGGCCTCAGAAAACAGCACAAGGGTTCAGCCTTTAGGTGCTTCAGGGTTAGCTCCAGGCCCACGGCAAAACCAATATGCTTGGGCAACGCCTTCCACTCTGTTGATCTGCTTGAGGCCAGGTGTGGCGCAGACAGTGAGCTGTGCGAGGCTCTTGCCTGCTGACCCCACGCTGGGTCCACCTCCGCCATTTCTTCCTGCCTACTGGACCTGGCTGACCTTGTCCCCCCTGAATCTGTCTTGACTGGGGCTCCACAGTACAATCCTGTCATGGGTGTCCACTCTTCTAGGACAGAGAGGGAGCTCGGCCCCACTCTACTTCACAGCACAGTCCTGGCTGTGGCCCTGCCTGAAGAAGGCCAGGGAAAACTGGGTATCTCCTGACTTTGGGCCCTCTAGACGCAGGGACATCTCTGTTGTCATAGGGCCAGCTGCATGTGTATAGTAGGGTCAGGACAGAGCTCTGTCCCTGATGTCCCTTCCAGGGGGAATCAGCCGATAAAGGCACCATGGAGTCTGGAGTGAGCAGTGCCTGGGCACAGGAATGGTCTTGAGGGATAGCCAAGGCCTGCGAATCAGGGCAATACAGTGATAACCTGTCTAGGGAGGCAGGAGACAGTAGGGAGGCTGTCAGAAAACTGGGAACCAGAGTCTAGGCATGGCTGCTGTGCTTAAGGTCTTATGTGGGCCAGAGTGTTAATGAGAAACAGCTGTATTGACAGCTGGAGCCAGTGACACCTGTTGACCACCAGGGAGCAGGTTACCCCCCAGATCGCTCCATGACCTGCTGGTGGCTGGGGCAGGGCAGGTCTCCTCCAGCAGGGGGCTCAGTTCTGCCTCTGACTGAGAGCCCAGGGTGCCCCACCCCAACACCATGGGCCATCTCTTGCCTTCTTTCTTTCCTCTGGTATGTCTTTGCCTGCCTATTCCGCCTCAGGTACTTAAAAACCTACCTAATGCCCCCTTCTCTGATACCAAGCTCTGGGATGGAAGGCCCAAGGCAGACAGAGTTCCTAACACAAGGGAACCTACCCGAACACCCACATACTCCTTACACAGGAAACAGCAGCCCATCCCCCCTGCTGTGCCTTTCCTTGTCCTAGTCATAACAGGCCATGCTCTGAACCAAGCCCCAGGGCCCGCAGTTCTGACTTTCTCCAGTGGCTGTGGCCTCTGGTCTTCTCCAACCCTTTGGGTCCACCTTCTCCAACAGTAGCTCTGAAGCCACTTCTCTCCCCAAGTCCAAGCTTGACACCGCCCGCTGCTCTCAAAGTGTATACACCTCAGTCTTCAGACAGCCTCTGCTCAGGTACCCTGTGGCCTTTCAGCACCTTGGACAACTTACTCCACACCTCTGAGCTCGTCCCCCTCCCTATGCTCAGGTGTATACAGGAGGAACTGAGAGTCTAGCACAGAGACTGGTAAACTGTGAGTAGCAGCCAGAAGCAGTTACCGTTTCTGTCACTGGGAACAGCGTTGAGGTATCTTTACCTCCTCAGCCAGAGTTCATCCATTCCCCTGCTCTCTCCTCACCACTGCCTTCGAAGCAGCCCTCAGCCGATGTGCCACATGCGTGTCCTCCCCCCAAACCCCACTCCCAGCAAAAGGTGCTAAGTGAGCAGTGCTGCTTGCCCTGGCTTTATCTCCGCCATGAGTGGAGCAGTGCACAGTGGGGCCGCAGTGCTTGGCGCACACAGTAGGCCCTCAAGCACGTGCTAGAGTAAGAGAAAGAGAAGGAAGGTAAGATTAAAGAACTACCCCACTTCTCCGCAGTCCCACCCCCGGGGCAGCCATGAAGGAGTGTGCCAGAGACACGACAGATGCAGAGCTGCTCAGACTAGTCATTAGGTGTCATTCAAACCATCCCAAGATGTCTGAGAACGGAAGCCTTGAGATGCACCCGCTCCACGGTGGTGGCACACAGACGGCACACGGGGAGCCACACACTCCAGTGTGTCTGCGGAGTCACTTCCCAGCAGTAAGGGGGCTTGGGGGGGGGAGTCTCTGCAGTGCATTTCCTTTAGTGAACTTTAATTAGGAAGGACTGTAAGCAAATGCCATGGCGTTGCTAAGTCTCTAGTCACACTACGGTTTGTCTGAGCCTCTCTGCATGGTCTGTGAGCAAGTAATGGTTCAGGATCAACACGAATGGCTCCTGGTCCTCACTGATGACCGACAGCCCCCCCCCCACTCCAGGGTACAAAGGTGTGTTCCATCTTCAGCCTGCTGTGTGTGTGTGTGTGTGACGTCTTCCCAGGGAGCCTTTCTAGCAGCTGCTGGGGTGGGGGCTGGGGCCTTATGTGCCAATATGGCCATTTCAGCATAAGGGGCAACTCCTGTCCTCCTGGGGCCTTTCCTGAGGGCATCCGATAGTTTGTTAATACAGTGAGCAGACAGGTCTGTGTGGGCAGGGTACCTAAGCATGGCACAGTCCTTCCCTACCTCGCTCCTGCCTAGGTGGCCCCCTCCCCAGCCCTGGGTCTGGAGAATAAAGAGAAGCAGCCTGGCCTCTTGGTCTCAAGTGATATCGAAGAAGTTTGTCTGTTTATGGACATGTGATCTGAGCTCCAGGAAATGAGTTTTATCACCAGGAGGCTGTGGGGGAACTGAGAGAGGAGGCTAGGGGCAGGGGACAGTAGGCTGCCAGTGGGGAAGCCTTATCAGTGGCTGTCTAGAAACCTAGAGCCCAGGGCCGGTCAGGTGATCCTTGATAAGTAGGCACTGGTTGCTGGAGAACTGTGAGGGAATAGAGGGGAGACGGTGGCCATGCAATGAGCTCCTGTCATGGAAGCTATGTAGGGAAGCGACTGTCACAGGGAGGGTGGGTCCCTTGCTGGAGTCGTCCCGGGCTAGATCCTCAGGGTATCAGAGACCTGAAGCAAACAGGCTCATGGGCGGCTCTATGGGGCCTGGTTCCACTTAGGCAATGGGGGTACAGTATAACAGGGCTTGATGATAGATACTGAAGTCCAGCTATGCTGTAAGTGGGACCTCAGTCAGTCCTGCCTGCTGCGGCTGGGCTCCTGTCTGTCCTTATGCCAAGTCTACCTGGAGTCTACTGGGTCTGGAGGGACTCCTCAAAATCTCAGAAGGGACCTCGATATCATTTGGCCAGAGGTGGAGGCTCAGTGGGTGACCACGTGGTTTGGTGTTTCCTGGACCAGAAACTGCTCATGAGTCCCCAGGGTGATGCCCAGGATCGCACCAGCACAACCGCCCTTGGGGATGGCTAGAAATAACAGAAGTAGTAGGCAGAGGAGAAGCTTGCACAAGGGCTTGGAATGTGTGGGCGTGGACAGGAACGATGAACCATACTCATTGTGGAACTGGAGGGAGGTCAAAGTGCCTCATTCAGAGATGAGGCAAGTAAGAGGTGAGAGGGATGGGCATGGTAAGAGAGAAGCCTAGCTGGGGTTTGGGGTGTGTGTGTGTGTGTGTGTGTGTGTGTATGCGTGTCTGCGCTCAGTGCATATGTTCCTGCTTAAATATATCTGTGCAGCTGTTCCATGTAATGGAGTAGGTGTGTGTCTGTGTGCAGTTCCACATGGTATCCTCAAAGCAAGGTGGCCATGGACAAGAGGGACCAGCTGTGGTGTGGCAGAGAAGAAAACCGGCCAGTGCATTATCTCAGACTTGTATATGAAGCCATGGTTTTGAGTCTTGGGACTCAGAGAGTCTGTGCACTGAATAAGGCAAAGGCTAAATCCCTAAATTTGCTTGGGTAAAACCAGCAGAGGTCAGACCACAGGCAGGGCAGGAACAACAGCAAGTGACAAGGTGCTGAGCTTTATTGTAAAAACCAGAGCACCAATTAGGAGGTCAGGGTCAAAGGTGGGGTGCACAGGCAACGGGTCTGCAGAGGTAGGGAAGGCTGGCCTCCTAGCAGGTGATAAATGACAGCAAACAAGTGGAGGGCAGGCACATAGGTAGGTGTCTGAGGATGAGGGGGGACGCTGGTGCAAGGCCTGAGGCAGCCAAGAGAGTGGCTGAAAGGACAGCTGAAGTGTTAGTCCAAGGGCAAATCAAAAAGCAAATCAAAAGCCAACAAACATTTGGATGATACCACAGATAGAACAGAGCAGGGACAGCTCTGTTATACAGATTCCAGGTGACAGGACCATGATGTGGGACAGGGCTAAGGGACAGGTGGATGTAATGGCTAGCTATTGCAGGTGGTTCTGAGACCAAAGCTGCATGGCAGTGGTGGAGCGATGGCTGGGTGGGAGTAGGGAGGAGATGGGACAACCCTAGGACTGTCCAGCAAGGCTGAGAGCTAGGGCCACTGATGGAGAGGAGATACTGAGAGTGGCAATCGTGGTGGTGGTGGTGACTATGGAGTGTGGAGTGTGGGACCTCAGTACAGATATGCAGACTACATCCATCATCAGCACCTGCAAGTCCGTCCAGCCCTTCATCAGATGTGTGAGCAGCAGGCTTGTATAACGCTACGACGTTGTCCCCGCTGACGATGCTCAGAAGTTCCGAGCAGCTAGTTTTCTTTGGCCCTCAGCTCCTTACAAGCTCCACGCTGGCCTCGATCATGCCATTGTAGGAAGCCTGTCAGTGTGCAGCATCCAAGCCTGACCCCGCCCAGGGGTTCCTCTACCAAAGGCCCCCATTCCTTCCAGTTCCAAGGCTAAAACTCTCCGTCCATGTCAACCATCTTTCTTCAAGACCCTCCCCACCTGTCTGAGTCTATAGCAGTGGTTCTCAATCTGTGTCGAGACCCCTTTGGGGTGTCACCTATCAGATATTTACATTATATTTCACAACAGTAGCAAAATTACAGTTATTGAAATGGCCAATAATTCTATGGTTGGAGATCACCGCAGCACGAGAAGCTGTATGAAAGGCTTGCAGCGTTAGGAAGGCTGAGATCAAATGGTCTAGAGTCTCTGAACCGGGCATCTGCTTATCATTTGATCAGCCTACCTTCATTATGTGCCCCCACCCTTCCTAAATATGGCCCTCTCTGTCCTGGAAGAGACGTGGATGTGACAACCCGGAGCCAGGCCAGGGACACAGTTACAGACACTGTTACATCTCTCAGGATCTTTGCATCTTAGGCCCTTTATGTCAAGTTGCCGTCGCTCTCCTTGGCGTATCCCTATAGCTCATAGTCTCTGGAGGCTTGCCCCACCGCTGCACACCAGACACAGGACTCGGACAGTACAACACATATCCACGGCTGCTAGAACCCACTAACACAGAGGCGGGGCACTGAACTCCCCTCTCGGGACCTCTTCCGCAACAGTCAGCAAGCTGGTTCTACAGGAGCATTGGGAAAGCAGCTCAGACTCAAGTCACCAAGTGTCTTTTTCCAAGCCAGCTGACTCTAGGGTGGGAAGGTTTACCCATCAGCTTACAGGTAGGGCTGCTTGACTACCACATTCTAGCATCTCACAGACAGGCAGCCTGGCTCCAACCTGTCTAGACCCCTGGCTACCTGCTACCATCCCTACTAGTCTCAGGAAAGTCTGCTTCATGCTGAACCTGGACCACCAGAAAGGGTGGTCCCGGATAGCAATGGATTTGCACACAGACACTTGTCCTCGGCATAGAGATACTTGCCGGGAAGCCAAGGCCCAGCATATGTCAAGACAGTGAGGCTGTCTGCTAATAACCGTTGGGTTACTAAGTGTCCCCAAATAACACATACCTGGAATGCATGAAGCGGTCTACTGTCTTATACCCCAAGCAGAAAACCTGGCTTGGGGGTGTCCTCTGTCTCCGTGTGTAGTAACAGGTCCTAAGGTACAATCAATGGTTCCTATCACAGAGTCCTTTAAAACCCAAGGGAGCTACTTGGGCTACCCATGGAAGCCAAGTGTACCCCGATGGGAATGAACCGCAGTCCTGCCCCTATTCTCCATCCCATTTTCTCAGATGCCTTGCACCCTGGCTGTGGCAGCCCTTCTGCCTCCTATGCTCCCTTGGCACCCAAAACCCATGTTGTGGTAACGAGGAGGCGGCTCAGTGGTGGCAAGCTGAGCTCACCAGGCCTGTCTCCCAAATATCAGGCAGAAAGGAGAAAGTTCCAGGTCCACAGCCATCTCATATCGCGGTCTGCAAGGGCTAACAGGAATAGTGCCTCTGAGGTTCCCTGGGGCAGGCACCTGGGCAGTTAGTTCATACACTGCTGGCCTTAGGTTGCCCAACTCACTGACCAGGAGGCTTCCTGGGCTGAGAGGGCTCATTCATCTCCTTTTATGAGTTTTCAGCTGAGAGTGGTGGCACACACGCCACAAATGTATTCTTCATGGATCCATTTCACACGTGTGTGTGTGTGTGTGTGTGTGTGTGTGTGTGTGTGTGTTTGAACAGTAAAGGACAGCTTTGGCCTGGCCTTTCTGAGTGTCTGTCTCAGAGAAGTCAGACAGTGGGCTTGCCAGGGCTTCATTGTGTATTCTACAGCAGGAGCATGCCTCCTTGGGCAGCTGGAGTCACCAGGAGAAATAGATGTTTGTGGAAACTGAGCCCAGAAGCCTGCAGCTACAGACACTTGGTCCTGGCACTCAGGAGGCTGAAGCAAGAGGGTCATGGGTTCTGGACCAGCTTGAGCTATATAGTAAGCCCTGTGTCAAAAACCAAATGAGTCCATTAAAGAATGCGCCAATAAATCCTGGGCCCTCTTGTTTACCTCTGGAACTGAACTTCCCGAGTGGACACCCGCCATGGCTTTATTTTAGAAACTGAAGAAGTCGGGAAGGCTTGTGCCTGTGGCTGACACTGATAATAAGTTTCCTCCTCTCTTAATAAGGAAACATTTCTCCTGCTTCTTCACGCCTGCCTTACTAGAAGCGTGCTCTCTGCTGACACTGTATATTCCCCTATTCCTTTCCTGCCGAGGCTAAGCAACCCTTGCCAGGCCTGGACTGCAGGAGGAGTCTTCTGCTGTCTGTCCTTCATGCTGGTTGGATTTCCTCTGTCCATCTCAGAAGCCAAGAAAGACCCCATGGCTGTGGACTTGTTCCTTAGGCAGATCTGTATGCAGACTCATCCCCACCTGTTACTAGAATGGCCTGCTCACAGTCCATGGTCTCAGCACGAATCCATTTCATATGTGTGTAGCTTTGGGCTAGTCTCTGGAGTGTCTGTCCTAGGGAAGTCAGAGAGCTGGCTTGGATAGAAGGTACTGGAAGCAAGCCTGGGCTTTCTTGTGTATACTCTTCTATAACAGAAGCATGTGTCCTCGGGCAGCTGGAGTCACCGGGGGAAGCACTGGGCCCAGAAGCCCATGGCTACAGAAACTCGGTGGGCATCTACACTCCCATCCCATACCTGTTTGTGACCATCCTTGCCTGCACATGCGTAAGGGTAAGCGTGACGGCTGGTTATGACATTGCAGAGGTCTAGAGAGGGGGTGACTTCCACAGGAAAGTCAACAGAACACAGCTTTCATCACCCCCACCCGCACCCTCCATACCTCACGCTGCATGTTCCTAATCTAGCCACATCTGGGTATAACCCGCTGCGATGTTTTTCCTGAAATGGGTTTATCCTTTTTAAAACGTAACTGTATACTTTAAGAAGAACTTTAAGTGGAAAGCCAGAGACGTTCATCACAGAGATGATCTGGAATACACACAACAGTGAGAAGGAACCAAGTTTGCTGCTAGCCTGGGACTCCTGTCTGCAGAAGGGCCAGGCGAGGTCACTGCCTCTTTGTTAAACAACAAGGATTAGTGCCTGCCGGACTGGGGAGAGCCATGCTGGCACCAAACTGGGATCTTCTCCTTGAAAGAAAAGGATTGAGAGATTGCTTTCCTCATAAAAAAAGGACAGCATGGGACCTCCTAGGGTTTGGTGGCCACTCTGTCCCTTGCTTGGAGAAGTTAGATTCTGGAGCCACTCTTTTCTGGGAATGCAAATGGGATGTACAAAAGGCTTGAGGCCAGAGGCCCTTTCTGCTGGGACTTTGAGGGAATAGGATTACTGGGCTATGGTATCAACACTGTACCCCTTGCCTTAGGCCGGAGGGTTCCTCTTCACCCCCCCTTCTCTGCTGAGTTGCACTTTCATGGTTAGCAGGACATCCTACACTTCTTTGCTCAGCATCTTAGAACTGGGTCTGGGCCTAAGGCTTAGTCTCCACTCTCAGATCCACATGGCCAGATAGTGGTCACCAAGTCCTCTCTGCCCTCTCAGACTTGAGCCCCCTGTGATTTGCTCTGCTCCAAGCAGGGGGACGAGGGGAGGACCAGCCTCCATTTCTGTATCAAGGAGCTCACGTTATGGTTAGAGGATAACCAGACCGTCCCTGACGCAGACCAGCACTGTGGCGGTAGGGACACAAGGAAGGATGTAGAACAGGGTTAGTGAAGAATGTCTGAAGACACATCCCGAGCTGACCTCACGGCAACAGGGGACTGTTGGTGACCGGGAGATTGTGCCAGTACACAGAGGTAGGGCTCAGTGTCTGGGAGCGGCCCTCTGAAAGGTTAGGGGTGGGAAACTGCGGTGGATGGGTTGAGTGTTTTTTGGGGAGGGTTGTGGCAGGAATGGATGCCATATGGGCCACCACGGGTGTTGCCAGGCTCCCAGAGCAGCAGTTTTCTTGGGTAGGAGAGGCACTTCTGTATTACGGTTCCGCCACATTACAGCATTAGGTGACACCACCTTGGGAAGGCTGGAGTGAGTGGAATCAGAGCAGAACCTACTCTCACCCGGGTGACAGGGGTGACAGGGGCGCGTGTTTCCTTTCCTTCCAGCTGAAATGTCCTTATGAACAGTGGCTTTTCAGCCTTCACAGAGCCTTAGGGTTAAGGGCAGCTCTCGAGGCCCAGTGCCTGGTGGTGTTGGTTAGTGTGTGGTATAGGGTCACGTGCACGCAAACCCTGCCCTGGCTTCCTCTGCGCCTCTTCCCTCACCCAGTGTGATGACTGCAGGAAAAGGTCAGCTAATTCATTTAGGCTTTTGATATAACATGTATTTTGGGACTGAAAAGCCACAGCTTCCCAAGGAGATAAAAACCTCTGCTTGCTTTGATGCCAGCGACAGTGGACAAAGACAGAGCAGGCAATTCCTCCAAGGAAATACCCTCATGGGAAGAGGGCCTGTACAAGCTACCTCTGCCTTCCTATTACCCTACAGAAAACCCCCAGTTCACCTTCCTGGTTCTATTTCTCGTCCTGCAGGCCCACAGTGCCTATCCCGCTTGACATTTTTCAGACCCCTTTGGAAAGTGCAGCATGAGGCTACCTTCATGGTTGTATTGGATCTTGCCGAGGGAAGAAAGGGCAGACTGGCCCTCCCCTGCCTCGGGGTTCCTGGGTCCTCCCAGGCCCCCTCCCCAACTCCACTAAGAGTGTTGTCTCCCCTGAGATTCCCCCACTGTGGGCTTGTCTGGGTTACTGCTCTAGCTCCATCCCCCAACTGCCAGCTCTCCTTCCTTCAACGCAGGTGCTCTGTGAAAAGATTTGCAGAGCAGATGGATGGATAGATGGACCAATACCAAAAGATGTTTGCACAGAGCTCGAAGCTTCCCAGCGCTTTCTTTGGAGCACATTACCTAATGTGACCTCTCTAAGGAGCCTGTGGTGGAGGGGGTCACACACGAATAGTCTGTATGGACCTCAAGCCCTGAGGTCTCCGCTGGCCCACAGACACTCTTGAGTGTTCTGGGAACTGATTCTGGTGAGACTCCAGGGTCCCTCTATCTGCGTCCCTGACTTTTTGGCTCCTGTTCTCCTTCATTTTTCTTAGATGGGTGTCTCACCTGTCCTTTCTGAGTAGGAGGCCTGTCCAACCAAGACCCCAAACTTAGAAGTTTCTAGCTCCGTCCGTGTGGGGCAAAAGTCGTCCTCCTGAAGCCCCCAGCCTCCTTCCCACTGTCCAGCCCTCCCTGCCTGCCGCAGCTCCATGCTTATGTACACCGCACTGTACAGTTCTTCAACCCCATGTCCCCTTCTCCCTGGTTTCTGGCTCTCAGGCCATGCTCTCCCTTCCTGATCCTCGAGCCCTTAACTGGTCTCTTCCTCCTGGTCTCTGTCCCAGCCGTCATTTTATTTTTCCTTTTAGTCCCTGGGCCCTAGACCTGTGTTCTCCACCCCTGTCCTCGTTCTATTCTCTCCTCCTAGTCCTTGCTTGTGACCCCTTTCCCAGGCCTTGCTAGCCTGTTTCCTCTCTTACTGGTTCCCTGACCTTCCTCCCATTTTCCATGCCAGAACCATCTCTTCCCTTCAGCTTGCCCCTCGACTCTTCTATGGAGCCTGACAACTTTCAAGAACCCTTCATCTCCTCTGTCTTGGAGAAAGGGTCTTTCAGGTTGGCCTTTCCCAGGAGCTCGCAAATATTACCACCAAGCAGCTCTCCCCCAGCCCCTGGCCTGCCTCTGTGACTCTGTGTCTGCTATAGATCATGGACCACATCTTCTCAAGCGGAAGGACATCCCCTATGCAAACAAGCAAGCAAAACCACCAGTGACCGAGGAGACCAACCCTAAGTGTAATAAATTATTACAGATGCATTTCTAATACCCATTAATCACCTACCACGCATCGCTATCAGAGATGGGCCTGTTGGCTTGCTGCTTTAACGAGAAGACGATTTACAGAAGACTGAAGGAATGGAGCCGGAGCACTTTAAATCCTTCCTTGTCAGTCACAGACAGAAGTACATCTGGGGTGGACAGGCTCAGGCTCAACATCCTGCGGCTGCTGGGGACATCCTTCCCTGCTTAACCACAGCATGCACACCTTGTGTGACACCCAGTTTACTTTTTCCAACACCAGTGTGGCGAGAAAGTAGCTGTTATTGCCCCCTGTGCCTGAACAAACTGTCTCACCCACACCAACCCAAGCTACACCCAGCTTTTGAGGATTTACAACCAGCCGCTGTGATTTCTACAGAAGCCCCCCTCGACACCCATCCTCTGCCTGTTTACGGAATATTCAAGATGTGATCATAGTAAGGACGGCTGGCGTAAACACACTTGGGACAAACACAGCTGACTCACTGGTAGGAGCGGTGCTGGAAGACTACCTACTGTCCTGGGAGCCACCATGAACACAAGGCCTGCATGATGTGTTTCACAGGGAGAACAGAGAACTCCCTTACACCCAGGGAATGGACTGACAGAGTGGGGGAAGGGGGTTCTGCTCACCAGTTTTCATAAGGCTTGTGAAGGACTTTTTATTTCATTTCTGACAAACCCTGCAAGTGTCTGAAACTATGACAGAATATGCAGGGCATCACTTATTTGGCTTAGGAAAATATGACTATGTTTGTTGGTTTTTGTTTTTGTTTCAACCACTCAAAAGTCACTAGGTCCCAGGCCACTAGGTTAGCCACCTCCCTCCCTCCCTCCCTCCCTCCCTCCCTCCCTCCCTCCTTCCCTCCCTCCCTCTTTCCTTTCCTCTCCCCTCCTCCCTTTTCCTTCTCGCCTCTCTCATGCTGTCTTTCTCTGTCTCATTTTGAAGCTAGGATTCAGGTAGATATCAGGAAGTACAGAGTGAATGCATACAGTGCCCCCTCGCCCAGACGGCCCCTAACCCAACCCAGATGGGCCCTAACCCAGCCCATGGCTCCGATCCAGCAGGGCAGGTGATGACAGCCTATTAGTGTCCTACTGCTAAAGGAAGGTGACATGAGACCAGCAGAGAGGCCCTTTCCTGTATCCCTGTGACTCTGGCCAGCCACATGTGTAATCTTCTGGCCCACAGCCACTGAGGCCGACCAGACAAGAGGCGAGAGCTTCACCCGAGAGCACTGACTCAGAAGGAAATTTGGCCAGGACTAGAGAGATAAAAATGAAGAGTTTGACCTATGGAGGAGGAGGAGAAAAAAATAAGACAGCCAAGAGGTAGAGCCATTAATGAGAGTCACATTAAATGGTGTGCTGCCTCGGGGGCTGTGGCCTGGTGAAGGTTGACTGCTGGTTTGTCTGGTCAGGTCACTGGGCCGGGTATAGGACCAGATGCCACTGTGGGGACCTCTGCAGATTCCGGCCCTTGTCTTTTCTCAAGACACTCATAATCTCACCTGCTCCCTAAACTTCTCCACATGAGTTCTTGAGTCCTGGTTCTTTCCGAAGGCCCCTTCCTCCTCTTTGCTATTAGGAAGGTGAAAAGCAACCCCCATCCACCTGTTCCCCTTTCTTCCTTGCTCTGTCTCACACCCCTCTTCTGGACCCGCCTACATTTATGCCCCTGTTCTGATTCAGCTCACACAGACAGTGTGGTCCTGCTGTGTATCCTGGGATGATCCTCAGGTCTGAGAAAAGCACACACATGTGCATTTTGTCAGTGCTGAGATCTGCCTGAGGCCAGCAGCCTGGGGCCCTTCTTCAGACAGCATCAGATCACTCCTGTGAGACTCCAGAACTCCAATTACTCCTGAACACTGATAAATAGCAATCTTGGGAAGGTCCTTAAGGGGAAGAAGGTAGCTGAGTGTTGGTGGAACACACCTTTAGTTTCAGCACTGGGAGGCAAAGGCAGATGGATTTCTGAGTTCAAGGCCAGCCTAGCCTATAAAGTGAGTTCCAGGTCAGCCAGAGCTACACAGAGAAACCGTGTCTCAAAAACCAAACCAAACCAAACCAAACCAAACCAAACCAAACCAAACCAAACCAAACCAAACCAAACCAAACCAAACCAAACCAAAGAAGAGGTAGAGGCTGAGTGGAGTGTTCTTCTGCCATGACCAGTGGAAGGATATAACACCCAAGAGAATCTCTCAGGGGAGTGGGGGATGGAGGAGGAACTCAGGACAGGCTCAGAGAAGAAGCTAGGCACTGTGAGGTACCAGCCATGGGAGAACACTGTGCTGACCGCACGGGGAGCCTAGGAGGGAGGAGAGCCTGTCCAACAGGAGGGAGAGCTGCTGCCCACTTTGAGGAAGAGACAGATAGATCATCAGAGGCATTTCCAGGAAAGGAGGCTCCATGGCCCTGCTGCAGATACCCGTGGGCGCGGGACTACGTAAATTAACAGCATAGACACATGAACTGAAACACCAAGGTATGCATAGCAGGCTCCAGATTTTTTTCCCTTTACTACCTGTCTAATGGGAGCATCTTGGGCCAGGCTGGGCCCTTCCGTTATCCTCTAACTCTGTCTACAACCTGGTCATCGAACTTAATCTGCTCAGTCCGTCTCCTGGACGGCAGCGGTGACCTCACAGACATCCTTGCTGTCGCCAGCCCCACCATGGACTTGGTCTCTGCTAGCAACTAAAGGCTTATTAGAAACAAGGCAGTGGGCGTCTCTCCTTTGCACTTGAAGCCTTCTTTCTGTCCCTCACCATCTTAGTTAAGAGCCAGGGGTCATGGCCCTCTCAGGGTCCCAGGTCTCTGCCGTGGCACAATCTCCAACTGCCTCCCCCACCCCCACTCCCTCCTTTGTTCATCTCCCACTAATCTCTATCACACGGGATCCCGCTCAACTCAGGGCAACTGCATAGTCTCCTCTTCATCTAAGCCTGTAACTGTTCAGAGCCACCTCATTTCCAATGGTTCAGATGTGTCTTCCTTGCCAATCACAGTTGCAAGCAAAAACACTCACCCTGACCCAAATAGCCAACACTGTCTTACCTCACAGTACTGTTTCTTTCTACACTCCATGTTATGTCTGAGCACTAAGCACCCGCTCACACACGGTGGGTACTATCCCCTTTCCGATCACAATCAACCGTGAGTGGCTGAGGGAGGGATGGGAGGAGGGACATCTGAACACTGCTTCCCCTGGGTGGCGATGCTGCCCTGCCGATGAGTCACCAGTTCTAGAGTCTGGGACATCCTCTTTCTTGTCAATTCTCTGAAGCTGGGTTTTTAAGGCTGCCTCCCCTATATCTACTGCTCCAAAGCCCCACAAAAGACCTGCCCTCCCCCTTTTAATGCCGGCCTTCTTCCTGTGCCAGTGACGGGGACATCTCTAAGCCCTAGAAGCTAAAGGTCAGGACCTGTAACACGCTCTCACTCAGAATATATCTATAACGGGATACCATGTATTGTGTGTGGAAAGAGCCAAGGGACCCCAGGAACTGGGGGCAGGGGTTAGGGTGCTGGTAAGTATCCAGGAGGCTCCTGGGAGAAGGCAGGTGGAATGAGCAAGACTGGTCCCATCAGTGCCTCTGTGCAGTCCCAGCCACAGGGCAGGGCAGGGCTGGCGGCGTGCACAAGAGTGTGTGCATGGTGTTATCACAGAGGAAATCGATGCCTGGCACCGGCCCAGTGTTTAAGGGAAATGAATAGATTTTGGCCGAGGACAAAGAGAGTTTGATTAATCAGAAATTGGGTAATGGAGGCAACACTCTAATTATTTTTCTTCCCAGCATTTATCAAGAAATATGTTTGCAGTGCCTACTGGAGGTACCAGAGTGGGGGGCGGGGGCAGCACTGCTGCAGGGAATGCCTGGCTTGGGGACAGGGCATTGCATCCATACTCACTGGCGAGGATGGATGGGAGGCTCCTATAAGCCAGTCTGCAGGGCAAGAGGGGCAGGAGGGACAGGTCCAAGCCCCCACACACAACCAGGGCAAGTAAGGCAATGGGGACATGCCATGCATAATGGAGTTGGGAGAGGCATAGGGGCAGGGGCAGGTCCTCAGTCAGCACAAGCCCCACCCTCCTGGCCCAGTGCCTCCCCTCCACCCAGCTCTGCCCAGCCAACCCCAGCATGGGTGCAGGGCAGAAGGGGACATGACCATCTCAGGTCAGGCTGTTTCTCACTAAGCTCTAGGACCTGCTGGATTGTAAGGCCAACCTTAATCTAGGAGGACTTTCAGGGGGATTCTCCCAGCAACTTGAAGGGTTTTCTCATTTTTACCCCTGGTGGGCCGCTACATGGGTCAGGTGGGAGGCCTGAGCCTCTGAGTCTGAGGCTCACGCACCTTGTCCTTCTCTAGTCACTCTGCCCACGACTCCCATGCTGTTCCTACTTCCTTAACACCTCCTGTGAAAGTCCTTAGTGCAGTGTTCTCTTCCCACGGTCACCTGGTCCACACAAACAGGCAGGCTTCTTGGGGTTCTATGCTGAAAGGAGACTTATTCCCAGGAGGAGCTTAGCTTAGCCTTGCTATGTGGCCTCTCTCATTTGCTACTATTCACTCATTCATTCATTCATTCATTCATTCACATAGTCTACACAGCGAGGCTGTTAAGGGGCAGGGAGGAGGCGATACACCAGCTGAGAGAAGGGTTGGATAGTCAACAATGGCCAAGCTTCTCTGAGACGTCAGAGGCCAACAAGAAGAGTGTGCTGAGGAGGGAGATGAGTCCTTCCCTGGGGGTGCGGGTGAGGGCGCGACCAGAGACACATTCTTAAGTAAGGAGATATGGGGCTGAGTTAAAGCTGACAGGCAACAGACAGACTGTAGTAAGTGGGCTGGCTAGCTGCTGGCAAGCACGTTTCAACCCTGCCGTGAACTTCTCACGGGGATCACCAACCATGACTGCTTCCCTGAGTATGGCACAGCCTTAGAACCCTCTTCACCACAGTGTGTTTTAGGCAGCAGCTCTGAATCCGACTAGGAAATGAAAACTTTGGCTCAGCCCAGACTCTCTGATTTAAAACAAAAACAAAAAACGAGGAGGGCTGGTACTTGCCTCATGTTCGGAAAAGCTTGGTATGTGCAAAGACCCGGTTCCACCCGATACTGGGAGGTGGCGGTGTGGTGGTGGTGGTGGTGGTGTGTGTATGATGTGTGTGAGTGTGTTTGTGTGTCATGTGTCACAGGCTTCTCTTGCTCCCAGCAGCCCCACTGACCTGACCTGATAGGCTGTCTCTGGGTCTGGGGCCTGGAAAGGCCACTAAGCCCCTGACTACGTTGCTTTCTTTCCACCAGGATCTTGTCTCGTCCCCTTTCAACAGTTTCCCAGGGATGCAGGTCCTGCCCACCACTTCCACATAAATTCCACTTCCTCACTTGACCAAGGTCCCACACACAGACACTTCACCAAGGGGCCAGGTATCAGTCTGAGGTGTCTGACTCAGAGTCAGAAGCCAGCCAACTGACCTGTGTCTGGCGGCCGGTGCATGAACCGCAGGCAGGCCTGACGGGGTGCCCAGTTGACCTCTCTTAGGTGCAGAAGGCTAAGCTGGGGCCACCATCCTCCACACCAGTTAGCATGCAAAAAAAAAAAAAAAAAAAAAAAAAAGGACTCATAGGGGGCGGTTAGCCGCGCACCCGCTTGCCAGGGGTCATTCCTCACAAACAGACTCGCTGGGCCATTTTTCTCACAGGTGAACACAAGAATGTCCACGGCGCACGCATCTTTCATCCAGACCCAAGAAATAATAAACAAATGAGACAAGTAAAGGAAACAAGTAGGTCAGACTGCGGCGGCTGCCAAGGGGAAACAGAGACGCAGGAGGGGCCCAAACGCACGCCCGGGATGTGAATAAGGTTATAGCGAGTCTCAAGTAAGCATGGGGTCAGAGATGTGGAAATTCTCCCTGTGTGTGGCCCTGTATAAGAGTAGCGGCAACTGTGAGGCCCATTCTGCCCTGTGGGGGAACCTGGCCGGCAGTGCAGAAACAACCCACAGTTAGTGGAGAATTCTTTTCAGGCAGAACCCGCGGGTGAGGAGGCCAGTTCCCATGTTTCCTCTACTGAGTGACCAACCTGGAGGTAGGACCCTCGGTTTCCCCACAGGGGTGGAGACCCCGTGTTAGCATACAAGTAACCTCCCCATGCACTCACTTTTGTCATCCCTTGAGAGACAAGGAAACTGAGGCACAAAGGGGTCAAAATGCCCAGGGCTTGCTGCAGCCCACCACTCTGGTTGGAGCAAGTGGCCATAACCCTAAGAGCTGGCGGGAGAAGATCCATAGGTCCAGTCTGGTAGCCTTCAGCATGCTTCCTGTGACCGTCTGGGATGGGGAGGGGAGGGGTGGGGTAAAGCCAGTCTACAGAGGAGGAAACTGCTGAGAATCCCAGGTTCCTAAATTCCCTTCCCGAGCATGTCTTCCGGAGATCTACTGAGACACCGGGGAAAGCACCCCTCCCTGCCAAAGTCAGGTCTTGGCCTCTTCAACTGAAACTGACGTAAAGAAGCAGGTCCCCCCTCCATAACACTGACTGTAGGGAAAGGAACAGATCCTGGTTGCTAGAAGGCACCTGGCTGTGAAATCCAGGGCGGGTTTGGTGTGTCCTCCTTGGGAATGTCTATGTTTGGGTTCTAGGGAAATGCAGACAACAGTCTATACCAGCACAGCAAAGGACCATGACAGGGCTCACAGGACACCCTCTCTGAGGGATCAGGGTTCAAAACAGGCCCATCCAGGAATCCCAACTTGCCAGTTCTCGATCCTAGGAGCAGGGGTCTCCCCCTCAAAGGCTTGCTTTGACTACAGCCTACCAGCAAGGGCATAGCTTCAAGAGCCCTGGGGGTCGGAGGGGGGTGGGGTGGAGGATGAGCTTCTGGCTGAATTCTGCTAGAAGGAACATTGGGTTTGACACTGAAAGTCCCCTCCCCGCACTGTGGCTTTTGACAGTCTAGCTTCCGAGCACTTCTTGATGGAATCTCCAGGGACACCTCTTAAAAGAGAGATATACCTTAATTTAGAAGCGAATAACTCAAAACTCTGTGATGTAGCAGGCTTCTGTGGGGGAAAAAAAAAAGAGCCAAACTCAGGGAGGGATCCGCTATATGGAGCCGGCAGCCATACTTGCCCAACACAGTGTCTTGACTGTGGCTGGGCTCCAAGATATATCTCCTGCTACCTGCTGTCCGACTGGCTACTGGCCACCGGGGACCAAGAGACACAGGGAGGAGAAATGGTAACTCATGGGGAGCAATTCTCAATGTGTGGTTTTGGGGTCCCCAGTCAGGAGATCAAAGACAGGATCACAGGGTAACTCTGACTGACCCTACATGGCTTATCAGAGGAATGGCGAACTCGGGAGTGGGGGTGGGGGTGGGCTAAGCCTGTCACAGTCTGACTTGTTAGACGTCTTTTTTCTACCTAGTATAGCCGTAGCACTGTCCCAGAATGTGCCCATAAGTAGGCCGGCTTCACAGCCATACACGTAGGTGGTTAATAAAGCCACACGGTGGCCATTTTGAAATGCTTAATTTCTTACCAAGGCCACGATGAATTGGGTAGCCAGAGCATCCCATGATGCTCCAACCCCAGTGCTCACTACAAGGATGCCCCCTCCCCACCCAAGATGCCTCCCCCAGCAATTACGATGGTTTTCCCACCTCCCTGCTTTGCCAGCTCTCCAACTTGAGCCTCTCGGGACCTGCCTACCTTGGACCTTCAGTGACCTCGTTGGCTCCACAGTTTCCTGAACACTCTGATGTACAGGACTCCAGGTTGTCACCCCTGACCTTGCTCTGACCACAGTATGGTCAATACCCACCAGACTCTCAGATCCAGTTCCCGAGTCCCTTCCTCTGGAAGGAATCTTCTCGAGCCGCCTTCCTTACAGGACCAGCTGTATCCTTCTAGTGGCTCAGATAAAACCCCAAAGCTGCCACCTGAGTCATATCCTCTCACGACCTCTCCTATGCCTCCCTTACAGGGCTAGCAGCCCCTCCCTTGAAATACTGCCCAGCCCCAAGTGGCTTCAGGGTCTCATCCTAGCCCAGCCTGCTTTTATTTTAATTATTATACTATTGCTTTCTTGGTAGTGGGGATGAAGCCAAGGGCTCAGCCATGTTTGAAGGTTCTCTCCCACTGAGGGCTATGGGAGAGACAGCAAAAACACTACTAAAAGCCCCAGTGGGTTCTACTAAAAGCTTCAACTGGTTTCAGTTCCTCCTCTGTTCTAATCTGCCCAGGTCGGCTCACTCACTAGACTGCGAGTCTTACCTGACGCAGTGTTGAACCCCTATCTGTGTGTCTACCCTGGGTTCCTGTCCTTCCCTTTCATGTACAGGTGTTTATATATATACAGTGTGGGTACATGTGTGTGTGTGTGTGTGTGTGTGTGTGTGTGTGTGTTCGTGTGCGCACGTGTGTGTAGGCCAGAGAACAGCCTTATATTTTGCATCTCTTCAGCTGCTGCCCACCTAGATCTCTCACTTGGCCTGGTTAGGCTGTGCCGGGGGGCCGGGGGGCCGGGGGTGGGGTGGGGTGGTTAATAAGTCCCAGGGACCTGCCCACTTCTACTCCCCATCCCCAACACTGGGATTACAAGCGCGCACCATACCACCTGGCTTATTTATGTGTGTCCCGGGGATGGAATTCAGATCCTTGAGCTTGGGTGGCAAGTGCTTCACTTAAGTTCTCTTCCCCAGCCTCCCGCTCGCCACCCCCACCCCACTTCTGAGTTCTGAGACAAGGTCTTGCTATCCAGCTCAGGCAGGCATCAAACCTGCCACCTTTCTGCCTCTTCTCCTGATTTCTCCCTCCAGTGCAGACATACTAAAGTGGACGGCTGATGTGGGGACCAAGAACAACATCCTTAGTTCTTTAAAGATGAGGACAAGAGGGCTCAGAGAAGATGGGCCTGGACTAGAGGTAACAGGACTAGGGCCTGTCTCCATGGCTTCTGATACCTATAGTTCTTGCTTAATGGCTCTAGGGCACAAGAGAGTCTGCATACTCCTGGGCCCCTCCTTCCTCAGGCTACATAGAGTGCAGTGTAGCCTCTGCCTGCCTGGAGCTAACCTTTGGTGTCTGCACTGGACACTTTTTTATTTTCTCCATGTTTCTTTAAGTCAAGAGCAGGACTCATGGGCTGCCCCAGGGTTGCATAGTCCCAAGTCTCCTTCCTGGGGGCTTTGGGAGATCAATGGGTTATCTGCTTCCTGCGTAAGACGCAGTCAGCAGCAGCTAGCACGTTTTTTTTTTTTTTTTTTTTTTTTTTTTTTTTTGCAGCCAGCCAGTGTTTTTAGTCTTGTGAGGGGTTTGTGGGGTGGCAGAAGTATACTCAGTCCTTGCCTCCAGGGGAGGAAGCACGCGCGTGTGCGCGTGTGCACACACACACACACACACACACACACACACACTCACACACGCACACACTCGGACTAGCTAAACTGAGGATATACTCCCAGACCAACTGCAAGAAGACTCTTTCCCAGTAGCTTCTCTGCAGGGGCCTCTTGGTAGTGGTGTCTGTATTTAGCCACTCAGATACTGCTGGACCCACTATAGAATCTCTTGAGATACAGATGAGATACTTGGTTTTGTTTTGTTTTAATCCCAAGGTACCAAAAGGTCTAGGAGGTTTGGAACAAGAGAAAGAATTTATTCTCTATGCTTCAGACCCCAGGTTCCATGGCAGGTCTCTGGAATGGGCCAAGCAAGAAGCTCAGACCGTGTACTTCATGAGGGCAGGTGGGCTGTGTTCTTGCTGGGACACCCTGAGCCTCAGGCAATATCCTGTGTGTGTGTACGTGGGGGAGGTTGTGTGTGTGTGTGTGTGTGTGTGTGTGTATGAATGTCTATCTTTGACGGTGGGCATACTACCAGGATGAGTAAGAACCAGGCCCTTCTGAGAGAAACCAAAAACATCTCTGGGAAGAAGAGAGCAGGCAGAGCTAGGGCAGAAGGTGACATAGGCCTTCTAAGGAGGGAAGAACTATGTCTATTCACACAGCTTGTCTCATAAAAAAAAAAAAAGCCTCCGTTAGAGGAGCATACAGGAAGAGTTTTACAGCAAATGCCAGCATCTCTTCACATCTAGGGAAGGCAAAGAAAGGGGCACTATTTTATCCAAGCGTGGGACAGTACCTCTGTAGGCTCCTGGGTCTCTCAACGGTCCCTCGTACCACAGACAAAATTTTTTTTTCAAACCTTCCCAACTCCAGACTCACCAGCTAAACACTGTCTCCTTCATAGCAGGTGACTTCATCTTGGCTAGGCAAGGGGGCTGGGTGGGTTGGTTACCTAGGGCCCTGGCTCTGCCAGGGACAAGGTGCCTTGCAAGGGCAGTTCCAGGTAGCTAGGAGCCCTCTCTGGTTTCTGAAGTTCTTTTACTAACACAACTCAGCTCCAGGGGGTCACAGAACCCTTCCCTTTTATAGACATGGAGGCTGTGGTCTCCACTGAGACAGCCTAACAAACATGGTCAGACGGCCATGGTGCCTCTGTCCACTTCCCTTCTTGTGTTTTTTTTTTTTTCCTGGCCTTTCCCCCCCCCCCCCCCCCTCCCTTCCCCCGCCCCCCCCCCCAATTCCCCCCCCCCCCACTCCTCCTCCCCTGCTCCTTCCCAACCCAGCTGCCTAAGTTCCTGAGCCTCCATTCATTCTCTTCCCTCTGCCCACATTGACCATTCTGACCCTGCCCGTGTCCTTCAAGCTCCAGTTCAAATGTTACACTGCCCACAGGCAGGTCTGACCTGAGCCTGGGGTATCTCTCTCCCAGGCCCCTCCCAAGCCCCCTGCACCGAACCGAAGGCCTGGTTATCAGAGCACAGCCCTATTTTCCCCCATAGGAAGGTGAATCAGTCCTGGGAGGGCTGGCCCAGTCCACTCCCACCCTTCCACCTCAGCACCAGGCCCTAGGGGAGCCAGTACTCAGTAAATGTTTGCTTAATTGAATCTGGCCAAGCAGCTTCCTCTAGACAGGGGCCAGGTTAGCAGAACTAGATGATTCGTAGCGCTAGGAAACCACTTGGGCAGAAAAAGAGTGGCAAGGCTCAGGGTCTTGCCTCAATCTCCTCCCCAGACAAGGCGACATGACATCGGTTACCAGGCTGGTCCCTCCACCCTGAGACTCACTCCAGGGAACCCTGGTCTCACTTGGCATTGCTTTCCCATCCTCCTCTCTGTAACAGGATCCCCAATTCTCGGCCTAGGCAGATTCCTGCCATCCTCCATCCACATAGGCTCAGCACCTCCCTAAAGGCAGAGCCCCCATAGATTCACCGCAGGATCCCGAGCAGAGGCCCTCACACCCCTCCCCAAACACCCTACCGCCTTTTAAGGGAAAAAATATTGAGCCAGGAACACATTACAATCGCAGCAGGTCGATACTCATCTCTGGCTCCAAATGCTTCCAAGGAACCTGCTCGCTTGCAAGAGCGATGACCGAGAACAGCGAGCTGTTGTACCGGGCCTCAGGGCCCTCTCTTCCCGTTTTACCCAAGGCCAAGCTCCTGACACCTGCGGCTGCCTGTACCCCTGGACCCCCGGAGAGAGAGAACCCCGCCTGGCGTCGCTCCCGCAGGTCGCCAGCCTGGACTCCGCACCCGCAGCAGCTCAGGGCGTGCAGTGGTCCCACATCATCCTCGGCACTCCCTGCCCAATCTCGTTAGGCGGCAGCCACCCCTTCCGAGGGTTACTGGGCCGCCGCTCCTCCCTCCCTAGGCACCTGTCTGGGCCATGGCCACCCCCTGCCCACCTCGCAGACAACCCCACCCTCACGGCTCTCCCACCCGGCGGGGCATCCTTGCCTCTGCACCCCTAGCCCTATAGATCTCGGGTCCCCAGCACAAAGGCCCCAGGCCCCGACCCGGGTGGGGGTGGGGTGCGCCCCAGCCGCGCCCCCAGCCCCGGGTTCAGCTGTGCGCGCCGGGGCCGCTGGTGCGCTCACTCACTCACCTCCCGGGCGCGGCTTCGTGCGTCGGTCGAGCTGCACCCGGCGGGGCGGGGCCGTGAGCGTAGGGCCGTGGCGCTCTGGTTCTGCACGAAGCGGGTGCCGGCGGCCGCGCGAGGACGTGACCGGTCCGCGGGTGGCACACACGCTCCGCCGCCCTGACTCCCTCCTCCGCCCTCCCGCGCCGCCTGCAAGCGGGTCCACCCGCCCCGCACCGCGCCGCCGCCGGCAGGGGGCGGAGTCGCGAGCGCAGTCCGTTGCCAGGCCAACCGCGGGCGGGGTCTGCCGCTCGTCTGCCCCGCACCACGCGCTGCCGCCCGACCACTAGCTCCGGCTCGTTTTTCATTGGGCTATAACTGCCGACGGACGTGCGAGTAGTCCAATAACGACAGACAGGGGCGGGGCGCGGCTGTGCGCGCGCCGCCTTACCGCACGCGCTGCTGGCTCCAGCGACCGTGGCACTGCACTGCGCCGAGCCTTTCCGAAGCTACTTCTAGCATCTTGGGAAACCCACCCTGAGAGCAGTGTAGCCCTGGTTCCTTGCACCCTGGTTGCCCTGCCCTACCTCAAATGGGGTTCGAACTCAGCCCTGCAAACCTATTCTCCCACCCCATCTCTTTGCAAGGTGCTGTCGTCCTGGCTTCCTTGGATCGTGTCAATAATCCTTTAGGGCGCGAGAAAACCCTGATGGGTTAAGCTGGCGAGATTTCGCAGCATATGGTTCGCTTCCTTTTCTGCTCTCCTTTTTAGCATGCAGGGGCCCTTCTGGGAGTCGACCCCCGCAACAGAGACCAGCAGAAGAGACCCAGATCAATTGGCGCCCCTGACCACTTTGGAGACTCCCCAGGAGACGTCAGATCCTTGACAAAATGAACCTAGCTGTGAGATTCTCCTCTCATCAGGAGGAGCCCGTATGTGGGTCTTGGCTGGTCCAGTACAAGAAAGACTCAGGCCAGAAGCCACCACAGTAGTGCCTCTCTGTCTTCTCCATCTTTGTAACTTTAAGCATATTATGTGTCTTAGAGCCCATGACCATGCCAGCTGGATGCTTCGGAAGCAGGACAACATCGCACCGTTTTCCTGAGAATGTTTCCTCTGTTGTGAAGTGGGAGACTGTTGTACTGCATACCCCAGGGAGACAGCCCACCGGTGAAAGTGCTGCCTAACCTTTTAGGGATAGGTCAGGTACTGGTTATGGGCACTACCGGGTCCAACCTAGACACCTGTCATGCTAAGGTGCTCCCTACAAGTGACCAATGAGGACCGAAGGACTATTGCCAATGGCTGAAGAACATGTCTATCAACTCATCCAGCTGTGGAGCCAGTCTTCTGTTACTGGGATCTGGCTAAGAGTCAGTTTCCTAATCTGACAAAGAGTACTATCGACTTTTCAGACGGTTAATGTATGTAGGAAGTACACCTTAGTAAGTGATTAAGGCTGGACAGAGACAGTTCCCGCAGCAGGTTCAGGGGTCAGAATTCAGTCCTCTACAGAGGGTAAGACCAATGTAGGAATTAAATTTTACAACTGAATTTGCAATGGAATTTACAATGTTCTAGGCAAGGGAACAGAGGCTAGTCCCTACACAGTCTACCTGAGCTAGTTGCCGTCTCCTGGACCTGACATTGGCAACTACCAGAAAGTGAGAAGCTTTTGTCTCATATGGTCTTTTTAATGGTGTCCTCCACGTTTTTTGCATACTTTTAGACTATAGCTCTCACCTTTTAGAAGACGTGGGAGTGGGTGGGTGGGTGGGGGAGGGGTGGGAGCATTTGTGGAGGGGGGACCTGGAAGGCAGACAACAATTGAGATGTAAATAAATATAATAATAATAATAATAATAATAATAATAATAATAATAATAAAGAAGATACTGGAAGCTATAAAGCGGAGGCAGGGCATGTAGGAAGCATGACCATTCATGCTTGTAGCTATGTAGTTATGACAATCCAGTGAGGGCTTCGGGGTCATATGGAAAGGAAATCGATGAGCACTGGGCTAGCTTTTTTGAAGAAAAATTCTTAGGCCGAGCAAACGTATCAGAGAGAGGTGAGTTCCAGGGTGGGCACAAAGAGATGTGAGGTCTAGCTCGAACCTAGGAAAAGCCAACTTGTTCACACGGGCACCTATCCAACCTGTGAGGCTACTAGGAATAGTCACAGTGGCTTTGGAGTCAGATTGAGGAGGTTGGCCTGAGAACCAGCAGAGAAATTTAAGATTAGCTTTCGACATCTGAGAAGGCAGGTGACGAGGATTGTAGTATCCCAGAGAGGCACGGGCTTACAGACCGTGTGAGTCATGCTGCTGAGAAAAATCAGATAAGGAAAACCTCCAGTAGTCCACCTAGAGAAAATAAGAACAAACCCAAAAGTCAGTCTACAAGGTCTAGAGCTGAGTAGAGCCTGTTGCAGCTGAAAAAAAAAAAATCACAGGGACACCTATTCCCTATTGACTCGCACCTAGCTGGCTCTCCACTGGGCTTCCTCTTTCTCCAGTGTGAGCAGGGGGCATCCTACTCCTCTCTGGAGCTTCACCTATCCAGGGCCTGTCCTTTAGGAATGGCACCTGTCCTGGCTGGCTCCTTTCTGTGCTCTGCCTATCCCTACCCTCCCAACACTCTCTGATTCTCAGGCTGTGGCAGCCGGGTGGGTTTCTGTTTCTCTGTTTCCCTGGGGGTCCGTGTATCCCATCCCCCCACTTTAACATATCAGACTGCACCTGGGTTAGTTATATATAGCTAAGCCTGCCTCTCATCTTTTTAGCTGAAAAGCAACAACGTAAATGAACAGAAAAGACACGCCCCGGCACAAACTTTAGTTTTAAATTCCCACCCCTCTGTCTAAGAATGAATCTTGGTCTTTCTGCTTAGTAATTGTTGGAGCAGTAGCTGGAGACGGATGCCTGGGAAACAGAATCTGAGCTGTCAAGGGTCCTGGCTTTGCCCTCGGCTGGCAAATCCTTGGGCATTCGACCTCGATCTCTGGGCCTCCGTTTCTTACTAAGGAAGGGGCTGCAATAGAAGCAAAGAGATTGCCTCTAAAATTATAACTTTCTCTGCACCTTGTCCTTTCCTTAGTCCGTGTCTGTCTCCAGACAGTAGTCTCAGACAGCAGGGAGACATCAGCCCCCGGGGTTTCCCCTGGAAGCTTAACCCCAGGTGCAAGTTAATCCAGAATCAAGTGCCAGTCAGGGGGTGCATAGCTTCTACTGGCTTTTAACACTAAGGCCCATTTCGGTGCTGAAGAACCCAGACTCAGAGATTAAGTAATAGGTTCAAAGTCACACAGCTGGGAAAAGATACATTTAGACTTCAAATCGAAGCTTTGGCTGTCTGGGTGGGAAATAAGCAAGCAAGCAAGCCAACCAACAAAATCTAGTTCACTTGAAGCAGTAGGGGAAGCGGCTTCCCGGAGCTGCCCTTGAACAAGAATGGATAGAACCAGTTACTAAGCCCTGGCACCCCAGGGAGAAGCTGGAGAAGAGAACTAGGAGCCCCTGGTCATCAGGGAACAGGAGGAGCAATGACTGCTGCTGAGATCCCTGCCCTGCCTCTCCACTCCATCACCACAGTCACCTGCCATCTGACATCCTCAGGGACCTCGGAAGGAAAGCCGGGGTGATGCCCTCAAAGAGGAAATTCCCCAGTGCTAATTGGCACTGAGAGACCTTTAGGCTAATTAACCTGTTCATTTGCCTCTCTAGAGTAAATTAGAGGGTTTAGTTGAGGAGGCCAAAAGAGAGAGAGAGAGTCTGCTGGTGGCTGCCTCCTCGGGGCAATGGGAGGCTTTGTAGTGGGTACAGTGGGCTGCTGGGGAGGCCTGGCAGAGGGGCTGGCTGCCAGGAAGCAAGCAGTCACAGGTGGCCCTTGTGCAGCAGGAAAGAGAGTTTCCCTTTGTTCCTTTTCATTGCTGTGAATTGGGAAGGGAGCTCTGATAACCTGGGACTTTCCGGGTGCTGTCTGTGCCCTGTTCTGAGTTCTCCAAAAGGAGAGGGGTAGGTCCTGTTTATTGGGGTGTCCCTTCTCACTGTGCTTCTAGCACCCATACCCTATGATTTGGTTATAAAATGCTCCCTCCCATTCCCACCCCACGCGCGCGCGCACGCGCACACACACACACACACACACACACACACACACACACACACACGAGGTTCATGTGACTGAACTCTTGGTCCCAAGCTAGTGACACTGTCTTAGGGAAGTTTCGGAACCTTTAGGAAGTGGAACGTGACTGAATAGGGGTATAGCTTAAAATTTATAGCCTGCCCCATCCTCCATTATTGTCTAGTGTGTGCGTCCTCTTCTGCAGAAATGCTAACACATCCCAGCATTATGGTTCCATTCCTATGTAAGCCACCCATTGCCAGACCTCCCCTGCCGTGATGGCCTGACTGTTCCTTCAGAGCTCATGTCCCTTGTAAAGTGTGTAGTCACAGCAGCGAAAGCTGTACAGTCCTGTAAACGAAGCCAGCACAGTCCTGCTTCCTGCAGGGCTGAAGTTATTTCCAACTTCCCCCGGCCAGAGGCTTGGACTCCTGTCATTTTCAGATGCGGATGCAGACCTTTTGTGGGTAGGAGATACTGTTTTACACCCCATAGCTTCTATCTCAGGCTCTCTTCCAGACTGTGGCAGCTTCTGCATAGTTTGGACGTGAAAGGAGTCCCACCACTTCCCCACCGCTCTGGAGAAAATTTGGTTAATTTCCCTTTACATGTGACAGAATACTTGAGAAAAATCAACGTAAAGGAATGTCTTAGTTAGGGTTTTACTGCTGTGAACAGACACCATGACCAAGGCAAGTCTTATAAAGGATAACATTTAACTGGGGCTGGCTTACAGGTTCAGAGGTTCAGTCCATTATCATCAAGGCAGGAGCATGGCAGCATCCAGGCAGGCATGGTGCAGGAGGAGCTGAGAGTTCTACATCTTCATCTGAAGGCTGCTAGCAGAATACTGGCTTCCAGACAGCTGGGATGAGGTTCTTAAGCCCACTGTCACAGTGACACACCTACTCCCACAAGGGCACACCTTCTAATAGTGCCTCTCCCTGGGCCAAGCATATACAGACCAACACAAGGAAGGATGATTTATTTTGACTCATGGTCTCCTAGGCTTCAGTCCATGTTCACGTGGCTTCATTTCAGAGCAATAGCATCATGGTAGCACCTTTGGTGGAGCAGAGGTGCCCACAGTATGGGCAGGTTGGGGAGACAGAAGGGGGGCGAGGGGAAGAGAGAGAAAGAGGGAGAGGGAGAGAAAGGGGGGAAGGTGTGGTTGAGAGTAAGACACAGTTTTCAGAAGCACAGCCCTAGTGACCTGCTTCTAATAAACCCCACTTCTTAATAGTTTGTTAAGCTATGAACCCATCAAGGATTGGACCATTAAAGAGGCTAACTGATGAGGTAAACACCATCATGAACCAATCAGCTTTCAAATTGGTGGGGATGGAGTCTTTAAGAACACATGAACCTTTAGGGATAGATTATGTCCGATCCACAACAGTATGGAAGACAGAAGGTCTCTGTATGCCTGGATCTGCAGCAGTGAGTTGCAGCTTCTCTGGCCGTTGTGTCCCCTGTCTCTGGTCACTCCTCAGGCCTCACTTTCTCAGGTCTAGCTCTAGATGAACTCCATCTGTGACCTCCTGCCCATTCCTTGCAACTCAGTCTCTTCCCCTAGACAGGGCAAGGGGGAAATGGACCCTCAACGCCTTTTCCTGTTGTGCAGGTGCCCGGGGTATCGTCAAGAGTGGCCTGATCTCCTCTCTGGTATGGAAGCTGCAGAAGGAGGAGGAACACATTCAGGAACTCATCCTGGACACCCTGGCACTGTGCCTGCAGGAGGATGCCACCGAGGCTCTAGACAGCCAAGCTGTGCCCTGTTTTAAGGAGAAGCTCCTTAGTGACAACCCCAAAATCCGCAGCAAAGCGGCCCGGGCGCTCATTGCCATCAGGTGAGGTCTGCTTTGTATTGGCTGTCGGCCACCTCCTTGAGTTTCTGCCAAGGGTCAGAGAAGGGCCTATCAGTAGATCAGCAGTGGGGCTTCGCCTAGCCATGCTCGTCACAGGACATGTACCCAGGCATACTTTCTGTAACTTCTTTGTGTCCTGGGTGAAAAAGGTCACTAGGTCAGAAGAGTTATCCTTTCCAGTAAGCGTGACCCATGGTGTCTGCTCTGAGATTGTCCTCCATCTCATGAAACTCTCTCCCACTCCCATCCTGGACAAACCTAGCTAATTGGTCACTTCTCCGTGAGGAAAACAAACGGATGAACTCCATCAATAATAATGACAGCCAGTGGTGATTAGGTATGCAAACACGCCAAATGTCACCAATAATAAAGTCAACGGTTTGACAATTGCCAAGGAAGGGGACACGTGGCTTGAGAGGTGAGAAAATGGAACCGTGAGACCTAGTCACTTGCTTGACTTCATTCACATAGGATCACAGTCTAAACCCTGGTCTGAAGACTGAAGAAGCAGAGAACATCCCAATAATTAGTCCTGGTCCTGGGGGAACCCTTTGCCTGTGTCCACATCCCCCTCAGAGTGAGGGGGAGGGAAGGTCTTGTTATGCTCTAAGTCCTAGCTTTCCTTCTCTCTGGTATTTCTAGTGGGCCTGACCCAACGCCTGGGATGCTAGTTCCGAATGCTTGTTATTTTTTGCACATTCCCAGACCCACCTGTAACTATTAGGTCTTTGACCAGAGATCCCTATCCAATGTATCTCTGGGCAGAGTGTAGCTTCTGCCCAGCTCCTCTAGCCTCTGCCATCAGACCCTGTCTATTTACCAACCCTTACCAATTTGTATCACTCACACAGTGGGTTTGTTCTACTCACTGGTGCAGACTAACGGCTAGATTATATGCCCCCCCAAAGCCTCTCATCCTGAGGCAGCTAAACTCACCCCCCCACACCCCCAACATCTGGACTAGTACCTGCCTTGAGTCATTGAGTAGATAAACTCAGGGCAGCCTTGCAGGTAGACCTAGGACCCCACATCATCCATAAATGACCTCCGAGTAGAGACCAATAGCCTAGAAAGCCAATAGCATCACAGTATTCCAGAGAAGTAGCTGCCAGAACTATCACCTAAACAGTGATCCCACAAAATAACCTATGTGTTTGAGGTGTTAAAAGTTCTGCAGAATGAGAGTCCTGTGGGCAGTGAAGCCAAGAAACAGTGATGAAGCAGCTCGGCTGAAGTCTGTTGGTTGGGTTGTTTATGCACTGTGGTGTTACCATGTGAGGAGAGTCTTCTGGCCAGGAAACCTTTCTCTTTTGGGGGGATGGGGAGTGGATAATGCCAGTCCCCTTGTGGTTGAGAACCTTTTGGGCAGTTCACCACCCTCATTTACAGGACTTTATACAATGCTGGGATGGAGAGGCTAGACCCTTAACCTGCCTTAATGCTCTGCATTAGGCTGTACCCTGCTGTGTGGAACGGCTTGGTTCTTCCCTGGTGGTGGGATTCCAACTCTGGTAGAGCCAAACAGTCTTGATGTGGGTCACACTCTTGTGAGTCTCTCTCTTCCACACGTTGAAGCCAAGATGGACGTCGTCTTCATTTATGAACATGGTTTAGAATGAAGCTCATTTCCCTCTGGGTCTCTTTATACTCTTCCGGCAGCAAGACATTGTCATGCTGGTGCTTTTCAGTGCCTTGGTCATGGCTAGTCCCAGCATGGCTAGTGCCAGCATGGCTAGTGCCAGCATGGCTAGTCCAGGACTACCAATAAGAGTCCCAGGTCCTACTTAGAAGGAGTAACAAAATACTCAAGGGAACAAATATGAAGACAAAGTATGGGACAGAAACTGAAGGAGGGGCCGCCTGGAGACCATTCCATCTGGGTATCCATCCCATGTGCAGTCACCAAAGGCAGACGCTGATGTGGATGTCAGGAAGTGCATGCTGACAAGAGCCTGATATGGCTGTTTCCTTAGAGGTCTGCCGGAGTCTGACAGAGGCAGATGCTCACAGCTAACCACTGATCTGATCAAGAGTTTTCCAATGGAGAGGAGACTGAAAGAGCTGAAAGAGTTTGTGGCCCCATGAGGAGAGCAACAATACCAACCAACCAGAGCTCCCCAAGGGTCTAAACCACCAGCCTGGGAGCACAGAGGGAGGGACCCATGGCTCCAGCTGTATGTGTAGTGAAGGATGGCCTTGTCGGGCATAGGTGGGAGAGGAGATCCTTGGTCCCATGAAGGCTGAACACCGAGTGGGAGGGGAATTTGAGGATGGGGAGGTGGGAGTGGGAGGTAGGTGGGGGCACATCTTCATAGAAGCAGGAGGAGGGGGGATGGGATAAGAGGTTCCTGGGTGGTGGGGTAAAGGGATAAAATCTGAAATGTAAATATAATATCCAATAAAAAGAATATATGCATATTTAAAAAAATAAAATTATATCATTTGTCTGAAAAAAAAAAAAAGAGTCCCAATACAGATCTTATCTCAGTGTGTGGCCTGGAACATTCCTAGGCCTAATCTCTTTCTGTCCTCTCTCTGCCCCAGCATCCCGTTGGATGGCAAGAAGCAGGTATGGCAGAATGAAGTCATTCCCATCCTGGTGGAACTGTTGTCAGATAGTGAGGAGGAGGTAAAGGCTAACGCTGCCGGGGCTCTGATGCACGCAACAGTGACCACTGAAGGTAAGGCCAGGGTGCCCTGTGAGTTCCTGAGGCTGGGTAGATGCAGGCAGGAGAGACGAGTGAGCTCCCCTAGCTTGCCTGCAGCCACAGTGAGCTTTCCAAATGTATCCTTCTCGTGTCCAGGGCCAAGTAGTGACCTCTCAGGCCTCAAGGCTCTATCAAAATCCACTTTTGAATTATTATCAAAGTCTTTTTGAAGTTTGGTCCAAATTTCAGTCCTCTCTCATTTTCCTGGACACAGTGGGCTGCCAGCGACTTCTCACACAAGTCACTCACATTAGGACCTTTGTCCCTTAACATCAAGCCACTTCTTTGGCCTAAAGATGTCGCCTCAGACTCAGGTCTCTTATGAACCATGATTCTGAGGTTAATTAGTTTGGTTTCTATGATACTGTTATTCGTAGGTGTAAGTAGATCCTGGAACTCTTAACCTTATGTGTTTCTTTCTTTAAAAATTTTTTTTTGGGGTGTGTGTGTGTGTGTGTGTGTGTGTGTGTGTGTGTGTGTGAGTTATGTGGTGCTGGGAGCAGAACTTAAGTCCTTTGTGAGAGCAACACCCTACTCTTAACCTCTGATCCATCTCTCCGTTCTTCTATGTGTTTCTTAATCATAACTACTTATAACAAGTTGTGGGAAACCAACATAAGAATATAGAAGGATCATCCCCTGAATCCCCTAGGCTAGGATTCCCAGTCAGGCAGACTTCAAGGCTAAGCCACTCAACCAATGGCTGAAGGAAGAGACTAGCATAGTCTCCACACCTGACAGATGTGGTGTGGCATTTTCTCATCTTGCCCCTCGCAAATTCTGAAAGCCATCTGACATTCTTGAATGTTCCACCCTCTGTGCTTTCTGTTTCCTCTTGGTTTTTTGAAGACTCTGTGGGTCTTGGCTTTATAATCAGTATGTTTCAGAGTTTCCCAAAGATAAGGAGATTCCCAGAAGGTCAACACTGGACCCTAGTAGTAGAATTTGAAACACGTAGGAGAAAAACTTGTGGTTTTTCTCAGAGTCTGCAGTCTCTTTCCATCATTTATCCTCACTGAGGGAATTCTGACTGTGTGTGGAGCAGGGTAGCTCATATGTCTCCACATTGTGGGTACCTCTGCCCAAGCATATGCATGTGGGAGGACTTGGAAGGCCAGGTACCCATCAGGCCTCAGCCAATGGCCAGAGACACAGAGACCAGGACCTATGGTTCTGTCATCCATTCCTAGATGGGTCTCTGAGTCCCTACCCTGTGTCAGACCCTGAGCTGGATGACGCAGGATAGAGGTCTTGGCCTTTGGTGTCTACAGTTGTCAGGAGAGGCAGAACTGTGATGGATGTGTTAGCATTCGGGCCATAGGGCAGGTGCCCAGTCTCCTCTGAGGGCAGCTCAAAGGCTCTACAGTTAACTGCACCTTTGTGCCAACTATATGTGCCAGGTGCAGAGCAATTACTCAAGACAATACCTGCCACATAAACATATGATCTTTTTTTTCCTTTTAAAAATACTGTACATGTTGTCTCATGAAGGCTGATTGCAGGATCGGGGACTGAATAGGCAGAGGTAGAAAGATGCTTAGTGGAAGAGTGTAGCAAAAATGGGGGGAAAGGGAAGTGGAGAAGAGAGTGAGTACGGGTAGCATTGTTCCTAAGACATCCTCAGCAGCAGGACTGTGGGAGGCGGCCCCTTTAGTATGGATGTGTGGGGAACCCAGTGTCTGTGGCCCACAGGAAAATACGCAGCTCTGGACGCCAATGCCATCGAACCACTCCTGGAGTTGCTCTGCTCTGTCCCCACGACCAAGGTGTGTCTGAACGCCACAAAAGCCCTCACCATGCTGGCCGAAGCCCCCGAGGGTCGTAAGTTACTGTTGCCCCGTGTGCCCACCTTCCGTTACCTCCTGACGCATAAAAACGAGGCCATACGGCGAGCAGCGGAAGTAGCCATCAAAGTGATTGAGTGGAAGCCATGACTTTCCTTTTGAGCCAGACTTGATAGGCTACGTCTATCCCTGAATAAATGAGTTGAATCTCCTCATGCTTGATTTCCGGCGCCACCTCATGTTCCTGGAGCAGTGTCACAGGATTCTCCTGCCAAATAAGAACCGCAGACCCAAAGGACCTGGTTCTGGGAAGCACATGTCCTTCCCGTAATGGGAAGTGGGAGGAGATAACCCCATACAAAGTGCTTATAGAAAGCAAGACTGAACTTTCCAGGGATAGGGGTTGGGATTGGATTAGGGGTTGGAGGATACTCAGCTGGACCAGGCACTGGGCCAAACTGAGGACAGCTTTGCCGAGCACTTTCATCTATGGTTTTCCCCATAGGGAGACCGAGGTGGCCAGATCAGCTGGGGAAGTGGTCGGGCCGACCGGTTAATTTATGTTCATCGAGTTTTGCCTGAACGGGGTTCAGACAGGGTTATGGATGCCCTGGTTTATTAATGAACTAGCATGCCCAGTGTCTGTTGTGGGGAGCTACAGCAACAGAACGGGACTTCAAAGCAGAACCTCTGGTCTGGGACTAAGCTGGATCCCTTTCCCTCTAGGAGCCGGTTAAAGCTCCTACCTCACCAGTGGGAACTCATTTTGAGAGGGCATCTCAGAGTAAATCTTACCAAAACCAGAACCCCAAGAACCCAAGTAAGCCTCTCCACAATGTCCTTTTAAGGAGCTCCGGGGACTCTCATGGTTGTCAGGATAAACACAGAGAAGTGTGTGCCCTGCATTTATACAGGATCAACTTAAGCCAGCCGTCTCGTACCAGAGGGGACTGGCTGCTGGACCCGAGTGGCATTTCAGGTACAATCCTGTTTGGAAAACCAGGCTGCATAAAAGGAAACTATTCTCCTTCAGGAAAGCCAGGCCTCTGGGACCCCCATTACCTTGTGTTAGATCCTTTTTCAATCCACTGAAAGCTGACTCTGCTCCTACCATGAGGTCCAGTCAGGGTCATCAACACCCTTCCCTTGTGCATTTGGTCTTTACCCTGGAACCCTGTCTGGTAACAAGGCCCCATGTTCTGGCTTAGATGCTGACCACTTTCCCCACACCATCCAACCAGTGTGGCTGTGGGCCCCTCTCTCCCAATCCCTTTCAAACTGGGCATGACTTCTGTTTTCTCTGCCCCCGAAACACTGTCTCTAATTCCAGACTGTTATAAGTGCCAGTCCCTTATGCCCAACAGAAAAAATCTACCCCTGAATGTCTCTAGGCAACGGTGAACACCGGTCCTTCAAAAAATGCTTCAGAAAATAGTGGAGGGAAGAATATTTTCAGCCCCTTCTATAACAATGCCTGCGACTCTTGTCCTACATCACAAAGAAACCAGAAGAAAACTGTGGACCAATATGTCTCCTGAACAGAGACATGAAACCATAGCAAATAATTAGATATAGTAACACAGTAAAAGTATTACAATATCAGGACCCAGGAAGGGATATGAGAAAGCAGTCCATGTACAAAAAAAAAATCAGAAAAATTATTCCACGAAATCCAATATCCATTTATTGTTAAAAGCAAACAAACCATTGGGTAGTGGTGGCGCATGCCTTTAATCCCAGCACTTGGGAGGCAGAGGCAGGCGGATTTCTGAGTTCGAGGCTAGCCTGGTCTACAGAGTGAGTCCCAGGACAGCCAGGACTACACAGAGAAACCCTGTCTCGAAAAACCAAACCAACCAACCAACCAAACAAACAACCAAACAAAAAAAAACCCAAAAGAGCAAATAAACCACAAGCAAATGAACAAATCAGACACAACCGCAGCAAAATGTTGTTCTAAGAGTCCAGAAACAGAGAAAAGCTTTCCCTCTCGACACAATAAAGGATACATGTGAAAACATAAGAGCTGGAATCATTAATGATTACTTATTCTCTGAAATAAGGAACGAGACAAGGACCGCTGTTGTTTAGCATTGCCCTGGAGGTTGGAGCCAGGGCTTGTAGGCAAGAAAAGAAATAAGGCACATCTAGATTTTTTTTTAAAATGGGCAAATAATTTCTATTCATCAATTATATTATCAGTATAAGAAAACCATTTTAAAACTATTAGAACTAATGAGTTCATCACGGTGGTGGCCCACACCTACAATTAATTGTATTTCTGTACATTGGTGAACCATAGGAAAATGGAACTAAAACAGTTTTACTTATAGTAGCATCAAAGAATAAAATAAGAAAGATACATATGTGCAGGCTAGTGCTTTCTTTGACACAAGCTGGAGTCGTCTGTGAAGAGGGAGCCTCAAGTGAAAGAATGTCTTCATCAGAGTGATTCATGGGAAGGCCTGTAGGGCATTTATTATTATTATTATTATTATTATTATTATTATTATTATTATTGATTGACTGATTGATTGATTTGGAAGGATCCAGCTTACTGGGAGCAGTTCCACCCAAGGATGGCAGTACAAGATGACATAAGAAAGCAGGCTAAGTAAACCACGAGGAGCAGGTAACACTCTTCTATGGCCTCTGATTCAGTCCCTGCCCACAGGTTCCTGCTCTGGGTTTATGATGATTCTTCCCTAGATGGAAATTACGAGCTGTAAGCAGAAATCAACCCTTTTTCCCTACAAGTTGGTTTGGTCATGGGTTTTTTTTTTTTTTTTTAATCACAGCAATAGAAACCCTAAGATTAAACCTAACAAAAGAAACACAAGACCTATTGCACTGAAAATCAAGTGTAGTTAAAAGACTTTAAACACCCAAACAAGTAGAAAGACAGCCCCTGTTTGTATGTAGGTCAGCAACTTGATGCTCTCTGGCAGAAACACACTCATGTAGCTCACGCCATGTGTTAGAGACAGAGATCGTGTTTCCCTTAGGCCTGTTCTTTCTCCACTGCAGGCTATTGCACATGCCTGTGAAGGGGGGCATCTTGTTTGGTTAACTGAATTGGACAGACCTGCCTTAAAAGTGTGTTTGGTACTATTCCCCGAGCTTGGGTCCTGGGCTGAATAAATCATAGAGATCCAGCTGAGAGTGGACATTCTTCATTCCACTTCTTGATCGTGCGTGCGGTGTGACCAGATACCACAAGTTTCTTTCACCATGGTTTCCAGGCTATGATGGGCAATAGCTTTGAATTACAAGCCAAAGTGGACTCGCTGGAAGATGCTTTTATTAGGTATTTCATCTCAGCAACAGGGAAGGTCACTAATGCCCCCTCTCTCCAGAGTTCTTCTCTTTGCCTTTGTCCAAGACTCCTACCTAATGGGTGTTCCCACCTCCCTTTCATCTTCCAGGCAGCATCTGAATAATAGGGTCTTGTCACTTCCCTGTTCTAACTCCAGAGGACTTAGGATTCCCAAGCACACGAGACTTTCTGGTTGGTTTCACCCACTCCTCCTTGTTTGAACACCCTCAAATCCGCCTCTCACTCCTGCCTCAAGGGTCTAGATTATACAGTTCTCTTACCACCAAACTGACTCCTCTTTCCAGGACTCTAAATCAGGGCGGAACACTCCGCTGGGCATTCCTATAGTGTGCAGGATTCCTTGTGTGTAAGCCTGCAGACTTCTGCCTACCTCAGGACGGCTTGGTTCCTTTGCTGGAGCCTCGTTGTTTCTTCCAGTTCCCAGTGATATGCAGTTAGGCAGACCCTCTGCAAAGTGGCTTTACATCTTCAAAGTGAAAAGGTACTTATAAACTGGGCATGGAACCAGGGTATGAAATGAAAGCCATGACCACTCTTGTCTTTTCTCTCCATAGGCTATAAGCCTTCTCATCCCCCCTGCCCCACCCCCTACCAGCAATTCCTATAAACTCTGTTCATAGCTATTTCTTTGGGAGACACCAACACAGAAGTGATTACACAGTAAAAGCCCCAAGCCGTCAGATGAAAAATTAAGGAAAGGATGAGGGACCTAGATCTTTCAGTGTGCTTTGAGAGGGTTTTTTTTTTTTGTTTGTTTGTTTGTTTGTTTTTGGTAAAGGACTGTGGCATTTATTTTGGTCTAAGAAAGAAGTGGCTAGGTGGACTCTGTAGAAACAGCCCGTGAAGGGTCTATATTTGATGACTGGCTTAACACCAGACTGAGAAGAGCTCACAGGGAGAGAGTTGCTTTTTCTACCTGCCCTTCAGAAATCAGTGCAGGAGATGCTTAGTCAGTTGTGAATAGTGGGAATGACCAATTCAGCTGTAACCCCAGGCCAATCTCTGGCCCAGGCAGGAGCTGGAATTTCCACCCAGGTGGCAGCTGTTACCCTTGTTCTGATGGTCATTGCACTGGGCTTGGCACCTGTGAGTCAGGTCCCCTGGTGGGGGTGGAGCTGGGTGTACAGCAGACATCTTGGACAGCAGGACAACCTCCCAAGGATGAGACAACAGAGCAGCAGAGGGTGGGGTATAGGAAAATAAACCCCCCGCCCCCGCCGATAGTCTGGTAAACACAAGCAAAAAATAAATAAATAAATAAATAAAGAACCAAACACATCAGTGATTTTAAAAAGCCAAAATTAAATTTAAAGCGAAAGTCGTTGCTTATGAAGTAGAGCCATTTGGAGAAGATGACTCATCCCCCTGCGAGGAACAGATGTTCTCATTTGCATAGTCTCCTTAATCGTGAATGGACTTTGCTCTCTGTCCCCCATGCACTCACAGTCCGCAGCTGGTGGCACTTGCATGACACCAAGGGAGTGTTTTCACTAGTGTCATCCTTGTCCTTGGCCCTACATTGTTGGGGGCCCTTGGGAAAAAAACACTTCATCCGCACCACAAGGAAGGAATCTGGGAAAGGTTGCAGTCTTTCCTGACCCCAACTCTTCACTCCAACTAGGCTGTGCAGAGTAGACACAGCCAACAACTGTGAACACAAACAGCATCCTTCCAGCAATGACCACCCTCCAGTATGCCACCCCCTTATATCTTTCATGTCCTTGCTCACTTCTACCTGTCTGACTTGACTGGGGTTAGGACCTCTGCACCTCCCAATATTCTCTGAGTTCTCTTTAGTCACCTCAGTCCTCTCAGTGGCCACCTGTTGCTAAAATCCCTGTGCAGGTGGGGGTGGAGAGGGCATCAGCAACATCTACTTCTTCTAAGGTGCCAGCGACAAACCCAAGCACTGATCCACCAAGTTGGAACCTACGAGTTCGCTGGGCTTCATTACAGAGCCCAGCTGAGGAATTACTTACAGGGAGATGTCTTAGGGTTTCTATCGCATTGACAAAACACAATGAGCAAAAGTAACTCGGGGAGGAAAGGGTTTATTTCAGTTTTTGGATTGTGGTCCAGAGAGTCATGGCAGGAACTCATCGTAGAATCCTAGACATAGGAAGTGAAGCAGGGGCCATGGAGGAGTGCTGCTTACTAAATTCTTATGGTTTGCTCAGCCTGCCTTTTTGCATCTTCCAAGACCACCTCCCCAGAAGTAGCACTGTTCCCAGTGAGCTGGGACCAACCACACCAATCATTAACTAAGAATGTGTTCCATAGATTTGTCCACAGTCTTCTTTAAGTGGGGGTATTTTCTCAAATGAGGTTCCTTCTTCTCAAATGACTCAGGCTCTTGTTGAGGTAGGATGCTACCCAGAACAATGTCCTTTCCTCCAATAGGCTGTACCTATAGAGCCTTTAGCCATCAGGCATGAGGGCTTCTCAGTAGCTAGATAGATGGAGCACCCTCCAATCTCTCCTGGCTTATACACTCTAGCTCTCCTCCAAGGACCACGTGTAGTTAGGGCAGCGTCGTGTCTAATAGGTAATAGAGAGAAGATGGACACTCAGGTGAGGGTCCTATGAAATAGCCAGAGAGCCCGTCGCAAGGGACACACAGCTGGACTCCTTAAGATGGCGATTGCTTAGCTAGTAAGTTATTCATTCACAATAACTTGGGATCAATCATGTGTCCAAGCCACAGAACAGGACCTAGGACGTTCAGAGGCCGGTCTGTAGGTCTTTCTAAACATAACTGAAAGAGAGGGAGCATTTGAGGTCAGGGGGCACATAAGCCTTGACCCAGAAGGGAATGAAGTCCCACAGACTCACCCCTAATGGGAAACAGCATATGACTGATGCGGTGCGTGGAACAACGGAATTGGTGGATTCGTGGTTGGAGGAGGGGCAAAACTATACTCTGATCCCTCCAACTGGACACACCGTGGGAGGCATGGCTTGCCCGTTTTGCTGTTGTTTGTTTTCTCATTTTACCAAAATTGATCACAGCAACCCAACAGAGAACTGTATTTCCTTTTCCACACCTCACTCTGCAGCTCCCCTGTCGTCCGGTAGTCTGTCTCTGCTTGGATACTGAAGCACCGGGTGTTGCCGTGTAACCAATAACAGCCTGGGTTCTCTTCCTTTGTGATGACTCTGGCCTTCTCCTCTTTGTAAATGTTTCACACGGGCATCATTGTGCTTCCTAGCCACGATGAGATGTAGCCCGTGTGTTCCTGCCACGCTGCTACAATGCCCTGGGTCTGTCTCTGTCAGACTTGGGCATGTGTGCTCGCTTCTCTGGGTGCACTCTCTCACCGGACAGGAAACAGACATTTTTCTCTTTTGTAACTTGTAGGCTGTGTCTTCTCTAGAAAGCCCTAGTCCTCTGCTTGGCCAGCAGAGACAACTGCAGACACCAGGGCTTCAGAGGACCATCCTACCGCTAACCAGAAGGGGAGCCTAGTAACTTCAGAAAGCTGCCATTCTTTTCTCTGGGACTCCTAAATGGAGCTGCACATGACTCCAGAGTCTGTCTTTGCTGATGGTGCTGGCTGGATCAGCATCATGCTAAAGTCTATCCCATGACTCAGGGCCCAGCCTCTGCCTAGAATGTGACCTCTCCTAGCCACTCCTGGGAATAGGGCCCTGCTGGGTGACAAGACAACTCCATTTTAGCCAGAGCCGGTTGTGCTGTGACATCCGATGTCTCCTGAGTCCATGTCTTCTGCCTCCTGTCCCTGCAGCTAAAGCTGGAGAGGCCTCAGGGACAGTGGAACTATCAACCAGAGACAGAGTGTCCTCCATGTCAAGGTGGAGGAGACCTGTAGCCAGGGAAGACCAGTCAGTGAGTGACAAGTTATTTCATATTGTGGCTGAAAGTCCTGATCGCCAGCCATGCTGAGGCTTCTGTTCTTTAAAACCCACAGCATTACTCTATCACACAGTGTCCAAGCACATTAGAGCCAGTGTGAAAAAGTCAGCTAGTGATTCAACCACAGCCCGAAGGCACAGATATTACACCTAACAGTTAATGCTGTATGATTTGGCTGTTCTCAGGGGCTAAGTGCACATTTTGGGGACAGTGTTCTTTACAGATCTCTCATTGGTTACCTGAATGCCAAGTGCTTCAGGGTCCCTGGCTCGAATACTCAGATAGTAATAATACCTATTGTATATCATCTTGGCAATGCCTGGGACATGGTGGGCATAGAGAGGTCCAGTTTTACCTGCTCAGAGAAGAAGAGCTGACAGTGGAGGATGCTGTGTCTCTTGTCCTCAGGAGAGGTGACTCTCACTCCACAGAAATCCACAGCAGGGGAAAACTTGAAATAGGTCTTGAGAAAGTGCCCCCAGGCCACTTTAGACCTAGAATTAATAAAGGGAGGGACCTGTCTCAGGGTTACTGATGCTAACATGAAACACCGATGCCCAAAGCAAGCTGGTGAGGAAAGGGTTTATTTGGTTCACACTAACCCACATTATAGTCTATCACTGAAGGAAGTCAGGGCAGGAACTCAAGGACAGGAACGTGGAGGCCTGAGCTGATTGATACAGAGGCCATGAAGAAATGCTGCTTTTACTGGCTTGCTCCTCGTGGCTTGCTCAGCCTGCTTCTTAGAGAACCCAGGTAGATGAGCCCGGGATGGCCCCACCCACAATGAGCTGGGCCTTCCCACCGGCTTGCTCTACATGCTTGCCTACAGTCCATTCTTACAGAGGTGTTTTCTCCATCATGGCTCCTTATTTTCCAACAACTCTAGCTTGTGTCAAGTAGACATAAAACTCGCCAGCACAAGACCACAGAACTCTACCTTCTCCTATAGTCTCTTTCCTTCTCCTTCCTTCTCTCCTTCAAATGCATAGCCTCTCCCCAACTATGACCCAGGCTCAAGTGTAATCTCGTTAGAGCCTTTATCCTGTGTTTACGTCAGGGCTGGTGAGAGGCTCAGGTCACTGGCCCCCCTGTGACCTTAGATGTGCCTTTTCTGACCCTACCTACTAAGACAGATACTCACTGGTCCTCAGCTTCTCTCAGGGACACACCGTTGCTTTTTGTTTGGCTTGAAAGTTGGTGTTTGAGACCTGCTTTGTTGGTGCTCTGTTAGGTGTAGTTGTTCACTGTCCTCTGCCCATATGCCCCTGTTCTCTGTTGCAGAGGGCTAGCTCCTACCTCCTGTGGAAAGTCTGATTCGGGGTCCTTCATTATCCCCTCTCATTCCCTACTCCTAAGCACATACCACCAGTTTGCTCTACTGGGACCACAGTATCTCTTCATAAGGCTAAAAGCAATAGCTGAATCTTGGGTCTTGTCTCAGTTTGGGTTTTACGTCTGTGAACAGACACCATGACCAAGGCAACTCTTAGAAGGACAACATTTAATAGGTGGTGGCTTGTAGGTTCAGAGGTTCAATCCATTATCATCAAGGCAGGATCATGGTAGCATGCAGGCAGATATGGTCCAGGAGAGGCTGAGAACTTAACCCCTCATTTAAAGGCTGCTAACAGAATACTCAATTCCAGACAGCTAGAAGTAGGGTCTTAAGGTCTACTCTCACTTCGACCAATAAGGCCACACCCACTCTAACAAGCCCACACCCACCCTAACAAGGCCACACCCACTCGAACAAGACCACACCTCCTAATAGTTCCACTCTCTGGGCCAAGCATATCCAAACTACCGTAGGCCTCAACTTTCTTCTCCTATCAGTGCTTGTCTGCGTGGATCACCTCATCTGAAATATTTCTAAAATATCACATGTTCGTGCCTTTCCTGCTTTATTGCTGGGTGCCTCCTCATCATTTGGCTTTTCCATGCTTTGGTCCAACCTCCCCACCCCACACTTGCTTCCGAGTCCACCCAGTGTACCAGCCGCCTTCTACCACATCCCTCTCTGATGTTTCTGTCCTCAGAGCTTCTTGTATGCTAAACCTGCCCCAGAAAACATCATGGAGGAATGGAAGCCAGAGCTGCCATCTGGAAGAGTGTTTCTGAGGGTGAGGGTAATAGGGAAACCGGCTGCCCAGGCCACATGTCACCTCAGAGAATTCTACACAGTGCTGCTTCCCGGGGGATTGTGACTATTCCATTTTACCCGACTGTGCTGAGAGGGTGGGAATCCCCCTTAATCTCTGGGCTCATAGCGGCCATCGTCTCTGCTGCTATGTAAACTCTAGAAGAAGCCCAGGAGCTGAGGCATGGAGAAAACAGGGCGCTAAGGGACCCTGTCAGGATGCGTCTAGCACCATGGCTTGCAGAAGCTGGGGCGTGGAGGGAACACAGTTCTAAGGGACCCTGTCACGATCTGTCTTGCACCATGGCTCGCAGATGGAACCGTACTCACTGTATGACATTTTTAAATGAAAGTTTGTTTTCGTTGTTTTTTTTCCTTTCCTTGTCTTCTCCACCATTTCTTTACTCTCTTGTGCCTGTTTATCCTCACAAACCTCCTTATGTCTTCCAGGTCACATGAATGCAATTGCCCACCCCCCATCCTTCCTCAACATCTCTCTCTTTATCTGCCCCCGCCCCATGGTCTACTCATGTGCGCATGTGCGCGCACGCGCTCACACGCACGCGCAAGCACACAAACTAAGTTCTGCCCAGAGACCACGCAGTATTTGTCAAGAGCGTGGGTTATCTAGCTTAATACAATACTTTTCAGATTCACCTATTTTCTTGCAAATCTCATTTTTATTTAGTATTAAACGAACTCCAGCGTGTGTATACACTGCATCTTCGTTATCCATTTGTCTATCTGTCGGTGAACATCTAGGCCGATCCCGTCTCCTTGCTAATACAAAGCGAGGATGTTCCGGTATCTCTGGGTAAGTGAGGCTGTTCAGGTATCTCTGGTTAGGGATATAGAGTTCTTCGGGTGTATGCTCGAGAGTTGGTACAGCTGGGTTGTATGGCAGTTCTATTTTCAAAGTAAAACATTTTATTTATCATTGTTGGGTTTATTCTTACGTGCGTGTGCGTGTGTGTTTGTTTGTGTGTGTGTGTACACATACAACGACATGCACATGAAGGTCGGAGGACAGCTTTCAGGAGTTTTGTTCTCCCCTTCCACCTCGTCAAAGCAGAATTTCTTTGTCGTTTCTGCCAATCTATGTACTACCCCAGACTAGCTGGATGGCTTCTGAGCAATTCTCCCATCTCTGCCTCCCATCTTGCTGTAAGAGTGTGGGGACTACTGACGCATAATACAAAAAGTATTCGGCTTTTTGTGGGTGCCAGGAATTGAGCTTAGGTCATCGTGCCTGAGTGGGAAGTGCATTTACAAAGCCGAGCCATCTCCCTGGCTCCATTATTAATTTTTTGAGAGTCTGCTATGCTAATTTTCCCAACGGCCACGCTAGTTTACACCCAGGCCAGCATGGGATGAATGTTCCTCTCTCCTCACATCCTTTGCCAGTGCCTGTTATCATCTAGTTTCTTGATAACAGCGTTCGGAATGGGTGAGGTGGAATTTCAAAGTAGTTCCATTTGCATCTTCTGGATAGCTATGTTGAACATTAAGCGGAAATTATTAGCAATTTTGTGTTTCTTCTTTTGAGAACTGTCTGTTCAGTTTACTTACTGATTGGTACTTTTGATTTTTGGTGTTTTTGCACAGATTTATATATTAGCTTCCCCCCTCCCCCTTCTTAGGTATAGTTAGATGACAAAGATGTTTGCCCATTCTGTAGGCTAGCTGATTGCCCTGCTGATACTATACTTTTTAATTTCCTGTAGTCTCTTTTGTTAATGTTCTATGTCCTGTGTTATTAGAGTCCTTGCTTGTATCTGTATCTTGAAGTGTAGTCATGCAGTTTCGATGTTTCAGCTTTTACATTAATGTCTTCGGTCCATATATCTATAGATCAACCTATAGATATAGATGTAGATTATAGATATAGATATATAGTTTTACCAGCAACATCTGTCGAACAGACTCTTTTCCAGTGTGTGTGGAACACTGGTGGCCATAGCTATGTGGCTTTATTTTGGAGTTTTCCGTTCTATTTGACTGGTCTACAGATCTGTTTGCATGTAAGTATTGGGCTGTCTTTGTCACCATGGCTTTGCAGTATAATTTGAGGTCAGGTATTGAAATACCACCAGGAATGCTCTTTCTGATTAGGATTGCTTTGGGTAACTGTGGTCTTTTGTATTTCCATATGAATTTTTAGCCCCCCCCGCCCCTCCCCCCATCCCCTGCGTTCTATGAAAAACAGTAGAATTTTGATGGGATTTGCATTGAATCTGTAGAGTGCTTCTGTAACTCAGCCATTAAACAATATTAGTTTTGACCAACTGTCTTAGGGTGTCTATTACTGTGAAGAGACACCGTGACCAGGGCAACTCTCATAAAGGAAAACATTTAGTAGGAGCCAGTTTACAGGTTTGAGTCCATTATCACTATGTTGGGGAGCATGACAGTGTGCAGGCAGACAGGGTGCTGGAGAGGTAGCTGAGAGTATTATATCTGGATTAGTAGGCAGTAGGAAGAGAGAGGTAGAGAGAGAGAGAGAGAGAGAGAGAGAGAGAGAGAGAGAGAGAGAGA
>JANHMN010000019.1:29303104-29328164 GCA_030674055.1 Rhabdomys pumilio
AGAGAGAGAGAGAGAGAGAGAGAGAGAGAGAGAGAGAGAGAGAGAGAGACTGGGCCTGGCTTGAGCTTCTGAAGCCTCAAAGCCCACCCCCACCCCCAGTGACATACCTCCTCCAACAAGGCCATACCAGTCTAACAAGGACACTTGTCCTAATCCTTTCAAGTAAAGTCACTCCCTACAGTCCTATGGTGGCCGTTTCCATTCAGTTTGACTCAAGCTAGTGTCATCAGAGAAGAGGGAACTTCACTTGAAAAAAATGCCTCCACAAGATCAGGCTGTAGCTAAACCTGTAGGGCATTTTCTTTATTAGTGATTGATAGGAGAGGGCCCAGCTCATTGTGGGTGGTACCATCCATCAGCTGGTGGTCCTCAGTTCTATGAGAAAGCAGGCTGAGCAAGTCATGGGGAGCAAGTCAGTAAGCAGCACCCCTCCATGGCCTCTGCATCAGCTCCTGCTTCCAGGTTCTTTACTCTCTTTGAGTCTCTGGCCCCATCTCCCTTTGGTGATCACTGTTCTGTGGAAGTGTAAATGAACGAGACTCTTTCCTCCCCAAGTTGCTTTTGGTCATGGTGTTTCATCACTGTAATAGAACCCATAACAAAGACAATTGATTCCTAGGTTGTTTGTTTGTTTGCTTGTTTGTTTTTCAGACTTGTGATTGGGAGATTTTCTTTTTCCTCCTAATTTGTCTTGCAACAAATTTGTAACTGGTATGTGTGAAAACTATTGGTTCTTTTAGGTGGGTTTTGCATTCTGTAACTTCACAAAAAGTATTTGTTAGATCTGGGAGTTTTCTTGTAGGGTCTCGGTGGTCTTCCAGACATGGAGTCATGTCAATGGTGAATAGGGGTAATTTAACTTTTCCTTCCATGAGGCCTTCTAGACATGAAATCATGACAATGGTAAGTAGGAATAACTTTTTTTGATACAGGGTTTCTCTGTATAGCTATGGCTGTCCTGGAACTCACTCTGTAGACCAGGCTGGCCTCGAACTCAGAAATCCGCCTGCCTCTGCCTCCCAAGTGCTGGGATTAAAGGCGTGCGCCACCACTGCTCGGCTTGAGTAGGGATAATTTAACCTTTCCTTCCTTATTTTTGTCTTTTTTGTATTGTTCTCTTGCTTATTGCTTTAGCTAAGACAGGTGATATAATGGGGGAAGGAGAAAACTGGGGGTAGGCGTTCTAACTGGTAAGAGAGGTGGAGGGTAATACAGAGCAAGAGAGGAGAAATAAATAACTCTAAAGCTATAGGAAAACATTACTTTATAAGCTTACTTAAAATATATAAAATATATACATGCATATATACACATATATTATCTATGTTAAGTAAAATAATAATAATATATACAAGATGTAATTATGCTACATAGGGTGATAAAGCTTCTTTCAAGAGCCATAGACTATCCAACTAAAATCCAAGTACCAGGTACAGGGAAATTTCCCTTTGAGTCGTTGCCCAGGGAGTTGCAAGAGACTCCTCAAATAATATAGGCTATCCGGATTGTCCTCAGTTGTCTCCTAGAGCCATAATGTAAAACTCTATTGCTGAGGACACCATATCCTTAAGCCACAGGGCTTAAAACTGACATAGAAGAAGCCTCTGTGAGGACTAGCTCTCACTGTATCTGAAGTTGCTATGCAACCTGCCAAGGAAGAGAAGCAATCAGTAGCCCCATCTAACTACAAAGCCTGGGGACCACAACAATGACTGGCTGGGCAATATATCCCCAACAGTTCAATAGTAGTGCTATTATCTTGAGGATAACCAGCAGCTGTCTAGTTAGACGTAAGTCCTGTTCTGTAGGAGGGAATTCAGGTCTGGTACAGGAGTCCTGACTAGTGCAGCTGTCTGTGGTGATGAGGTCATAGATCCTAAAGGAGAACCTACTACTAACATTTTCTAAACATGCCACTTATAACTGTATTCTAAATGCTCATCCTTACACCCAGATGAATGTAGTTCCCACCTGTCATCAAGCAGTTTCTCTGCACAACAGATGGAAGCTACTACAGAAGTCCACGACTGGTCAGAAGGCAGAAAATCAGTGGTTTATGGCATGCACAGGCCCGATTGGTACATCTGAAACACAACCCCTAGACCGAAGTCTCACGGACTATCACAGAAGAGGGGACAAAAAAAAAAAAAACCCCATAAGTTCCAGGAGAACAGGATTCCTGTTATGAGTTAGTGTCTTCTAGTTGTGACAGGGCAGCAGTACCTATTAAATTTCTAAAATACGGTTGCCTAGACAATACCTACTTAATGATGACACCAGTTGCCATGCTGACGTGGGTAGAGGAGCTCTCACATGGGTAGATGATGAGCTATAGATAATCAATGGTTGATGGAGATATAGTCAGACTTCTTCTTCTGATAGATACTCCAAACTCAAGTGGTTAGCCCTAAACAGACATGCATAAGAGCAACATTAAGTGGACTCTGTAGTGTGTGTGTGTGTGTGTGTGTGTGTGCTCACAAGCATGTGTGTAATGAAAAATAATTATAGCAGTTGCCATGAACTTGAGAGGGAGTAGGGGGAAGGACTCAGGGGGGTTTGAAGAAGGAAGGGTAGAGATAATGTAAATTCGGTAGTATGTACAATAGCCTCAAAAATTAAAATGAAAAGGGGAAGGGGACTAAATAAATCAGAAGAAGAATGTAACAAAGTAGAAATTAGCAGAGAAAAAGACCCCAGATGTCCAACTGCTCTCAATTTCCTTCCATTGTCTTTATTATTTTGAGGCGAGGTCCGAAGATTCCCAATTTCACCAGGACTTACGTCACAAAGGCATGTCGGGTCTCGTCAAGGCCTTTTCTGTACCTTCTGAGATAATCACACGATATCTTCCCATAAGTTTATTTATATGTTGCATTACACTTATTTATCTGTATACGTTGAGATATTTGCTTGAAAGGAAACAGGTTTCCTTTGAAACCTGTTGGTCATGATACATGATATTCTTTTCAATGTATTTTAAATGTTTTATACCATAGTGTCTTAGGGTTTTACTGCTGTGAACAGACACCATGACCAAGGCAACTCTTATAAGGACAACATTTAATTGGGGCTGGCTTACAGGATCAGAGGTTCAGTCCACTATCATCAAGTCAGGAACATAGCAGCATCCAGGCAGGCATGGTGCAAGAGGAGCTGAGAATTCTAAATTTCCATCTGAAGGCTGCTAGGAGAATACTGGCTTCCAGGCAGCTAGGATGAGGGTCTTAAAGCCCATATCCACAGTGATACACCTACTCCAACAAGGCCATACCTTCCAATGGTGCCACTCTTTGGGCCAAGCATATACAAACAAACCATCACATGTAGAAGACTTTTAATTAGCTCACAAAACAGTAATGTGCCTTATGGCATTTTCATACATAAAATTTGATCACACCCCACCTTCTATCCTTCCCCTTAACTCCTTCCTGGTAGGTCTCAACCAGGGACAAATGGCTAACTGAGGTGCCTATCTAAGCCGAGCTGGATGCCAGGTTCTCCCAGCATCCTTCAGTCCCTACCTGTTACAGGGTATGCCTGGCACACCCCTGAACTCTCCAGCCCTCAGGCAAGGCTGCTTTTCCCCTGCAACTCTTCTCTATATATCCCACACATTTTGGCCATACTGGACCTTTTAATCCTTTACCATCCTGGTCTCTTGTGATACTTATTGCTGACAGGTGAACATGCACACACATGCCAGAAAGGGACAGCACTGAAGTATGACACTTGTGTGAACATGCTGTTACATGATGGCACAGGACATGGCTTACATGTGAACATGCATACCCATGCTCCCACATGACAGTCCAGGGATATGGCTTACATGTGAACATGTGTCCATGCCTCAAATGATGGGGCTGGGGCATGGATTTTGTCTGAACATGCATGTATGTGCAGCCACACGTTGGTGTTGGAACATCACATGTAAACACATGTCTACATGCTGCCAAGGCACAACATTGGAACACGGTACATATGTGAGCACTCATGTCCACACCACCACAGGGAAGTGCTGGGACAAAGCAGGTATGTGAACAGGCATGCCCTTACCACCATGGGATGGTACTGAGACATGGCATGCATTTGAACAAGCATGCCCACATTCGCACATGATGGAGATGGGACACAGCATATGTGTGAATAGGCATGCCCATGCATACATGTACTGGTATTAAGACACAGCTCAATTGTGAACACATGAGCACATGCAGCTATGGTTCGGCACTGGGACACAGCTGTGTGAACTTGTGTGGCTATGCTGCCATTGGTTGGAACTGAACACAGCTAACATGGAGCTGGGACACAATCCACCCTCAGTTGATGCCTCTGGGTATCATGTGAACATGTGTGCCCATGCAACCATGGGACAGTGATGGGACATAGTGTGTGTGTGTGTGTGTGTATAAACAGGTGTGACTACAATACCACAGGATGGTGCTGGGATATGGTACACATGTAAGTATACATACATGTATGTATGGGTACCTATGCCACCTATACATTGTCACAAGTGTTTGTACATGCTTATGTGTAAAATTATGTGCCAATATATGGTGCAGGAACATGACTAGTGTGTGAATATATGTTCCCCCATGGCCATGTTGTTGCACTGAGACACAGATCATAGATAAACACTTAAAACCATGTTACCACATGATGGTGCTGGGACATGGCTTGCTTGGATATGAGCTTGCATAACCTTGCTGCCACAGGACAATGTTGGAACACACAGCATGCAAACACGCACATTCCTGCCACCGTGGGATGGCACTGGGATACAGCATGTGTGTCAACACTCATGCCCATGCCTACATGCCATGTGGTGGCACTGGAACATGACACATGTATGAATGTGTGTGCCAATGCTGTGTCAGAATAGTGCTGGGGCACTGCCATGTGTGACATATGTGAACACCCTGCTGATCAATAGCACTAGGAAATGGCTTGCATGTGTATACGTGTACCCACACTGACATGTGATGGTACTGGGACATGACTCATATATGAAAACCCATATACATGTTACCTTTGGGCAGTGTTGGGACATGACATGCATATGAACATCCATGTTCATGGCCACTACGGGATGGTGCCAGAATCTATCACACGTGTGAGGATATGGACATGGCACCCATGCTGCCATTGGCAGCACCAGAACACAGCACACATGTGAACACACATGACAATGTTGTTATGTGGTGACACTGGGACATGGCTCACATGGGATCAGGTGTGATCATGCTACTACATTGTGGTGCTGGGACATCCTACATGGGAGCAGGCATGCCCATATGGCTAAGTGATGGCCCTGGAACATGGCCCATGTGATAACAGGAATGCCCATACTACCATGTGGTGGTGCTGGGACACACCATGTGTGTGAAGATGCGTGCCCACACCATGTGGCATTGGTAGCACATAGTATACATATGAACAGGCATGTCCTCACCACCAAGTAGTGGTATTGTAAAACCATCACATGAGGCACTAGGACACGGTACCCATGTTTACGTGATACCCACATCGCCAAGTGAGGGTGCTGGAACGTGGCATACATGTGAATATGTAAGCCCATGTAGCCTTGTGATGCTTCTGTGACACGGGTCCTGTGGGAACACACATGCCCACGGTGCCCATGTGGTGGTACTACTGTACGGTTGATGTGTGAACATGCACGTACATACATGCCACTATGGGCAGTTGCTGGGACCTAGCTGATATGTGAATTCACATCCCCACGCTGCCATGGGAAAGCGTGAGGCCACGGCTTGCATGTGAATAAATCTATCCATGCATGACAGTCTGGATATGGTGTTCATTAATAAGTATGCTCATACACATACATACTTGTGCTGGGGCACAACATGTATGTGAACAGACATGTCTATGTCATTATGAGATGGTGCAGGGACATGGCCTGCATGAGAACATGTGAGCTCATGCCTCAGTAGAATGGCGCTAGAACCCGGCTCATGTAGGAACACATGGGACCACGGCACTACAAGATAGCACTGGGACATGGCTTATGTGTGAACACATATATTCATCCTGCCAGGGGACAGTCATGTGTGATCAGGTATGTCCATGCTACTACAGGACAGTGTTGGGGCATGGCCTTCATGTGAACACATGCCCACACCACTATGAGATGCAAATATGCATTTCACACCATGCGAGGGGGCTGGGTCATGGTATGCATGTGACTAGGCATGCCCACACCAATACGGCAGTGCTGGGGTATAACATGTGTGTTAACAGGTGTGCTCACGCCCACAGGACAAACGTGGACACAAAATATGTGTGAATAGACGTGTCTATGTCACCATATCATGGTGCTAGGGCACAGCTTATATGAGAACACATGAGCCAATGCCACCAGGGTGTGCAGCTGAGACACGAGTTGTGTGTGAATAGGTGTGCCCCTCCCCCCACTGCCACAGGACAGCACTGGCACATGGCTCACCTGTGAACCAGCATGAAAACACAGCCAGGGTTTGATGCTTAGATGTATCTCAGGTATGCTAACAGACATTCCCAGGCAGCACATGGCAGTGCTGGGGCACACAGTAGGTGCACAAACAGGCATGCCTGTGCCGCCACATGGAGGCTCTGAGAAGTAGCACATGTATGTGGTACTGGGACTTTGGCCAATGTGCAAACAGGCATGCTAAAGCCTCTGCATAGAGGCCCTGGGAAGCAGTGTGTGGGACCTGGCATACCCAGGCCACATGTGTTGGTGCAGGATGTAGCAAGTATGTGAATGGTTTTGCCTCTGCTTCCACAATTCAGCACTGGGAGGTGGCACGCGTGCCTCGTGCACCAAACGGGGCCCCTGTGCCACAAGGTATTGGCACTGGGATGTGACACAGGTGTGAACAGATGTGGCTGTGCAAACACATGGTGGCACTGAGACTTGGCTGACTGACAGATGGGCCTGCCCATACCACCGTGTGTTGATGCTAGGACACTACAGGCATGTAAACAGGCATGTCCATTGCCAGGAGGTGGCATCGGTACATAGCAGGTGTGAATAGGTGTGCCCATGCTGCCTCACGATGTCTTTGTTCAGGGTATGCGTGCAAACAGGTGTGCCCACACAGCCATCTGGCAGTGCTAGGTCATGGCATGAGAGAGAGCGGGCATGTGCACACTAGTAAGTGATGGCACCAGGACATGGCATGTGTATGAATGTGTGTGCTCAAGTTGCCATATGATTGATGTAGGTCATGGCACATGTGTCACCAGGCATACACATTCTTTAGGACAATGACTCTGGGACATGGTATATGTGTGAACACGGATGCCGACAACATCATGTGGCAATGCAGAGATGCCACATATGTGCACACATGCCTGTGTCATTCCTTAATGGTGCTAGGACATGGCACACATGTGAACACACATGCCATGCCATTGCTGGATGGCATGGGCATGTAACTGCAAGTCCTATGTTGCCACGTGGAATCATGAAGATGGCATGCATGGTAATACATGTGACTACCACATGCTATCATGTGGTAGTGCTAGAATATGTCATGCATAGGTACAGGAATACCCACACCAACATACACCAATGCTGGGACATAACACACATGGGAGCAGGTGTCCCATGCCACTATGTATCAGCACTTGGATATGGCATATACATGTAGCATGTCCACACCATCACATGGTCATGCTAGGACATGGCATGTCAGAGTACAGGGATATTTGTCATGTGGAACTGCTGCAACATGGTAAGTATTGGAACAGACATGCACACACCACCATATGACTGGGCTGGGACATGGCATGTGTGGGAACACCTGTGCACATGCTACATGTGCTGGCATTGGGACATGGCACACACGGCAATGCACAGCCAAGTTGTCTCACTGGGACAGAACACACATGGGAACTGTGTACCCATATATGCCAGCACTGGGACATGGTAGACATGGAGGCAAGCATGACCACGATCATGTGACAGTGCAAGGACATGGCCATACAAGGGAAATGAAGTGTGCACACTGCTAAGTGGTAGTGCTGGAACACAGCTGGGGTGCAAACAGGCATGCCAACACCTCTATGTGGTGGCACTGGGAAGATGGCACATGTGTGAACAGGCAAACCTAGGTTGTCACATAATGACACTGCGGCACTGCATGTATGTGACCTGGCAAGCCGAGGCGGCCGTGTCCTGGCTCTGGGACACGACAGGTGTGTAAACAAGTGTACCCAGACAGGCCCTGGGATACAACAGGGGTGCAAACAGGAATGCCTGAACTTCCACATTGTGAAGCCGGTACGGGACATGTGTGAACACACCACCAGGTGCCTGTGCTGGGCACGGCAGGCATGCAAACAGGTGAGTCAGGGCCAGCACACAGAAGTTGTGGGACATGGGAGGTACATGCAAAATCAAGCTATGTCCTACGGCAGGTGTACTGTGGGCATGAATAGGCACACCTGCACCATCAGGTAGGAGCGATAAGACCCAACAGGTGCAGAAACAGGTTAGCCCATTCCTCCATGTGGTGGGTCTGGGACACAACAGCATGTAAACAAGCATGCATGCACCAACACATGGCAGCATGGGGGCACTGCAGGTGGTCAAACAAGTGTGCTTGCACTACCCAATAGCAATTCTGGAGCACAATGGGTGCGCAACAGGTAATCTTGTGTCACCACATGGAACCTAGCAGATGTGTGGACAGCTTTGCCCACACCACCATGATTTGGCACTGGGACACAGTAGATGTGTGAACAAGTACGCCTGCAAAGCCAGGTGGCGGCACTGGGACACAACAGGAGCGAACCAGTGTGCCTGCACTGCCACGTGCTGGTACCAGACCACAGCAAGTGTGAACAGGCGTGTGCATGCTGCCATGGGGCGGCAGTGTTACTCGGCAGAGGTGAAAGCAGGCAGCGCTGGAACATGGTAGGCGAGTGAATGGATGTGCCTGTGTCACCACATGGCATTGCTGGGCCAGGACAGCCACAGCAAGCCTGAGACACAGCAAGCATGCAAATATATGAGCCTGTGCTGCCATGTTGGCAGCACTTTGACACAGTAGCTGTGAACACGTGTGTCTGTGGCACCTGGAAGTAGCGATAGATGCATGGCAGGTGTGCAAACAGGCAAGCCAGTGTCACTAGGTGGTGGCATTGGGACACAGTGGGCACTTAGACGTTCTTGTGCCACCATATGGCACAGACACGACACCCCCCCACACTACATGGTAGATATGCACCTGTGCCACCACAGGTTGGCATAGGGCCACTTCAGGTTCCCAAACATGTTCTGTGCCACCAGATGGTGGATATGGCAGTAGTATAATCAGTTGTGTACATGCCACCACGTGTCACCACTGGGATAGGGGATGTATGTAAACAGGTATTTACCTACCACCTGGTTAGACATGGCAGAAAACCAAACACATATGCCCCTGTGGCCATGCAGCAGTGCTGTGCAGTGCAGGTGCAAACAGGTATGTCTGTGCAGCGACAAAGCAGTGACAGGACACAGCAAGCACACGAAACAAGCACGCATGCATTACCAGGTTCTGGGACACACGCTTGTACACATGTGAACAAGTGTACTCATGCTGCCAAACGGCAGCACTAGACTCGGCAGTCATGTAGACAGGTATGCCTGCTCCATGACGTGTCATCTCTGGGATATGCATGCCTGTGTCCCACTTGGAGTTGACGAGAAGTGGCCGGCAAGCTCACGCCATCAGGCAGCGCTGCTGAATGCAGCAACCATGCAAGCAGACCTGTTCACACCATCACACAGTGGTACTTGGAGTTTTAACAGGCGTGTGTGAACAGGACCGCTTGTGTGTGCTACCACAGTGGCAGTCCTGTTGTATGACAGGTATGCAAACAGGCATCCTTGTGCTACATACAACCAGGCACTGGCATGGCAGGCTGGCAAACAGGCAATAACTGCATCACAATGTGGCATTGCTGGGGCACAGGACTGTGAATGGAAATGCTTGACCCACCGCGTAGAATGCTACCACACGGCAGGCATGCAAACGCGTGTGTTTGCGATGCCAGGTGGTGTTTCTTGGACAGAGTGGTCAGGCAAACAGCCATGTGGCAACACTGGGACACGGCTGTTGTATGAACAGGTATGCCATGCTGCCACCTGGAGGATCTGGGACATAGCAGGTGTGCAAACAGGCATGGCCATATGATGCTGCTGGGACATGATAGGTGTGTGATCAGACTCGCTGTGCCACCACTTTGTAGTGATGGGACATGGCAGAGATGTGAAGAAAGCAGTAATGTTATAGGGCTGGCACACACATGGGATTGCAGATGCCACCACATAGCAATACTGGGGTATAGTGTGCAAGCAAACCGATGAGCTCAAACTGCCTTGTTGTAGTTCTGGGACATGTCAGATGAGTGAACAGGCATGCCTAGGATACCAGGTGGCTGTGCTGGAATACAATGGGTGTGCAAACAGGTATACTCAGGTCACGTATTGTATACCGGGGATACAGCAGAAGTGCAGACAGCTATGTCCACATTACCACAGTTTGAGGCTGGGACATGGCATGGATGCAAACAGACGTGCCTACTATGGCAGATGCCAGAGAGCTAGGACGTGTGCAAACAAGTGTGTTAGCTGTGCTACTTGGTGGTACTGGGGTACTGGGGGATTCCACAGGTGTGAAGAGGTATGCTGTACCCCCCACACGGTGGCCCATAGATGTTTGAATAGGGCTTGTCTGTGCCAGCCCTGCATGGCAGCGCTGTGACACAGCTATTGTATAAAACAGTCATGCCAAACCACCACGTGGTGCTGCTGGGAGAAGTTACGGGTATAAACAGACGCTCTAGTGCTGCCAGGTGATAACACTGTGATATGGCGGGGTTGGCAGTGATGGGACATGCAGTCCCGCAAACAGGTTTGTCTGTGTTTCCACGCGGCAGCACAGAACATGGCAGATGCTTTATTGTTGGGACACAGCAGGCATGCAAACAGGAATCCACCTGCCATTACTGGGACATGACAGGTGGGGAAAGAGTCATGCTTACACATTGCATGACTTGGACATGGCTGACATGCAAACAGGCATACCCATGCAGGCATGTGGCAGTGCTGGAACTTGGTACATGTGAGAACAGGCATCCCATGCCACCATGTCTTGGCACTGGGACACAGAAAGTACACGAACAGGTGTGCCATGATACCATGTGGTGGTATTTGAATATGTCACATTGGTTATTCCCACATCAGAATGTGGTGGCGCGCAGACATGGGAGCAGATATGCATGTGTCACTATGCGGGACATAACAGATACACAGTCATACCCATGATGTGGTGATGTGGTGTGGTGGCCAGGATATGGTGAGCAGGCATGCATGTGCCACATGTGAAGGGGAAATTTCTGGTTTATTGGAGATTCAGTTGTGTCACATGATGCTTTCCTGGAGGCTGCTTTAATAGAGGTTGCTTTGCTGAGAACAGACACGTGGTGGTTTTTTTCTGGAAGCTGTCTTGTAAAAGGACAAGTGATTGCTGGGGTGGGCACTTGAGAGGGTGTGAGGGGTTTAGAAAGAATATAAATAAATATAACCTCCCCAGAGAGCGAGAGGACGTTCTTGCTTTGGTTCAGCATGTAATGCTTTGCTGGTTTTTGCTGATGAGGCTCTTGCATTGATTGGTTTGCCTACCTGATCTTCACTCGTCATGACGTCATAGAGAGAAAATTGCCAGAAAATTTCTTGTGATGTTCCAGCCGCCTCTTGGTGCTTCTGTGGACTTGTGCTGATTTGGCGGAGCCTTGTGGTTTCTTCTGGATTCAGCCACTGCTACCGATTCGTGTTTGGTATTTCAGACTGGACTGCTGATATCCTGACAATGGAGATTGATATTGCCCCAGAGAACTACTTCTAAACAGGTCCACACCCCCCTTGTTCTATTAACCATCTTCCTCCTCTACCTTTGGCTGGTGGGCAAGAAGGGAGGTTGAAGTGTTTAAGAACCCTTATTAAAGTAGGTTTTGAAAAATCTAAACCTACAGCCATGTTGCAGCTTTTGGATATAGCATGCATACAAACACGCATGTCCATGTCACCACATGTCTGTACTGTGCCACATCATGTACAAACAGGCATGCTCATGCTGCCCAATGCTGTGATGAGACAGGCACTCTAACAAGCATGTCTGTGCCACCAGGGAGCAGTGCTGCCATGACAGGCATCATAGCAGGCATGCGCCGGCCACCACCAGCTATCACTGGTACATACAAAGTGCATAACAGGTGTCACTATGCTGCCGTGTAGCAGGGGCGGGACATGGCAGGCTCATGATTAGGTGTGTCAAGGCTGCTACATGGCAGATGTGCCAATGGTGTGCCCAGGGTGCATATTGTGGTGCTGGGATACCGTGGGTGTGTAAACAAGCACACTCACAGTTCTACATCATGGGCCTGGGACACAACAGTCAAGAAGAGGCATGCTGGTGCCACCACGTGTAAGTTCTGGGATATGGCAGGTGTGTAAACATACATGATCATACCACGGACTAGACTACTGCACCGCTCTGTGGCAGTGCTGAACTTTGGGAGACTTGCAAGCAGTTCTGTCTGTGCCACCATGTGTTGGCTCTGGGAAATGGCAAGTGTATGGACAAGTAGGTCATACTACCAGTTGGCAATCCTGGAACATGGCAGTCTTGAACAGCCAGGCCTGAGTCTCCATGTGATACTACAGGCATGCAAAACAGAAAAGCAAATAGACATCTCCATTCTTTTCTTTCTCCTCTCTCTCTCTCTCTCTCTCTCTCTCTCTCTCTCTCTCTCTCTCTCCTCTCTCTGCTTGTTTTTTTTCAAGACAGTTTGTTTTTTGTGTTTTTCTGTGTAACATAGCCCTGGCTGTCCCCGGACTTGCTTTGTAGACCAGGATGGCCTCGAACTCACAGAGATCCTCTTGCCTTTGCCTCCCAAATGCTGGAATTAAAGGTATACACCTCTATACCCAGCCCAGGCATCTCCATACTGTTCTGAGGTGGTGCTGACCTGGCAGTTATGCAAACAGGAGTGACTTTGTCTCCATGTCACATCTTCCTGGGACATAGCAGGTATGCAAACAGGCACGGTCTCGCTGCCACATGACGGTCCTGGGACACAGCAGGTGCTCGAATAGGTATGCCATACTTCCAATTTGTGGTGATGGGACACAGCAGGCATGTGGACAAGCAGGCAGCAATGGTGGCAACGTTAAAGGCTAGCATGCACACAAGCATGGTCATGCCACCAAGTGGAGGCACCTGGACACAGCAGAGATGTGAACAGGTGAGCCCAGGCTGCCGTGCGGTGGTCCTGGGATGTGGCAGATGTGTGAACAGGTGTGTCATGGCCACCAGATGGCGGTGCCAGACACAGTGTGTATGCAAACAGCCACACCCGGGCTGTGTGATTCATTGCTGGGTCATGGTAGGGGTGCAACACCTACCATGTACATGTTTCCTCACTGCAACACTCCATGAGTATGAATAGGTATAGCCATGACAGCAGGTGTCCATAGCTGGGACATGGCAGGTGTGTGTGTAGAAACAGATGAGCTAGCACCACCCTTTGGTACTGCTGGGAGATTCAATGGACGTCATCACATGGCACCACATGGGACTTGGTTGATATATGAGTAACCCTATTTGTGACCTTACATAGTGAAGTGGGGGCATGAATGTGGTGTGGACAGGCATGCTGTGCTGCCACACGGAGGTGCTGGGACACAGCAGACATGCAAAGAAGCTTGCTTGCGCCCCTCATGGCAACGCTATGATAATGCTATGCACTCACGTCATGACTTGGTGGCGATGAGGTATGGCAGGCATGAAAACAGGCATGATCTGGCCTCCAGGTTGCCATGTTGGGACATGGCAGGCCTATGAACTGTCATGCACATGCCAATACCTGATGGCATTGGGACACAGCAGATGAGAAAGGAGGTGTGCCCATGCCAACACATGGCATCGCTTGTACATGTCTGGTGTGTAAGCAGGCGTAGCTGTACAGCCACGTGGTAGCACCGGAACTCGGCAGATGGGAGAGTAGACCTGCCTACAGCATCATGTGTTCGTGCTGCGACACGGCAGGGATGTGTGAACATGTATGTCTGCACTAGGAAATGGTTGTACTCAGATACAGCATAGGTATGCCTGTGCCACCATGTGCCAGCTCAGGGACATGACAGGAATGCAGACAAGGGTGGGCAGCCACTCTGCGTTGATGTGACTCAGAACGGAGATGAACACACATGCCCATTCCCTCCCATGGAAGAACTGGACGATGACAGTCACATAAACACACATTCCATGTACAGCAGGCTCGTCAACTGGCATGCCTGTGCCGAGTCAATGGTGCTGGGACATGGCAGACATATAGAAATGCCTACCTGCCCTGCCACATGATGGGACTGGACATGTGGTGTGGATGGGCATGCTGCGTTGCCGCTTGGCAGTGCCAGGACAAGGTAGGGATGACTAGGCACATCCATACAGCCCCCTGGTGGTCCTGCAACATGACAGATGATAGGAGTGTTTTGGTGGTATTGGGACACGGAGGCAGGCAAACAGTTGTGCCTTGCTCCTGCATGGCGGCTCTAGAACATGGCAGTCATGAACAAGCATGCCTACACTCTCACATGGCAGAGATAAGACACAGCATGCATGCAAACAGGTGTGCCTGTGCTACCACGCAGCAGCATTGGACACAGCAGGTGTGCAAACAGGTGTGACCACTCCCCAACATGACATCACTGGGACACAGCAGGCATAAACAGGCACTGGTAAACGGGTGTGCCCGTCCTGCCACTTGGCGGTGGCAGGACATGTCACACATGCACAAAAAGTGTGCTCTTGCCAACCCATGGCGCTCCTTGGATGTGGTGAGTGTGAACGTGGGCACACCCATGCTGCTGCTTGTAGCTGCACTGGAAGTGTGAATGGGTGTGTGCTGCACCATGTTTTTGGTGTTCAGACATGACAGGTGTGAAGATGCATGCCCACGGCACCGGCATTTGGGGGCACTGGGACATGGCAGGTGCACAAACCACCAGGTGGTGTGCTGGAGCATAACAGGTGCAAGAACAGGTGTGCCCCACTGCCATGTGGTATGGGACGACCCATACGCATGCCTGTGCTGTTTGTGGTGTTACTGGGACATGGCAGGCATAAACAGGCATGGTGGAACCACCCCAAAGCTCTGATGGGACATGGCAGGTGTGCAAACAGGCACGTCTCTGCTGCCAGGGGAATTGTGCATTGTGAAACAGTAGGCACATGAATAGGTGTGCCCACACTACACATGATGATGTTACCATGGCAGGCATGAGAACAGGCATGCTTGCAAGCCATGTGGCATTGCCGGGAGACAGAGTAACACTGATAGGCTATGCCTGTGCTGCCAGGTAGCCGTGCTGGAACGCGGCAGGTGTGCAAATGTGTGCCCATGCCACCACATGGCATTGCTTGGGTGTGGCAGGCATGCAGACAGGCATGCCCACCCCACCATGTGACCAAGTTGGGACAAAGCAGGCGTGTAAACGGGTTTGCCCTCGCCAACATGTGGTGGCGCTGGCGCTGTGATCAGGTGTGTCCAAAAGCAGCTGTGCTTGGACACGGCAGTCGTGTGAATAGAAGGCATACCCAAGCTGTATGTGCAGTGCTGGGATATTGTGTGGGTGTGAACAGGCACGCCCATGCTTCTGCATCCAAGGTTGGGACATGGCCCAAGTGCAAACAGGAGTCCTTGCACCATAAGGTTCCGGTGCTGGAACACTGCAGGCGTGCAAACAGACGTACCTATTCCACCACGCCCCAAACCGTCAGCCTGGGATTTCAGAGACATGCGACCAGGTCTGCTCACGTCACCACGATTTGGGGCTGGGGAAACACAGCAGGTGCAAACAAGTGTGAACAGGCTTACTCACACCACAACATAGCAACTCTGGGACATGGCAGTTCCCGACACGGGAGGCATGCAAATGAGCATGCCTATGCAACCACGTGCCTCTGCTGAGAGAGGACAGGTGTGTCAATAGGTGTGTATGTACAAGCACATGCACTGCCACAAAGCAATGGTGGGACACGGCAAGTGCACATACAGGCACACCCTTGCTGCCAGGTGAGGTGCTGGCACACAGCAGGCATGCAAATAGGTATGTCCATCCTACCCACCTGGCACCAGACAGGGAAGGTATGCAAACAGGTGTGACTATGCCACAGAGCTGTAGTGTTGGGACCTGGCAGGCTTGTGAGGGGTGTGTCAGGCAGCCACATGGTAGTTCTGGGGCATCACAGGTAGGCAAACAGGTGTACCTACTTACCAGTGCTGGGAAGCTGTGGGGGTGCGAAGAGTCATCCCCCTGCCTCCACAGCATGAGGCTAGGACATAGCAAGTGAGACTAGGCATGTCCAGGCTACCACAGGACAGTAATGGGACACTGCAGGTGTGCACATGGCATGCCTGCACCACCGTGTGGTGGCACTGGGATACAGCAGGTGGACAAACAAGCATGGCATTCAGCCAAATGCTGCCAGTATCCAGTGCCAGAACTCAGACTTGCAAATGGTCCTTCATGCACCACCACGTGTTGGCCAGGCATGCAAACAGGTATCCTTGCACCGTAATCCGGTGGCGCTGACGTGGCAGGCACGGAAACAGACACGTCTGTGCCCATCCTATGACCTCACTAGGATTCAGCAGATGCGTCACGTTTGAATGCCAGCATGGAGCCGGCGCACAGGCAAACATGGCATACTGGAACACAGCAGCTGTGTAAACAGGCACACTTGCGCCACCACATGGCAGCAGTGGGACATGGCAGGCTCAGACGTACATGCTTGCATTGTCTCCGGGCACTGGGACATAGCAGGTCTGTAAACAGGTGTGCCTATGCTACCTGGCCATATGGCAACATGGGCCACAAACAGGCAAGCTCAGGTCACTATATGGCCATCACCTGGGTCATGGCAGGTATGTGAACAGGTATGCCAAGGCCACCAGGTAGTGGCACTGGGAAACTGGTGTAGGAACAGGAATACCCAGGTGTGGGACCACAGTGGCACAGGATTAGTGGGGAAAAGGGTGGAGGAGAGCTCTAACCCCAGATATCTCAGATGAGGATGGCAGGCACTGGCTCGCTCCCGTCTCCTACTCTGGTGCCAGAAAGCAGGTTCCCCAACCATCAACCCTAAATTTTCACTACCCTGACAGTTATCAGACTTCACGCCTTGTTCGACCTTTGAGGGTTTTCTCTTTGGATGCCCAACCCTTGAGTATGTAGATGAAGCATCTTTCAACACCCCTGTCCTGGTCAACTGTACATGGGCACACCAACCTTACCCCAGAGACTCTGACCACCTCCCGAGGGGCATAAATACCCCTCTCTCCTCACCATTAAATGGAACCAGTTCTCTGAAGCTGTTCCCAGGTGTGAGTATTTTTTGCCTGCACACTCACTGCAGACCGAGTTCCCGCTTTGCACCTGTCTCAGCTGAGCTTCCCCGCTTCCGGCAATGGGGCTGGCTCTCCCGAGGGGGAAAAGTGGACACGGAGCGGCACCCAGGCCGCATACTGTGGTGTTTGGATATGATGGGACGTGTGAACAGCTCTTCCTACGCTTCCACACTGTGAGGATGGGACACGGCATGTGTGTGAATAGGCAGGCCAGCGCCACCAGGTGCCTGTGCTGCAGTGTGGCCGGTGTGCAAACGGGCAAGCCTTTGCCGCCACGTGGTGGCTCAGAGGAGATGGCACATATGAGAACAGGTGTGGCAGTGCCACTATATGGCAGTGCCGATGCACAGTAGGACTTGAACAGGCATGGTGGCACTGGCATAGAGCAGGTGAGTAAATAGTCATGCCTGTACCACCACACCATGTAGCCTCAGGGGGACACAACCAGCATGCTAACTGGCATGCCAGTACCCACCATGTGGCATTGCTTGCATACTGGGGGTGAGCCAAGAGGCTCATGCCACCCATGTGGTAGCACTGTGACTCAGATGATATATAATCAGGTCTTCCTTTCTGGCCTGTGTTGGCCCTGTGACATGGTATGTGCTCCCATTACCAGATGCTGTCACAGCGATGTTGCGTGTAATTTTAAAAACATGCTACCTTCTTGCCCAGTGCCACGGCCCATGCACTGACCAATCCTAGTTCCCCTTGCTCCAACTCGATCGAAACCATCTCCCAACCAGGGAGCTGTTGTCTGGAGTCCACTGGTTTCCTTTTGGCTAGCTTCACCAAGCCACTAGCTATTGCCCCAGCTTTTCTCTTTCTCCTGCCCACCTTAGCCCCATTGGGAGAAAACCACTAGACACTTCTATTATTTTAAAACTAGCCAGATCGCACAATTGTTGGGCTCTTATTAGCTAACCTATTTTAGTCAACCGCCAGTGGCAGAGGCCACCGTTTCCAGCCACCCAAAATCTTACATGGTTGTAGCATGCCTCCAGTTCCAAAACCTGCCCCAAAGCGCTTTTTCCTTGCATCCCTTTTCTTCCTCCCGGGACCTGGAAATCCCACCTTTTCCCCTTTGCCCAAGCAGTTGGCTCTCGCCTTCTTAATTGACCAAATCAAGAACCAATTAGGGAGCCAGATTTTAATATCAGCTCCTCCTCCTACACAGGACACGGCAGGCATGCAAACAAGCCTGCCCATGTGGCCGTGTCAGTACATAGCAGGTGTGAGCAGGCACGCTCACACTGTCACGAGGCATAGCTGGGATATGATAGGTAAGTTCAAAAGGCTTGTTTACATCATACGGCATTGCTGGGAGATGACAAGTGAGAGCAGGTGTCATGTGGCTGTGCTAAAGCACAGCAGAAACGCCAACAGGTGTGCCTTTGCTGCCACGTATCAGCACTGAGACAGGACGAGTGCACACACCATACCGGAATGTCGGTGCTGCCAAGCCCCGGGTCCTGGCAGGCACACACAAACACTTCCACACCACCATGTGGTGACACTGAGACATGGCAGGCACAAAGAAACGTGCCTGTGGTACTATGTGGCACTGCTGGAACTCAGCAGCAGTGCCGATTATATGTACAGGGCTTTTTGAGTTACTGTATGTCAGTTCTGGGACACCACTGAGGTAGGAACTCAGGCATGCTCTTGCCAACAGGTGGCTTCCCCAGGAAATGGAAGGCATGTAGGCAGGCATGCCTGGGCCATCAGATGACACTGCTGAGACACAGCAGGTAGGCATATAGATATGCTTGGGCCACATGGCATTGCTGGGAAATTGCAGGTGTGTGAACAGCTGTGCCCAGGCACCACATGGCAGTAACAGGAGATGGCTGGCATGTAAACAGGTGCGTCTAAGCCGACGTGTAGCATCTCTTGGACATGGCAGGCATATGAACACATGCTTCTGCTTTAAGGTGGCAGCACTGGGACTTGATAGATGCGTGAGCAGGACCACTTGTGCCACCACGTGTTGATGCCAGGATGTGCCAAGTGTATGAACAAGCATGCTTGCACCCCTAGGTGGAGGTCCTGCTATACAGCTGCTCCAGCCACCAGGTAGTGATGCTGGGAAACAGTGGGCATCCGACCAGGAGTGTCCATCCTACATAGTGATGCTGGGGTTCCACACACACACACACACACACACACACACACACACACACACACACGAATAGGCAGGGCTGCATAGCCATTAGGCATAGTTGGGAAATGGCAAGGGTAAACAGGTGTACCCTCACTGTGGCAGTGCTAGGACACATAGATATAGGAATAGGCTTATCTATAATGCCACTTGATGGGGTTGGGACACAGCAGGAGCAAAAGCAGTCCTGCTCGTCTGCCACATTTGGTTCTGGGATACGACAGGTGCATGGACAGGCATGTCCACGGCATCACACGATGAAGCTGGGACATAGCAGGCACGCACACGGGTATGTCTGCGCTGCCATGGGGAGTTATGGAGGCACAGCAGGTTTGTGAACAGGCTTGCTCGTGGTCTCACATGAGGCCCTGGCACACAGCAGGCATGAATAGGCTTTCTCACACTGCCTGGTATGCAAATAGGCAGGTCTATGCGCCACATGGTGGTACTAGGACAAGACAGGTACACGAACAGGCCTGGTTATGGTGCTAAGTGGTGGTCCTGGTATATAGCAGGAATGACTAGGTGCATCAAAGCTTCCCAGCAAGGCTGGGATGCCGTGGGCATGCAAACAGGTGTGCCCACATTGCTAGGTGCAGGCCCTGTTTTATGGCAAGTGTATTCTCAAGCTACTGAATAGCAGTGCTGAGACCTGGCAGGCATACAAAGAGGCATGCCCTACATACGTGGCAGCACTGGACACAAAAGACATGAATGGGTATGACCACGCAGATGCTTAGCAGTGCAGGAACGTTCAGGTGTGTCCTTGCTGCTAACAAAGGCACCGGGACACCAAAAGGGCAAGCAGCTGTGTCTGCACGGCCAGATGTTGCTGCTATGATTTAAAGCAGGCATGTGGACAGGTATACCTACACCGTCACATGGTGGTGCCGGACACGGGTGTACAAACAGGTAAGCACATGCCACGTGGCACTGCAGACACGGCAAGCACGTGAACAAGTGTGCCCACACCACACCACCACACGGCAGCTCTGAGTGTGGCAGCCATGCAAACGTGTATGCCTGTGCCACCAGGTGGCAGAGTTGGGGCATGATCGATCGATTGATCAATCGATCGATGTGAGAACGGGCGTGTCTGTGGTGCCGTGGGTGGAGTGATGTTGGTAAGTGGCAGGTGTGTGAACAGGTGGTGTGGCCACTCCAACACATGGTGGCACTGGACTCCACAGATGTGTGCACAGGACTGGGGCATTGCATGTGTACAAACAGGTGTGCCAAGCTGTCACTGGTGGGCTTGCTTACCCTCCTCCCTATTTCCCCGCTGATGTAGTAGATCTGAAGTCTCTCAATGCACGTTTCTAAGGACTCTCCAGGTAGCACTCACTCTGGATAAGAGAATATACTTAGAAAGCCACTGTTGAAGAGTTAGATTCACAAAACAGTTTCCCAAGGCAAGGGACAGCACTATTGTTTAACAAACGAATCATTCAGGCTTCCGTGTTACTGATTGGCAGGCAGTTTTCACATAGTTCAAGTGCAGTCTTCAGTTTCTCGAAATTTAGAAACCACAGCCACTGAATGGACTCTGACAAGTCACTGCTGTCAAAAGAGTTTAAAGCCCATGAAAACCTGTTTATGAAGGCAGTAGCGTTTGAACTGGACAGAGCTTGTTCCTTTGGTCATATGATGACGTTAACTCGCCCATTCCGTCTAATCAACATTGATAGTTTCATGTCCTTTAATGTGAAAACGACATTATTTAAAACAACGTAAAAAATGTATTCTGTCCTTACATATTACATGCAGACCACAGTTTCCCCTCCCCCTCTCTTCTAAGTCCCTCCCCCTTCTCCTCCCAACCCCATTTGCTCTTTCTCTGTTTCTCTTTGGAAAAGGGCAGGCCTCCCATGGATATCAACCAAACATGGCATATTAAGTAGCAGCAAGACTAGTCACCTCACCCCATATTAAGGCTGGATGGGGCAACCCAGTATGAGGAAATAAAAAAAAAAATGACATTCAATAGCTTGTAGATACAGTTGGCCCAGTAATTTCATTTTACTTTTAGTTACATTGAATATAATAAGGGATTATTATTGACCTGGGCACTGCAGTAGACACACTAATAATTCCAACACTTAGAGACAGAGGCAAGATCATCATAAATTCAATCCCAGTGTGAACTACAGAGGGACGTTGTCTCAAGAAAAAAAAATCATTAAGAAAAAGTGTATATTAGTTTAGTTAGAAAAGCATCTATGGCGATACAATGGGGTTTCTATGCAGTAACAAAGTGAATGTGTTCTAATTATTTCAGTCAAAAATCATCATTATTCAATATACCTTTGACAATAATAGAAACAACTGAATTGAACAGTATGAGTCAGACAGGAATTGGGATAGAAGAACAGAGAGATTGAGCACCTAATAAGAGGACCGAGCCAGGCTGACTCCATGATAGGTTCCAAACTGGCAATTCAGGAGACTAGCCCTAAGTTTTGTTTCCCAGAATTAACCAAGCCAGTTCCTGGAAACACCACAGCCTGCAGGCAGCCAATCAGGAACTGCCCTGCTGCTTGGCCAGAGTCAAAAACAAGGAAGTCAGCCACAGTTTTTAGCCCCTCCCCCCAGCAACTGTTCTGGAAAGTCCCTAAAGCCCTAGCCAATCCCAGAGACACATATACTCCTAGAGGTAGAATCAACCAATCAGGAAAAAGGGTGCCTACCCCTCCCTGGAATTCCCCTAATGGGCTGTAAATTGAACCTGAGAGCTCACCTCCAGGTCACCATTTTGATGAATGGTAGACTCCTGCATGCTGGGTTTGTGCAGAATAAACACTCTTTGCTTTTGCATACTGTTTGAGTATGGGGTATCATTCTTTGGAGATTCATGGACCCTTATACTAACACATGTGGACCAAGGATGCTGGGAGTCAGAAGCAGGTAAACACACTTGCAATACGTACTGGCTTGTTCCCAGGATCACATTTGGCTACCATTCTCATATAGCCCAGACCTACGTTACCTGCCTTTGGATGGTACTTGACAAAGTGGGCTGGGTCACTATGTCAGTCAATTAGCAATCATGAAAATGCCCCACATGTTTGGCCACAGGCTAGTCTGATGGAGGCAACCCCTCAGTTGAGGATTCCACATATATCAAGTTGACAACCAAAAATGAGTCATCACGATGAATCTTTCCCGTCCTCCCTCAAAAAAAAATCATAAGCTTATTTAAAATATTATGGATGCTTTGTAGTGATTAAAAAAATCACTTGTGCAGTTTTGAATACGAACTTTGCAGATGGCAACATTTATTAGGTCACAATGTTACAAAGCTGGGCACATCTGCAAGGATGTATATAAAGCAAATGTCCGGATGGCATGTGGCTTGTAGTAATGTGAGCTAAGCTTTGCCCTGTGCAGTCCTGCACCATCCCCCCAGACTTCGACTATAGTACCTGAGGACACAGAAGGTACTACATTCGCGAATATGTTTGTGTTAAAGAGGTTGATATTTTTAGTGCAAGATGAACTACTTGTCGCATGGCAAGCCACTAAATAATACTGTACCCAGAAAAGTGAGCAGGAGGCAGTATGACTACATTGCATATAACAAATTCAGTGAAGAACGGAGAATAAAATATCTAAAAGATTGTAGCTTAAGAAAAGCTAAGATTGTAGCTTAAGAAAAGCTGCCAGGCGGTGGTGGTACACGCCTTTAATCCCAGCACTTGGGAGGCAGAGGCAGGCGGATTTCTGAGTTTGAGGCCAGCCTAGTCTACAGAGTGAGTTCCAGGACACCCAGGGCTGTATACAGAAAAACCTTGTCTCGAAAAACCAAAAAAAAAAAAAAAAAAAAAAAAAGCTTAGCGAAATAGGAAGCTTCAAACACCATATTTCACTCTAAAATAAATAGAAGCCAACAGACTCAATTTGTTACATCGCTAGAAGCATGCAGCGAGGCAACCAGCGAAAAGCAAACCTCAGGGCGGCATTCCGCGTCTTTTCTCTCTCAGTTACTCTTTTCCCAGGACCATCCGGAACTCAGTGAGTTTTCTTTGTTCTGGGTTCTCGAGAGAGCGAAACAGACATCCTTTAAATTTTATACTTGTCTGTTCAAATTTGTTTTAGGACCGCCTGTGAGGGTTGCCTGCCCCTGTTTGCTTCATCGTTGAGGTCAGGGCAGGGAGACAGTGGTCACTGATGGAAAATTGGAGATGGGAAAGAAACATCTCTCTGGAGAGCAAGAAGTTACAGGTGAGAAACATGAGCTGGGGAGAAAAGCGAGGGGAGGAGTTTACTTCAGAAATGACAGCATTAGAAATCTCTGCTTATTGAGGGATATGAACAATAGTGTACACACTGAGAGGTTTAAGTACACACACACACACACACACACACACACACACACACACACACTGGAACAGAGTGGGGGAGGGAGAGACAGACAGAGAGACAGAGAGATCTATGCTCAGAAATAACCTACAAAGATCATAAGCTTTTTCTTTTAAAGAAAAAAACAATAGCAAATTATTTATTCATTCATTCTTTAGTCTTTCTTTTTTTCTTTCTCTCTTCTTTATTTAAAGTATCTGTTTTGTGGTGTCAATTGATAGCATACCAGCTATCGCCACAATGGATGAGTTAATCTCCAAGATCTGAAGTGTTATAGCTGCAATGGATGAGTGTTAAAGACTAGAAGGTTGACCCGGCGGAGGTGGCGCACGCCTTTAATCCCAGCACTTGGGAGGCAGAGGCAGGCGGATTTCTGAGTTTGAGGCTAGCCTGGTCTACAGAGTGAGTTCCAGGACAGCCAAGGCTATACAGAGAAACCCTGTCTCAAAAAACTAAAGAAAAAAAAAGACTAGAAGGTTTTAGTCACACAGTGATACTTGTGTTCTTTAGATTAAAATAATTTCTTTTAAAAGTAAAACCGTGCCAACTTCTAGATTGCACCTATGAATATAAAATGAAGTTAAACTAAGGGATTTTCCTCTTTGCCTTTTCTAAATCTTTGTATTTTCAATGCCCATGGCTATGTAAATATTTATATGGACAGTCTTTCAGGATCTCATCATTAAAGACACTCCATCGACCCTATATTTAGATAGCATTATTATGTACTTATTGTAAATCATCCACCTCTTTAATAATTTAGTTTACTGTAATTTTTGTCGTGTATATTCATTTTACCCGAGAAGAACATTTTTATATAAATACATAATATATGTTGAAAATATCCTCCTATATCTCTGAACCCCCTTGTTCTCTTCTCTACCCTCCTATTAGCCACTCCAGTTAAATATTTTTACTTTTAATTTCATATTTTATCTAGATAGCTATATAGATATTCTATATCTATATATCTATATATCTATATGTCTATCTATCTATCTATATATCTATATATCTATATATCATCTATATATCTATATATCTATATATCTATATATCTATATATCTATA
>JANHMN010000019.1:29356640-29373876 GCA_030674055.1 Rhabdomys pumilio
TCTATCTCTATCTCTATCTCTATCTCTATCTCTATCTCTATCTCTATCTCTATCTCTATCTCTATCTCTATATCTATATCTATATCTATATCTATATCTATGGATGACCATTTGGTGTTGGATAACCAATTGGAGGGCTCTTCCCTGAGGAAGACGGTCAGCTTATATTTAGGCAGCCTTGTTGAGACTTGATGGATGTAATTTGCCTGTTTTCAACATTATGCCTATAAACTTGGTGTCAGCAAACTGTTGATTCATAGGTCAAGGTGGATTGCACTTCTCCATGCCTTTTCAGGGTGACAGGGAATATAGATTCATCTTACTTTTATCCAACAGAGAAAAAAAAGTAAATATCTATCTATCTCTATATCTATCTATCTATCTATCTATCTATCTATCTATCTATCTATCTGTATATATATCTATCTATATCACTTGGTCAAAGCCTTGGCATGTAGGACGTTTGTATGATTTAGGAATGTTTTTCTTGCATCAGTAGACCACTTGAAGAAAATTTTAAGAAAAGTGAAATAAATAACTATATCCACTCGTCTTTTCTAATTATTGAAGTAACCGAAAATGTGGTGAATTTGGGAAACAAAGCACGATGCTACTAAGGTGTCAGGAATGTTGGCAGCCAGAGAACAACTGACTAAGGACCCAAATCCATGCTCACTGATGCTCAGACCGTACAATTGAAAGGCTAGCTGTGCTTTAAATAATACAATGTGCTCATATGCTTGGTGTAAAAAATGACCATCATTCCTATGTCTTTTCCAGTAATTTCTTGACCTCAGAATCCTCAAATCCAATGCTGCTATATACTAAACAATTTGACTTCAGATGGCTCGAAGTTCTGCCTTATTTTAACAGGTCTATATATTGCATATTGAGATTGTATTTTTATATCACCACAGGCTCACCAAAGCAAAAAGCCCTAATGCAAAGGTGTAAAGATGGCTAGTAAGCTTGGAAACCCATCCCCCCTTACCTGGAGCTCCAGATTCCCCAAAGAAGGTGTTAATTAAAGTTGAATACACTAGAGTAATTAACTTTCCAATTTTAGCAAAAAAAAAAAAAAAAAAAAGTAAGAGAGCAGTCATGTGTGAGGTGATACAGGCAGCTTTTCAGACTTTGGGTTGGGACAAGCCAACCTTTTCCAATTCCTCTGGGTTTACTGCCTAATATGAAACTTGCGAAAGATCTATTAAAGTTCTTGAGGTCTACCAATTTTTTTACTTATAAAATACTAAATAGAAATAATAGTATTTTCTTTATCACTTTCAAGGTCTCCCCCGAGCTAATGAAATGCTTTTGTTAGTGCTGCTTCTTGCTGGTAGGATGAAGAGTAACTCATAGGTAGAGAGCTAGTCTAGCATGCACAAAATGCTGAGCTTGATCTCAGGGCTACTACCAGAAAGGTCAAAATGAAGGAAAAAAAAATCGAAAACCAAAACGGGCTGGGGAGATGGCTCAGTCAGCAAAATGCTTATAGTGCCAGCAGGAGAGCCTGAGTTTGAATCCATAGCATCCATGTGGAATCTAAACACTGTGGAAGACATCTGTAAAGCCAGACCTGGGATGAGAGGAAGTTAGGGGACAGAGGCATCTTGGACCTCATTGCCTAGTCAGCCTTGGCAAAGTTATGGTTGATTTGTTCAGTTAGAGAGCCTGTTTCAAACAATAAAACAAAACCAATAAAGTCACCTGATGTAGCAGACATCTGATCTCAGCACGTACAGGCATCGGTGCATACCCACACAAACAGATATAGTGTACACACACACACATATACCACACACACATACTCAAACTCACATACCTGGAATCCCAAGCACGCACATGCACGCGCGCACACACACACCCCTGGAAACCCATACCCCACTCACCTGGAATCCCATGCCAAGGATGCATAGAACAGACTGTGACTGACTTGCAAAGCTAGCAACCACACTCTATCCAGACCTTGGCCAAGCATCACCGTGCAAGACACAACTCACACCTAGACCGATGAACATTAGTCACAACACGCAGTGTTTGTCTGAATGGGTCATACTGATTTTCTTGGTACAGGATCGAGCCTGTGTTGGCATCAGTGAGTCTAAAGCAGAGTTAACAACCTTTATATAGTTCCCATCTAAACACACAGAATTATTCACGTTGAACTAGCTTGTTCTGTGCTATTCTGCATTTCTATCTCAGAATGTAAGGTTGAGTTTATGGGCTTCAGGCCCTGGCAGTTTCATGACTTACTTTAAAGTAAATCCCTTCAGTTTGTCATTTCTTCTTCAGGGTAATTCTGAACCTACCCTCATATCTCCTGCTTATAAAACCTTCAGACCGTATTCACTTGTCATCCCCCTCATCTACTTTTACTGCAAGATTATTTCTTCCAAAGTGAGCAATGTTTCACAGGAACACCCACAATACAAGCAATGTATTATTTATGAGTTTGGGTTGATGGAGATTGTAGCTATCGCAGATACTCATTGCAATCTCAAAATGATAAGGAAAGGATTGGATTTTATTCTCGAATAGGATCGAGGCGTGGCTTCTGAAATTTGCTTTTGGATTTCTCCATCCCTGGTGAGCTTGCATCACCTGTCAGAAGAGTACCATGGATCACAGTCATCACTGCATCTCTAAGTGCTATGTGTCACAGCAGAGTCACATGTCCAGGTCACGAACCCAGAAATTCCACCGTGATAACGTTATATCTTTGATAATACATTGAATTTGTTTTGTGGGCCTTCAAACAGCAATAGAGACGATTTTTTTATGGGGATGCAGGTATTATTTATGGTATTGAAGAACAAGCAAAAAATTTCATATACATTTTGTTTCAAAATGTGTGTTATTTATGACATTTCTTGTAGGGAACCTTGAGCTGGCTTAAAATACCCCAAGACCAAGTTCTCACCATACAGAGGCAACGAGCCCAGGATATAAGGTGAAGATGTGAAGACAGGAGATAAAGGATGAGGTAGAAGAGGAAGGGAACAAGGGAGAGACGAAAGGGGTATTTGTCCCTGGGGAACAAAAGACTGCCTCTGGATAGAGAAGGAATAATGTGGCCCACAGGAAGATGAGAGCTTATAAAGGTGAAAGGGAAACCCTGTGTTAGGATGGGGTCATTAATTTTAATTGGGTATGTTAATTAGGTGAGCCATAGGGGACTTTTGATTGCTGGACCTTGATGGTCAGCCTCAGGAGGAGGAAGTGTCCAATTAAGGGAATAGACCTTTGTGGTTATCTTTAAGAATGTAAGCTAATAGATTTTAGCAGGGCAGAGGGAACGGGAGAGAAGGGCAAGGCCTGCCAAAGCCATATTTGCCATGCTCGGGCTGGCTAGAGTCCCTTCACTCTTCATACAATATACTTGTTGTCAGATAGCACATAATGCTTATTAATCATGGCTTATTGATAATATGGTTTAGGTTTGGACGAATAAGCTTGATTCTTTGATTGGAGGCGTTTTGTGTAAACTATAGTTGATAGTTTTGTTAGCTCACTTCCCTTTCTCAATTTCTTTCCTGTAAGCTTAAAAATGCAAAGCCTTTGCAGGAAAAAAACCTGTCCTTGGGAAACTCAGTTGATTTATGCCGTTTGTACACCAGCCTCTCCCCGTTGGGTTATTTATTTACATTTGTTCACATCACTCTGTCTAAAGGAACAGTTTCATCTTAGACAATCCCGTCTGTGAAAACCTGACTTCCAGAGCAAAGGAGAAATAGCCATGTGTTTCAATCTTCCACTGAGATGTTATCTTGTGACAATTTTGTCATTTTCTCCTAAACAATGTAATTATTGCTGCTTTAAAAGAAGATTGCTCGCATAGGATATATGCCTAGAAATGCTTGAAAGAAAGAAAGAGACCATTTAAGAGAAGATCTTGTTTTTATTGAAAGGAAAAAGAGTATTCACTGTTCATGATAATCCTGACATTGAAACCTAATTTATAATTGCTAAAGCCAATTATAAACTTATCTAGAAGTATACTTTCACTGTATCATATTACTGAGTACGACCTAGTAATTAATTTATGAATGACTATTCATTGATTCTTCAAACTGTTAAGAATTTTACAATCTGCTTTCACAGGCTTATGAAAGTGTGTTTATTATTTATCTGCTTAGAGAAATTATGGGTAATTTTTTCTAGTTTCATTTGCCTGTTTTCCTGTTTGTTTAGAGGAGACAGATTGAAACAGGGTCTTACTTTGTACCTCAGGCTAGCCTAGAACTCACGCTGTTAGCTGTGAGTCGGTCATGGCTGACCTCAAATTCATGGTAATGCTCTTGTCTCAGTCTCTCAAGGGCTTGTATAACAGGCATGAGCTGCTCTATTTAGGCTTCTAAAGTTGTTTTTAATAAATCCCTTGTGTTGATTCTATTTACTTAGGAAGTGTGGACTAGCATTGCATAGCAAACAAGGACAAGCTCTCAGTATGTTTCCTTGTCAACACATATCTGAGGGGAAAAAGGTTGAGATTAGAGCTAAGCTGAAGACATAACAGAAGTAGACTTTGTGCATCCTAACCTGTTCCTATCATTTTCTTTATCTGACCCAGGAAGATGAGCCATGGAGAATGGCAGGAGAAGCTGAATGAAGAACAGTAGTTATTCCTCATATATGAAATCAAGACTCATAAGGTGTCTGTTTTAGTTCTATTGCCTTCTCTTTCTTAATAAAAATCAAACCCCCTTTAACTAGGTGATTAATGTTTATTTATTTTTTCCTGTAAGTTTAGTCTATACTAAGGGAACAGTTCTGAACCCTGAACGCATGGCCAAGGTTGAAAAGTTGTTTTGATTGATATTCAGTCCCTAAACTGGTGATCTCACTGCATGACCAGAGGTAGATTATATATATAGAAAAGGAAGAATATAGTAAGGTCCATGTATTAAAGTCCTGGCTCCCAGTCTGTGATGCCTCTGGGAGGGGTTACAACTCTTGGAACATAGGATCAGGTAGAGAGTGACAAGTCCTTAGAAGTAATATTGGGACCATCACCCTTTTCTATGACTCTCTTTTCTCCATGGTCATGAAATTGGAACTTCATCACGATACACCCCAACGTGCCATACAAACTCTAAGTAATGCATGGGCCAAAGCCCAGAAATGGTGGCCTGAAGTCATCCTTTCCCTCATTTAGGTTGATTACCTCAGATATTTCGTTGGTGACCCATACACACACTCTGTCAGATGACCCTGGATTTTCTGTAGAAGAAATTATGAGCAGAGGAGAGAGCAGTGAGCAGTGGATGTATCAGGGAAGTTGTCATAGACCTTTGGTTGCTGGTAGATGGAAGGAAAGGAACCTCCACAGGGCACTGGCCATTCGTTTATAGTAATTGTCTTTTCAGTATGTTGAAATAGAATAACACCCTGATTGGTAATGTATAGAATAATGTTTACATCACAAGAACATTGAGCAAACCCAATTTATTATTTATGTTTTGGCAGAGGGATGGAATTTAAGAAGAGGGCAACCGGCAGATGAATTTAAAATAGCAATCGTCACCCTTTATTGATGGAACAGTTAGTATTTGCCAGGCCCCAAATCCTTTGTGTATCTTTAACTTTATTTACTACTTAATTGTACATGCAAATAACTATGCGCTGTACACATTACACACATATAATACTTAGCTATGAGAAAAAGTAGTTTAAATAATTCTACCATGATCTAAAATCCATATCAGAATCTCAAACTTAAAAATGGGAACAGTGGTATTCTGATTAACTTGCTGAGAGTAATATTAGTAGCTGAAAGACTGTGAATTGAGAAAATTTATCTCTCTTGAAACAGAGTCTGCAGATTGTACTTATACCTGACATGTGTCTAGTGGAATTCAAGGCTTTATGTCATTTGATAAAATTAGATTATTTATAATAGACATTTAAAATGTACATATCAAGACATCAGTTTTCTTGCATTATTATATTATGGGTGGTAATTTAAAATTTTCTTTCCCTATATTTATTTTACCTAGGCTTCTTATTTAAGATATATTCATTCACGGATCTGTGAGTCCTCCTTACTCTTCACTTAAAGTTCTATTCAATAAAAAAGAGGAATGTTCATCATGTAGCCTAAGAGGCTGCTTTCTAATCACGTGACAAATGTAGCAGACTCGATGAGACTTAACTGTTGTGGTACTTCAGGGAATACTGAAGGCTCAGAGAAGAACTGCATTCAATTTCAGCTCTCACATGTAATACAAATTTTATGCTGTTCAACATTACATCTGATATAGTTACCTCATGAAAAATTTAGTTTGGTTCTCAATTTTCAGGTTGTGGTATATGACCAATGGACCCTGTTACTTGGGAGGGTGTGCTAGAGAGAAAAAAAATGGAAGTACTGCAATTGTGTGTGTGTGTGTGAGTGTGTACATGTGTGCGTGCGTATGTATGTGCACATGTGTGTGTGTGTCCATGTGTGTATATGTGCGTGTAAGTGTCTACATGTGTGTGTGCATGTGAGTATGCATGTGTGTATGTGCACGTGTGTGTATGTGTGTATATGCATGTGTGTATGTGTACATGTGTATGTGTGTGCATGTTTGTATGTGTACATGTGTATGTGTGTGCATGTGTGTGCATATGTGTATGTATACATATATGTATGTGTGTGCATGCATGTATGTGTGTATATGTATGTGTGTATGTGTGTGTATGTATTTGTGTGTATTTGTATGCATATATGTGTATATATGTGTGTGTATTTGTATGTGTATATGTGTATGTATGTATGTGTGTGTATTTGTGTGTATATTTGTATGTCTATATGTGTATGTATGTGTGTGTATTTGTGTATATGTGTGTGTATATGTGTGTGTATATGTGTGTGTGTGTTTGTGTTGTGCTATGATCTTGAGAGAGACACCAGGGAGCACCTTGGCCCTTTATTGTTTGCTTGTTGCCATGAGCTGAGCTCCTTCCTCCACCATGCTCCCCTGCCACGACATACTACCTAGGCAAGGGTTCTACGGCAATGGGGCCCGGACAACCATGGTCTGAAACCTCCAGACTGGATACCAAGGGGAAGTTCTCCTCCTCTAAAGATGATTCTTCAGCTGGTTGTTGTAATGTCAAAGATCAGGGGAGTGGGCTTCTTTGTTTTGCAGGATCAGAGGAAGTGAGTGGAATTAGAATTCTCCCATGTCTACCAGAAGCTAAACACTGTCATAGTCCCTACCTGCAGGTGTCTCTGCTACCACTACCACAGAGTGCCCACTCGGGGAAGGCAAAGGAACTTTGGTACAACCTGACTCAGTAGCCTGTGTTGGCTCAAACTCCAAGAGTCTGACAATGGGTAGTTTATTTTAGGCATGTTTATGCACAGCACAATTTGGGAAACAAAGGTTCCTGGTGTTAATTAACTCAGTCCTGTCTTCAAAATAAAGCTTAAAGCGTGACTAGATGTAGGCATAACTTTTTTGCAACTTACTTTTAATAAGGGTTCAACCTCTCCTCTAGCCCACCACGCAGCAGGGGTAGTGGAAGAGAAAAGTTATTAGGATATGGGGGAAGTGGACCTGTTCAGCAATAGTTCTCTGGGGGGCAAGCCTGATCTTAAGCAGCAGTACAGTCCCATAGCACACACCAAATATGACTCAGCAGCTGCAGACCAGTCCTCTAGGCAGGCAGACACCAAGCACAAACCAGCAGCTACAGTCCAGTCTTTCAGCACACAGACATCAGGCATGGACCAGCAACTTCAGGACCAGTCCTGAAGAAACTGCCGGGTTCACCAACTGGCACGTGGCTAGGTCACAGAAGTGGCAAGCTGCCACAGGACCCTCCTGAGCAGTTCTTGGGCGAGTTTCTCTCAACGATGATGTTATCACAAGTTGAGCTCAACAAAGCCATGTGAAGCAAACCAGTGCATGTGTGTTGTTAGCAAAGAATAAAGTCGTGAAGCAAAATAAGGCTCAGTGCTCCTTCCCCACTGTCTGTGGGGTCATATTTATACTCCTTCATCAAGTGTCTTTTCACGTGTTTGCTATAGCCAAACATCCCTTTCACCTGTGTCTGCTTCAGGGAAACAGTCTTTCAAGTGTTTGCTTTCAGCAAGATATCCTTTCATCTGTGTGTCCCAGCAAGCCATCATTTGACATAACTAACTTTCCAAAGAACTAGACGCTTCCACTTCAAGATTCTTGTAAAGTACAAGTGGCAGCTTCTGTAAAGATAAGTTCTATAGATTAGCTGCAGAAATAGGCTCAAGGGAAAGAAAAAGCTTAAGATAAGGGTCTATGGGTGTGGCCTGGTAGCCATAGAGATAGTGCAGAGATTACCAGGCTATTAGTCACCTTCATTCTCAGCCTTCTGGGTGGAAAACAGGTTATACATCTTCTCTTTTGAAGAGACAACCCTGTGTGTTTATCATGCCTGGTTTCCCTAATCGCTTTCCCGTGATCCCAAGGTCTTACAAACCTCCTATACCTAATCTTTTACAACCCTCCTTTCTCATGCCTAAAGGTCATGAGATTTGTTCGCATTATTTATGTCCTTTATTTTCTTTTAGAAGTAATTCCAATGTTAGACATGGAAAGAGATCATGTAAAACTTCAAGCTTGGGGAAAAAAATGTTAAAAGCTATATTTTGAGGACCTGTTCTTGGGTACAAGTGTACTGAGATGACTTCTACCTCAGGGGCAGCTGGAACAGGGCTGAATTTTTTCCTTTAATGGAACCACTCCTAGAGGCTCCTATCCACAGGAGAGAAAATGATAGTGTTCTTTAGCTGGCCAGGTCTTACCTAGGAATCTCACTGCAAAGTTATCGAATCTAGGCTACTTCTTCATTTCAAAACTAAGAAGAAAAGTTCTGTAATGAGACAACTGAGTTGGATATTGTTAATAATGCTGCTATGAACACATTAATTTCATTTTTGACAGACATATGCCAAACATAGGATGCTGGGTGCCGTGGTAGGTCAACTTTGAATTTTGGGAGAATCTTTATTCTCTTTTATGTAACAAATGTAATTACGTACCAGGCTCCCCCATCTCCTCATTTTCCCTCTTTGCTTTTATGGGATACATTGATAGTTTGAGGTCTTCTAATTGCATTTCACCCAAGTTTGAACGGATTTTTGTGTACAGTAAGAAGAGGGTCTGATTTTCTTCTTCTGCTTGTGTATATTCCATTTTCATAATCCTGTTTACTGAAGAGCGTTCTTTTTCCAATGTGAATTCTTAAAAAAATTTTTTTTGAGACAGAATTTCTATATTATGTACCTCTGGTCATTCTGGAACTTTTTAGACAGACCAGATTGGCCTCAAACTGACAGAGATCTGCCTGCCTCTGTCTCAGGAGTGTTGGGACTGAAAGTGTGTGTGTTGCCACATCTTGCTTCCTCCTGACTCTTCTGTGAAGATTAGTTGGCTCTGTTCCTGAACTTATTTTGAGCCTTTTCATTTTATTGGCTTGTGTGTGTGTTGGCAAGAAGGAGCACAATTTTTTGTTTCTAGAACAGCACAATGCACTCTAGGTTAGTGTTGTGTTGTCCACCATTGTACCTATTTCGTTTGAGGTTAAGTTAGGTCATTTGACACCCTTTGTGGTCCCTGTGAATTTCTGGACTGATACTTCAGTGGAAGTCCCAGTGAGTTCCCAGTGGGTGCTATGGCGAATCTGTAGATTGGTTGGCAGGACATAGGTATTTTAAAATACTGTTTTTGTCAAATCATGAATAAGAAGTATTTACACTCATTCACATCTTCTTTATTTCACTTTCAAAGTTTTAGTTTTATCAACAAATCAAACCATTTAAAATAGTTAAATTCTTTGGATTTTTTTCTTTTCTGAGTAAATCCTTCATGTTTGGATGATAACATGAGCTCCCACAGAGTGAAATTCACAGGACCAAAACACTCTCCCCTCATGGAGCTCCATGGTTAGGGCTTGCACAAGATAATTTCACTCTTCCCCAGGTCTATGTGAGCCAAATGGTTATGAATCCTAGGTTTACACTGTAGTTTTGTTACACTCCGGGTTTAGTCTGGTCATGATTTTATCAGCCATAAAACATATAATAAATTTTCAAACTTCAACTGATAAATTAAAAAATGTCATTTTCAAACTTAATTTAAGCTACTTCAAGGAGGATTTTTAGTCCGAATATGCAAGGATTTCTGCTTCTGCTGTAACATTTCTGGGGGATGGTTCTGTATGTTGTCTTGATTTTTCCCTTTAAAACTTTCTTGACAGTTTTCATTGTCAGAAGAAGCCCTCCAATAGTAAATTTTCAGAAGTTACCAGAAGCTCCTTATAAAAAGCTCATGGGTTTATTAACAACGTATTAGCTATTAACTTCAAAATGTTCTGCATGGAACCAACAACAAAATATATGTTTATATTGCAGTGTACGTCCATTCACAGGCTTCTCCACTATACACGTGCCCATAAAACAGCACAGAACCCAAATGATATCTGGCAGGTTTTATTGATTGCTGGCAGTCCTGTATTCTTTTTATTCCTTTCTCCTGATTCTCCTGCTTTCTGTCTTCCTAACTCATTCTGGAAAACACTGCACTACGTGTGCACCTTACGTGTTGATGCCCTGCGTTTGAAATGTGAGCCGAGCTGCCGCGGAAGAATCACGAAATCAATTTAGTAAGACTCGATACCATCAAACTATGAATGGCTGCATTAGTTTTCTTAATTTCTTCTGTTCCTTCACTGACATAAAGGGAAAATATTTTGAAATTCAGCCAACTATTTTGAAATGTCATCACATCAAAGCATTATAAATCCATTAGAAGCACATCATTGAACTTACTATTTCCCATTTCCCTAATAAGATGATTTCAATATTTATTAGAATGAGAGTAAATATTTTCTAAGAAGCATATCCTTCAGGCAGAAAAAAATAGTTTACAACATAATCAATACCATCTGACTAGTCATAATCTAAGTTATTAGCCCATGTTAACTTAAAAATCAACCAACATGCCCGGCACTCAAGGGCATACACAATTATATTAATGGTTTATTCTTAATATCTAAATAAATTCAATTATAGCTGTAGAGATAATTAATAATGCAGTAATTATCACAAATATAATTTAAAACCCCTCACTTTAATTTAATAAAAATCTTATGTAAATATGGTAAGTTTTCATATTGTCAATATGTAGCCAACATGCGTATGTCTGTACAGAAGTTATGCATGGCATATTATGAGAATGCTAGTATTTTCCAGATGTAGTGTGTCTATGGATATGACTTACAATGTAAAAATCCTTAAATATAAAATCATCAGAAAAGGTCTAACGCTTTCTGGAAGTAAAGATAAAATATTATTTTATCTCTTACATCTCAAGTAAAGCCGGCCATAAGAGATAGCAGTGTACCAATATGGTAATTAACCAACTTAAGATATTAGATTAAAAATTAAAAAAAAAATACGTCTGAGTAGCTTCTTAGACAACAACGGGATGTCGAATGAGAAATCACCAGACGGAAGTGATTTTATCTAACCAAAATTAATTTGGAAAGTTGTTTTGATGTGGTTAACAACATGCAATTTTCAGGGGGAACAAATTTGGTTTAACTCACAGCAGAAGCCTGATTTCCAATGTAGGAATAATTCACAAATACCCTCTATAGTACCCTCATGACCTTTTCACACGTGTAAATCCAAGTAATGCGGTTACTAAATGTCCTATATCAGGTGCAAACAACAACGTCCTTAGAAATACCCATCTTAAACATTGGTTACATTGTATAAAATCATAGAAGACTTTCTATCATTCTAAAGGCATAATTGCCTTTAACATCGGAATTTAGTTTGATCTTTTTTCTCTAGTTGCCTGCACCTTTGGTGTGTGTCCATGGATGAGGTATGAGAGGATGTGTCTGTGCTACGTGTGTACATGTTTGTGTGTGTTTGAGTGTGGAATCTGGGGGTAAGGTGATATGTGTGTGTGTGTGTGTGTGTGTGTGTGTGTGTGGCATCTATCAGTGAGTAAGCGTGTGTATGGGGGTATTCGTGTGTAGTATCTGTCAGTGGGTGAGGTGTGTGTGTGTATGTGTGTGTGTGATATCTGTCAGTGAGTAAAGTGTGTGTGTGGGTATTTGTGTGTGGTATCTGTCAGTGGGTAAGCTGTATGTGTGTGTCTCTGTGTGTGTCTTTGTGTGTGGTATCTGTCAGTAGGTGAGGTATATGTGTGTATGTTTCTGTGTGTATTTGTGTATGGTATCTGTCAGTAAGTAAAGTGTGTAGTGTGCGTGTGTGTGCACAGGTGTCTGTGTGTGTATGTGTGTGTGGTATCTGGCAGTGGGTGAGGTGTGTGTGGTATCTGTCATTGGGTGGTGTGTGTGTATTCCACACTAGCTGAAAGGAACTCTAACTCATGAGAATCCTCAGTGATAGAGAGTTCGTTACAGGAAATAGATTGGGATAATACAGATGAAAGATGAGTGCCTCAGACAAGATAAAAGATATAACTTTAAACAAACTTTTTAACAGGCTTCTGTGGGTTTTCTTCAGTGAGCCAATTGTCATGCTGAAGACGACAACTGCAGTGTCATGTTATAAAGGCCCCTGGGAAACCTGAAATGCTGAGGCATCTGAGAGTCCCAAAGCATGGAGGTGTGAAGCCGTCAGCTCTCAGGCAGACACAAGGGCAGGCCTCTGATGGAGAGCAGAGAGAAAGGATTGTATCAGTGACAACTCTATACATATAATCTAATATAGATTGAAACTTCCCATTTGGCCATTTTTCTTCACATATTTCTTACCTATCTGTCTTTATTTTCTCTGAAGTATTCACTTATATCTATTAGAGACCACATGATATGGCATCAGAGCCTGACACACTCTCCTTGCTATTTCCCAGGTCTTGTCTGCCATGTGAGTTTAAGTAATTTTCTGTGATCTGTACTTAAGTGGAATGATAGTCTGCTTAGTGGCTCCACTGCAGAAAATCTTTCACTTCGCATAGTGTGTTTCTGAAATCTAAAAATTACACTATTATATTTATGTATATTATATATAACATGATATATTATATTGTATTATATATTTTATAATATATACATTGTATTTATCAATGTAGTCATAAATATATGATATAAAATTTATAAATTATACAAAATATATGTTTTATATAATATTTAAATATGTAACACATATAATTATATTGTAATTATAAAAGATAAATATAATATTATATTATATCTTTCATTCCCAAGCATGAATCATAATTATAAAAGATACAATATAATGTAATATATAATGTATTATATATAATTGTATATTATATAATATATTATATATAATATACTATATTATACTATATTGCATTATACTATATTTATTATATCTTTCATGCACATGCATGCTTTGACATCTACCCTTAGGTAGCTTTAATATATGAATTATAACATACTTTCATATCTCTGTACTCTTTCTGTTTGTGACACCTTTGGTTTGTCTACTTGGTTATCGTTTAGTAGCATTGAACCTGATTTACATTTTTCTGTGAAAACATAATAGTTTCAGATGAAATGCCCCAAGTCTTTTGTAAGGTATCATTAATAAAATTGGTAAATGCTATTTCTTCTTGATAATCAGCAAGACTTTCTTTCTACTAGTCCGTTGTTGGCAGGTTTGAGTTGCCAAGCCAGAAGGGAAGCTGAGTTTGGGCATTACTTCTTTGTGCTGTTGGCCACAGATGGTGCGGAGATAAAGAATGTGGGAGCTGGAAGATGAGGAGAGATGCTCTGAAATGTTGTCTTTGGGATGTGTGATGGGGTTTCACTCTCAAGAACTCACACGGGCTGTGGTCACCCCTGAATAAGATTGAGACAGAGACCATTGTAGCACAGATGTGGCAGGGATGTTTTAGGTCCCACTCCTTGCTGTAGAGTTATTGCAGTTGATAGATACTGGGTGTCATGGTTTGAATATACTTGACTCAGGGAGTGGCACTATTTGGAGGTGTAGCCTTGATGAAGTAGGTATATCACTGTGGGCATGGACTTTAATACCCTAGTCCTAACTGCCTGGAATCCAGTCTTCTAGCAGCCTTCAGACGAAAATGTAGAACTCTCAGCTCCTCATGCCTGCCTGGATGCTGCCATGTTCCTGCCTTGATGATAATGGACTGAACCTCTGAACTTGTAAGCCAGCCCCAATTAAATGTTGTCTTTATAAGAGTTACCTTGGTCATGGTGTCTGTTCACAGCAGTAAGACCCTGTCTAAGACACTGGGGAAGAGGAATTATTGTTTTTCTTTTTCTTTTTTAAATGTGCCTACTGATAGGTTTCTCATGCTCCAGTGGACGGCCTCAGACCATGAACATGTGAGATGTGCCAATTGGACTTGTGAGTGATTAGAGAAAAGAAGTAGAGGGTGGGAGTGCGGAGAGGGATGTACTGCAGTGAAGACAGGAAGAGTGTAAAGGCATGGGGAGGGCAGTGTGCATATGTTATCATCTTCCATTACATGTATATATGAAATTGTTAAGAATAAGGAAAAAATAATAACATAAAATTCAGTTTTTCCTCAGTCTGGATTTTTTAAAATTTAATTTTTCTTACTTATTCACTTTACATCCTGCTCACTGCCCTCTCCCAGTCACCCTCTCCGACAACCCTTTCCTCATCCCCTCCTCTACATCTCCTCTGAGCATGTGGGGGCCCCCCTGAGTATCCCACCCACCATGGCACTTCAAGTCTTTGCAAGGCTAGGTGCTACCCCTTTCCCCAAGGCCAGACAAGGCAGCCTATCTAGGACATATCCCATGTACAGGTAACAGCTTTTGGGATAGCCCCTGTTCCAGTTGTTTGGGACTCATATGAAGGCAAAGTTTCACATCTGCAAACAGGAGCATGTTGTCCTTTGAAAGGCTCCACCCAGCAGCTGACTCAGACAGATACAGACACCTTCAGCTGAACAGTGGATGGAGCTTGCGGACTCTTATGGAAGAACAGGAGGGAGGATTTCAGCCTCTAAGGAGATAAGAATTCCACAGGAAGACCAACAGAGTCAACTAACCTGGACCCTTGGGGATCTCAGAGACTGAATCACCAACCAAAGAACATACACAGGCTGCACCTACACTTTCCTACCCGTAATATAGCAGATGTGGAGCTTGGATTGGTTTTTTTTGTTGTTGTTGTTGTTTTTGTTTCTGTTTTTTTGAGACAGGGTTTTTCTGTGTGTCCCGCCCTCCTCAACCTGCAAGGAAGAGCTCTCCTTCAGGCTGTTTATTCAGGAGCCTTGTAGAATCTTCTGACCCCAGGGAAAAGCCAGCCCACAGGTTAAATACTCCTGGAGCAACCTACCCCAACAAGTCACATATTGGCAGCAGATAGGCACACACAAGGGGAAGCAGCATGGACCACCAACCTTGTCCATATTGGACTTGTTTTTCTCAGAGAGCACTCGCCAGCGGGCAGGCAGGAGGCAGAAGCGGGCACCATCTTTACGGCGCGGCACATAGCAACTCTCTACATCTATGTAGTCCTGGCTGTCCTGGAACTCACTCTGTAGACCAGGCTGGCCTCGAACTCAGAAATCCGCCTGCCTCTGTCTCCCAAGTGCTGGGATTAAAGGTGTGTGCCACCACTGCCCCATAGGGGTTTTTTTTTTTTTTTTTTAAATTGATTCTATTTCTACTTGCAAATCTTAAACTCTTCATTCCTTCCATTATTTATATTTTTATAGATTTCTTTAACAGATTCATTCATTTCCTCTTTAAGGACTTCTAATGTATCATAAAGGCTATTTTGAAGTCCTTGTCTGATTCTTCAGCTATATTGAATTTCTCAGGCCCTACTCTGGTAGGATTGCTGGACTCTAGTGGAGACATAGTGCCCTGGCTGTTATGGATTGAGTTTTTATACTGGTGTCTAGGCATTTCCATTTAGTATGATTGGAATTCTAGGTGCAGATATGTGGTCTTGATTTTGCTGGATGGGTGTTTTGTTGCTTGGTTCCTGTTGCCCTTTCTGGTTCTTAGAGTGTGGTGGTTTGTTGCCTGGTAGAAAATGTTTCTGAGATCCTGCCAGGTGTGGTAACTAGGGGTTCTAGGTAAAATGTATTTCTAGGTATTGGTAGCTAACACTTAGGAATGGGGATGAGGCTAGAGGGGGCCACTGAGTTTATCCACAAGAGGGAGGAAGGCAGTGTGTGTCACGAGGATCTGTTTAGTTTTTTGAGAATGGGCATGGAGTGTTGCGGGATATTTGATCACACTGTGACCCCTGAGATTGTTATTTACTGGAAAAATCTATTTCTAGTTGTGGTGTGGCTTAGCCTTAGCACGCACCTTTAATCTAAGAGCTTTCTATTCATTTTAAACAGGATTAAATAAAGTCAACCATAAATCAAGAGGCAGAGGAAGCAACCAGTTGACAGGAAGTGAACATAGGAAAAAAAAACAGTGAGTATGAAGAGTCAGGAGGATGGATAGAGAGTTGTAGAGGAGAGGGGCATTCAGTTTAAAAGTCTTTCTGAGACAACATGGAGTAGAGCTTCCCTTTCTTTCTGGGGCATCAGCTGAGGAGGAAAATCATCCGTGTGCATTCTCTGCCTCCCTGAGCTAGCAGGCTCACACCAGCATCTGACCCCTGAGTCTTCATTGGTAAAATTGAAAGATTCAGATTTTGTTGAAAACAACAGTAGAGAGAGAGGGGAGCCACAGCTGCTGGTCTGCTACAGAGCTGAGGATGAGGCAGGGGACTGGGCATGAAGGAGAGGAGAGAGTGTGAAGATCTGTTTCCCTGTCAGCATGGCTGTTGGGTTCCTAGGGAACTCCTGAGAGAGATGGAGGCTGAGACAAAGGGATGTGGTGGTGAGGAAGGATGTAGGAGATCTGCATGATCCTCTGGAGATGGGGGCAGAGAGGAAAGGAAGGGGAGAGTGGCTGGTATGGTACAGAGCTGGGCATGAGACTGAGGAATCTGGAGTTGGAGGGAGGGTGAAGATCTGAGGATTACCGAACCGCTTCCCTCAGAAAAGATCTTGGGAGATGCGGGGAGAGGAAAAAGAGGGCAATGGAATATCTGGGAACAAGGAAGCAGAAGCAGGGCTGCCAGGGCTGAGATCACTAGAAATGAAGCAGTAGGAGGGTAGGGTAGGGAAGTGGGGAGTTGGTCCAATAGGAAGAGCAAAACATCTACAAAGGTGTCCTAATGAGATCCATTGCTTTGTATTCTAGGTTCTATCTATCTATCTATCTATCTATCTATCTATCTATCTATCTATCT
>JANHMN010000019.1:29374191-29395872 GCA_030674055.1 Rhabdomys pumilio
ATCTATCTATCTATCTATCTATCTATCTATCTATCTATCTATCTATCAATCTATCTATCTATCTATCTATCAACCTACCTATCTGGGAATACAAAGTTGTTTACGAATGGAAGGTGAGTGAGTCTAGGATGTTGGAGGAGGTAGAAGAATGATCAAAAACATTGTAAAAAGCTTCCAAAGAACTAATAATTTTTTAAAAATTAGAAAAATAAAAGAAACACAGCTATATACAAACTCCAAGAAAGGGAGACCACGAAAGAGAGCCCTACCACATCTTGGTCTGGGATTTCTGCCCTCTAGAGTGTGAATATGTGGATGAACATGAAAGGCACTCAGCCTGTGGTGCTTGATCCTGGTGGACCTTGAGAAATTTACCACAGGATGCAGGAGCAAAAATAATTGGCTTTTAGTATAAGACATTGATAAGGCCTGACTGTGAGAATCCATTGAGCAGCTGAGAAGAGGGAACATGTTCTTTAGAATTCCACACACTTATTTAAGTGTGACTTTTCCATTATCCAAGATTGATTTTAAGGATCTAGGCCTGATAGAAACACTCAGAGGAGTGTTATTCATTAGCAGAAATACAAACGGTAACTTTTAACCTTACGTCATTACACAGAACTTTGCCAGAATCCAAGTCCCATCTAAAATAATTGTGCAGATTAACTGCATAATTAACAATATCAGTGTAGATAATGAGGATTACAATAGACAAAAAACATTCTTAGACCAGAGATAAATGGAGAAGTGCCAGTATTTTAATTCACTTATAAATATTCATAAAGCACTTGAAAATCACTATGGAATATTATTGTCCTGTTTGGTATAATTTAAATATTTTCTTTCCATTTTAAATCAGAGAGAACAATGAATTCTGCCTCCAGATAAAATTGGGTTTTTGTTTTTCAATCCCATTGGAAACATTTAACAAATTATAAGACAACACAAAACAATATTTGTGAAAGACATTAAAGCTGTCTGGAACACAACAATAAGTGGAGGCTACAAAGTGTTCAGGAAAAGGAGAGAGTTTATGTTGGCCAGCTGAGATGAAACTACACATCCTATCCCTACTGGGTACACAGGAATGCTGGAAATGTGAACCCAACAAGACACAGGGGAACTTGTATGACATTGATTGTTACTTTAGTCTGGCTTGATGATGCTGGCTAATTGAGGGACTCTCAGTGAAAGCCATTGCATGTCAACTCATAGCCGGCTCTATCTGAAGGAAGTGAGGCCTTCTAGCTAAGCTGAAGTCATCTGTGAGACCAAGTTTAGATATCTCAGGGACAGGCTCTAGGCTAACTTTCTATCCTAGGACAGTAGATATAGAGTTAGGATGTTTGCTTTACCAGATCAAAATCAGCTTCTAGGCTGTGCACTCCTTAGCATTGTGTTAAGAAAAAGGAGGTCTTCTGAAGGGAAGATAGTCTTATCTAGAGACTACCGTTGAGTTGTTCACAATTTCTCTTTCAAGGTACAAAGAGGGCTCAAAAGACAGGGAAGAGAGAAACGATGGCTACAGAGCCGTGCTTTACCGTTATAGCTATTGAAGCTTGCCAGGGTTTGATTTCAAGACTGTGACTAACGTGCTTTTCAAATATTTGACAAAGTACATGCGTCGAAGATAAAGATATCTGATTTTGAAATTTGTAAAATGCAATTGACCTCCAGATGTGAAGAATGCCAGGACTGGAAGGATCACCGGGAAAAGAACCACTATATCACTTTAAAGAAATGTCTAAAGAGCAAAGGGAGTAAAGGAAAAATAACAGACCAGAGGAAAGGACACATTTAATTCAAAGATGGAGCAACTGAGCTAAGCATATTGGCATGCCTGTCACATACAAAAGTAGCAGAGGGATGCTACTTTTGAGGCCAGCCTGGGGTTTATAGCCAAGATTCTATCCTGAAAACAGAAACAAGACAAAGCAAACAAAAAGGTCCTTTGACAACCAGCTTCAATAGGAGTGATGTAAAACAGAATACCAGAGAGACCCAGGCTGCCAACGATATATACCCAGGACATGTTAACACCTGGTAGATATCTACCCATCTCCGTGGGTCTTTCAAGCTTTTTCTTGTATTTTTCTGAGCAGAAACAGGAAGTTGTGTGTTTTTGTTTGTTTGTTTGTTTTGAGACAGGGTTTCTTTATATAACAGTCCCGTTTATCTTGGAGCTTGCTTTGTAGACAAGGCCTGCCTCAAACCCACAGAGATCCACTTGCCTCTGCCTCCTGAGTGCTGGGATTAAAGTAAAGTAAAAGAAAAGTTTGTGTTGCAAACATTTTTCTAGGGTTTATAGGATCTTGGGGCAGACAGAAGCTATGGTTGTATGAGATAAACATAATTTTTGCCTATAAAAATTGTGTGGAAAGCTAGTAGCCAACTCAAGTTTCAAAGACAGAATGATTTTAGACTTGGAGGTCTTCAGTTGTTTCACACACTTGTTGGGGACACTCTCCATCACACCAATGAGATTTAGTACAGGACAGCTAGAGTCCCATGGCATGGTAACCTTGATCTCTGTCCCAGGTTCATGACTTCTGCAAGCATTCTTGAAATTGTGACCAACTTGTTGGAGTATAAAAGGAATCTCAAAAATATTCACAACTTTGCACAAAAATGTTCTTGTAAATTAAAGCAAAAACCAAAGCAAAGCAAAGCAAAGCAAACCAAAAATATCAACCAAACCAACAAACCAACCAACTAACCACCAACCAACCAACCAACTACCAAGCAACCAACCACCAACCAACCAAGCAACCACCAACCACCAACCAACCACCAACCACCAACCAACCACCAACCACCAACCAACCACCAACCAACCAATCAACCAACCAACCAGCCAACCAACCAAAAACCAACCAATCAACCACCAACCAACTATCAACCAACCAACCAAAAAATCAACCAACCAACCCCCCCCCCAAAACAAAACAAAACAAAACAAAACAAAACAAAAAAAACAATGCTGGACAGAAAATTAAATGGATAGAGGTATTTTGGCTTATTTTTCTTTTAAGAAAAAACAGAGTACTGTGCCAAGAGTCCATAAAAATCATCCTAAATGAATGCGCTGCTCAGAGGTAAAGCCAGGTTAGCCACTAACGCTGTCATCAGTAGTCAAATGGTTATTTTCATAGTCTACAAGTTTGTTGTCATCGTTTTCCTCTCTCCTCTAAAAAGAAGCTTCAGTCTAGCTGGATACTGAAGTAAGACTCATTACTTATGAAGACTCGTGGATCATGTGACTAACCACCCTACGAGTCAGTCAGGGAAGGAATATCTTAAGTTCATGGTTAGTATGCTTTGTCGGCTCTGAGTGTGTTTGCTTTACTAAAATACAGTTTGAGTTTTAAGCCAGAGACAGGTTTTCTTTGGTCAAAAGACATCCAGTAATTTGTATAGAAGCTGAAACCCTGGAGTCCTATCAACTCTTTCAAGGGCAAGCAAAAGGAAAGGAAGCCTTCCTTCTTCAGGCAGAATGCAATCCATCATTACGAAGCTACCAGCATCTTATTCTCCTGGAATCAATGCAATCCTCAAGTCACCTCCTTCCCAATCCTATCCCTGCTTTATTACTCCCAGGAATCAAATTATTTCAAACTGTGGGAAACTGAGCCCCGTGAAAAGAAAGAAAAATTCATACTGGAGAAATCACTGGTTTTATTCAACTCAGGATTTTGATTTTTTTTTTATAATACTGTTAGTGGACAGTTTGGGAGAGCCTGCGATGATATTTCTTTGACGTCTACATTAAAAAAAAATCATGGGACGATTAAATTGGCTTAATTAGTGTCTGTGTAGAGCAATAGAAAATAGTTTAAAGATTTCTCAATTCCTGTTGCCTTGTAGTGTACCACTCAATAAAGACTTTATTAATATCCATTTAAACCACAAGAACAACATAATATTTCTTTATTTTTTTCTCCATTGGGCTGCAGGGAGTTGAGTGTTGGTATAGAGATGGCTCAGTGGCTTGTGCACAAACCTGATGTGTCATAAAAACTAATTTCCTGATGTCCTTCAAGCTACCTGTGGTAAAGACGGCATGATGATTTTTGTGCAAGTTATGCCCAAATACCAAAGGCTTGCAATTGCGCTGAGAGGCTACACGTGATACACGGATATATTTTAGTTGGCTTCCAAAGTGTTTTGAATTAACTAAAGGAGAAGTGTAAAAAGTCCGAGTCACATTTTTGAAAGTCAGTTGTTTCTTGTGCTATTTCTCGAAAGTACAGTCAGTCTGGCTGTATGTCTTTTTACCAAGATTATGCTTAGATGCTTACTACAGGCTTGGCCTCTTGGCAATGTGTGATGTACATATCACCTCAAGCTTCCCGCACCCATGTTTTCATATTTATTCTAGTAGCTGTGCTAAAGATCATCTGTCAGTTGCTGTTTTTCCTAAAATACAGTATTCTACATTAGGACAATGTGCTCTGTGCACAATCCCTGTTGCAACTGGAGAGATAACAGAGGCGGTCATAAAGCATGAATGAGCAGCTGTTCTTTGTGTCTCCATTCAAGGGAAGACTTCAGAATGAACGCGCAAAAGGGATCTTGTTTATCTTAAATTAAGATTGCGTGAATTGCAGATAGAATTTTTCTAAACAAAACTCCTGTCCTTCATGGTTGGCTTTGCTGAATCTCAGGTGCTATATAAAGAAAAGATATCTAATGAGGGAGGAAGAAGATTCAGGAATTACGTGAAATGGCTTACTGTCAAATAATGGAAAGTGAACGTAGATTTGGAACTGCACAAAGAGGCTGTGTTTACCCACGAGGTACCACAGGGAAGCATTTCTCCCTCATTGTCTTTGATAAATATATATTGAGAGGACAAAGTTAAAAATCCATGGGTAGCCGGGCAGTGGTGGCTCACGCCTTTAATCCCAGCACTTGAGAGGCAGAGGCAGGTGGATTTCTGAGTTCGAGGCCAGCCTGGTCTACAGAGTGAGTTCCAGGACAGACATAGCTGTACAGAGAAACCCTGTCTCAAAAAACAAAAACAAAACAAAACAAAACAAAACAAAACAAAACAAAACAAATCCATGGGTAAACCACAGCACCCCCCCCCCCCCCACACACACATACAGAATATATAATGTGAAAAAGAGTGTCTTAGAAACATCTTTCTGGTTTTTGTTCTGTGGCACAAATGTACACTTTCTCCTACGTTTTGTCTTATCCCTAAAGCATACGACCTGATTGTGCTGGATAACTTTATGTCAACACCGTACAGCCTAAAGTCAGAGGAGGGAACCTCAATGAAGAAAATGCCTTTGTAAGATGAGACGGTAAGCAAACTTATAGGGCATTTTCTTAATTAGGGTTTGATGGGGGAGGGCCCAGCCCATTGTGGGTGGGGCCGTCCGTGGTCCTGGGTTCTATAAGAAAGGAGTCTGAGCAAGCCACGTGAAGCAACTCAGGAAGCAGCACCCCTCCATGGCCTCTGCACCAGCTACTGCCCCAAGGTTCCTGCCCTGCTCGAGTTCCTGCCCTGACTTCCTTTAGTGATGAACAGCGATGTGAAAGTGTAAGCCAAATAAACCCTTTCCTCCCCAAGTTGCTTTGCACATGGTGTTTCATCGTAGCAAAAGTAACCCTAACTAAAGTAGTGATATATCTAGTTTCACCTTGAATTCCACACAAATAACAAAGTTTTAAATACATGGACTGCACAGACAAAATCAGCATCAAAGCAGGATCTTACAACTGGAAACCTGGTGAGGTTCTGTGCCGGGGAGTTCCTTATCGACCTCAATAAAATGCAGTATTAGACCTGTCCTAGATGAGCAGGTGCTAGCACTGCTGCAGCAGCAGACTTGCAGATCCTGTTGGAACCTGTTGTTTAGCAGCGGGATGCTTTGGTCAGCTTCCCAGCGTTGTGATGAAAGCGCAAGACAGGTCAACATGATAACAGAAAAGGTTTATTTGGCTCATGGTTCCCAGAGATTTCAATGTCTCTTTACTTTGGGTCCATGATAGCACAGGGCATTTCTTCAAGAGCCTATAGCTGCACAGGACATCACAGTGGGAGCCTGTGTGAGCACAGGACATCACAGTGGGAGCCTGTGTCAGCACAGGACATTACAGTGGGAGCCTGTGACAGCACAGGACATTACAGTGGGAGCCTGTGACAGCACAGTGGCAATGCAAATTTGTTCTTTACATGATTCTGGAGAAGAAAGGGAAGAGTGAAAACGAGACAGGAAGAAGCTGTGGTCCCAGTATTCTCTTTTAAGGGTTCAATTACATCATGTAACCTGTTCAGCTGATTCTCATCTCCTTAATGCTTTGCTGTCTCCCAACCAGTATAGAAAGCTAGATGGCAATCAAATCATCAACACGTGGAATTTCCAGGAGAACTCAGGTGCAAATTATAGCACATTCTATAAACAGATCTATGTGTGAATGAATGCATGATGGGTAAATGGGCAGACAGGTAAAAGATGCAGATGAAGGCCCTTTGCTGTTACAGTTACTGGTAAAAAGCTTATTTTCCTATTGTATTTAAGTTAAAGTGTGCAAAAAGAGAAGGAAAAGGTTATTTTGATATTAAACCATTTTTTTTTACATAAACAATTGAAGTAAAAGTCATATAAATGTGAACTTTCAGCTTTCTGTGGTTGTGGATTAAATACTACTGTGTCCATTTTGTACTTGACAGAGCTTGGGTAAGGCTCTCCCCTCACCCCCTCATCTGAGGAGAGGAAAGCATCGTTTCCAGTCTGTCTTTTGTTATTGCACGACTTAGACAAGTTTATCGAATTGCAGTGCGGAGTTAGCATCTGTATGCTATTTGCCACGGAAGAGTCTGAGACGGAGGAAAGTGGGAGATGCACTGTGCACGATAGCCCCGGTGTGAATGGGGTCGACGGAAGCAGCGCCCGTGGTGTTTTACCTCACTGTCACATCCCCTGAGTGGGGTTGGTGGAAGCAGCGCCCGTGGTTTTCTACCTCACTGTCACAGTGTTTGGCTCTTAAGCAGCTTGTGTTTCATTGTGGGTCTTCTGTAGGAACATGTGCCTCATTGAAATTCGGGCGGTACATTCAAAAACCAAGAAAATTTGATGGGGTGAAGGCGTGATAAAGTGTGAGTCATATATGTAATATACATATACATCATAAAAACATACACATATACATATATACATATTTAACCAATGCCTTTTAATATATTCACATACTTTGTTTACAATATAAAGTTGGATACATTTTCAAATTAAAAAAGTATTTCTTATAGCCACATAATAATGATATTATTCCAATCACATGTTTACAGTCATATCTCACGGCTCTGGTGGTTCATCACGAGACCTTCTTATTGTTTAATGTTTCTGTAATTTATTCTATACCAGTTTTGGATATCATAAGTTAAAAATAACTACATATTTGTATATCAAAAATAGCCCCTTTCAGTTTGTACTATATCAAAATAGCAATGGTAACATGAAAGACATAGGTGGGGATAGGAGATGTACATACATTTAAATGTCTATTTAAATGGTATTTAAATCTAAATACCCAAGAACTTGCCACATGGAGTGACTCCACCCCTTAAAGTTAAGTTTAAAGGGATGAGATTGCTTCTTAAAAATTTTCCATGAAATTCTTTAAAGTTACCAATCACTGCTTGAAGCTCTTTGGCTCAAATATCAGATATCTTGTTCAATTTCTCTTTTTGTGCAGATAGGAGTCTGAAAGTCTACACTGATAAGCATTACAAGAAGCAAATTTATACTAACAAGTAGACTCTTTCAATCAGTCTAAGCTGGATCATCCAGCACATTTATTTAATAACAAAGAACCCATGCGTATCCCTTCCTGGGACACTAGAAGGTAAGCTTCTCCAGTGATCTTTGATACTCATGAAATAGCTTTAAACTCGGATTTAAAAATGTTTCACAACCACTAATCCCTGTAACACCTCAATAGATAAGGATTATAAATGGTATTTTCTGAGAGCGGGAGCCTATCCATTGATGCCCCAAATTGCCAGAAGTAGAGTCAGCATAGGTAATGGATTTTCTCTGCTCATTACTGCATAGCCTTTCTTCTAACCAACACTGCACAACACTCTCAGTAAGCATAGGCTGTCAATCTGTGGTTCTGTTTCCAAACAATGACCATTCAATACCTTTCTCCTAATCAGACAATAGATCAGAAATGCAATGGGATATTCGAGAGAGAGAGATCAAGAGATGCATGCTTGTAATGTTATTTTGTTTACTTAAAGGATTTGCATATATGTGTGTGCATGCATGTGTATTTGTGTGTGTGTGTAATGTTTAACAAGCCATTTAGCAAAAAAAAAAAAAAAAAAAAAAACCTTCAGAATTCACAGCTGTGTGTACTGGTTATTTCAATTTTTCATGTAGTTATCACAGCAAGGCAGTTATTACAGGTCCCCATGATCTCTGTTGAAAGAACCTATATAGGATACAGGGTACCATACAGAATATTGATAGAGTATCTAATACAGCATCAGAATGGACCAAAGCCACAGGTGGGCAAATGCTGTTTTCTTATATCACTGAAACAAACAATCTTTCTGAGGAATGTTTTTCTATTCAAGGCTTGGCAGGCTTATTCTGATTTCCCCTTCAGAGCTTCTAGGAGACAGTAATCTTACAATCTTCCCGACCATTCAGAAGGTCATGTCTCAACCCATGGGTCTCCACCATTGAAAAAAGCAAACCTACTATGGTAGGCAATGAAAACCTACTATGGTATGAAGTGAAAATGGTAAAAAGCAACTTGTTTAACATCTAGAGAGAAACATGTGAACTACACCCAGAAACACTGCCCATAATTTATAAAAATTGTGCCAAAAACTAAAGAAATACGCTTCCTTAGTAAAATGTATAGCTATCACCATATGTTAGCATAATTTAATTTTGTATGTTCTTGTCAGATGCAGAATTATAGTGTCCCACCAAGTCTTTTTCGGCATGTCCTGTGTAATTCTTGACTCTGTAGAAGTGGTGGTTTTATTCTCATGGTTGGGTCGTGGGACCCAGGGCAGTTAAGATTGTCCAAGCATGACCAAATCACATAAAAACAGATGCTTGCAAAATGAGTAGAATTCATGCTGAGTGAGCCAGACAAAAGCATGCTATGCTGAACATTATAGAAAGAGCTATTTGGCAGCAATCTAAAGAAGGACACCCTCTGGGAGCAGCTGTCAAGGCCACCAAGGGAGTTGGAACCTATTATTTTATAATACAGGAATGAAATTATTTTTTTTAAAAAAAATCTTTTATTTATTCACTTCACATTCTGTTCTCTGCACCTCCTGCTGGTCACCCTCTTTAATAATCCTCCCCCCACCTCCTCTTGCACCCTCCCTTTCTCTTTTGAGAGCGTGGAAGACACCTCTGGGTATCTCCCTACCCTGGCACATCAAGCCTCTGTGAGGCTTCTCCCACTGAGGTCAGACAAGGCAGCACAGCTAGTAGAACATATCCCACAGACAGGCAATAGCTTTTGGTATAGCCCCCACTCCAGTTGTTCAGGACTCACACAAAGACCAAGCTGTGGATCTGCTATGTGTGTGTGTGTGGGGCTGTTTGAGGGGTGGGAACCAGGTCTCTGAAAGCCTCAAGGCTCATGGTTAGTTGACTCTGTTGATCTTCCTGTAGAATTTCTATTTTCTTAGGGGGCCACAATCCTTCCCCCGACTCTTGTATAAGAGTACTCAAGCTCCATCCACTGTTTGGCTGTGGTGTCCGTATCTATCTGAATCAGTTGCTGAGTAGAGCCTTAAAGGACAGCCATGCTAGGCTCCTGTCTTCAAGCATAACAGAGTATCATTAATAGTGTCAGGAATTGATGCTTGCCTATGAGATGGGTCTCAAGTTGGACTGGTTATTGGTTGGCCATTACCTCAATCTCTGCTCTATTACCCCCTCCACACATTTTTAATAGACAGGATAAATTTTGGGTTGAAAGTTTTGTGGGTGGGTTGGTGTCCTTATTGCTCCACTGGGATCCTGACTGGCTATAGGAAGTGGTCTCTTCAGGTTCCATATCCCCAATGCTGTGAGTCACAGCTAAGGTCAACCCCATTGGTTCTTGGGTGCCTCCCTTATTCCATTTATTCATGGCCATCTAGCTATCTCTCCTGTCCTTCTCCACACCTGATCCTGAATTCCCCATCCCCCTCTCCATTTCCCTTCCCTCCATCTGTCTCTCATGACTATTTTATTGCCCCTTCTAAGAGAGATTCTAGCATCCTCATTTGGGCCTTTCTTCTAGTTTAGCTTCTTTGGGTCTGTGGAGTGTAGCATGGCTATTTTATGGCTAATAGCCTCTTATAAGTGAGTACATTCTATGCATGTCCTTTAGGGTCTGGGCTACCTCACTCAAGATGATATTTCCTAGTTCCATCCATTTGCCTGCAAAATTCACGATGTCTTTATTTTTAATAGCTGAATAGTATTCTATTGTGTAAATGAACTACATTCCCTTCATCCATTCTTCAGTTGAGGGACATCTAGGTTGTTTCCAATTTCTGGCCATTATGAACAAAGCTGCTAGGAACATAGTTTAGCAAGTGTCTTTGTGGAATGGTGGACCATCTTTTGGGTATATGCCCAGGAGTGGTATAGCTGGATCTTGAGGTAGAACTAATGAAGTTATTTTGATGACAAACATAATGAGTGGATTACTCTTCAAAGTTTCCAGAAGAAAAATAGACCAGCTCAGACCTCAACATTATCTGGTTAAAACTAGAACAGGAAACCCAGCCATGTTTAACTGCCATTACCTGGTAATATGCTTGCATATTTTAGTGATAACACAGTCCTCACTACCCCAAGCAGCTCTGGTCTGTGGGTCGGGGTTCAGCAAGAGAGAGAGTGAGGATGGATTCGAAGAATGAAGACCAGACAGATTGTGATTCAATCCTGTTTATTCTTCAGTCTCTCTTCCTAGTCCAAGTCCCAAGTCTTGAGTTCCTAGTCCCTAGTTCCTAGTCCCTAGTGCCTTCAAGTTCCAGTTGCTAGTTCCAAGTTCTAGTACTAAGTGCCTACTCCAAGTGTCTAATGTCTAATCCCATGTTCTTCCTCCAAGTGCCAAGTGCCTAATTCTCTGTGCCTAATACCTAAATATTCTTCTTCCGAGTTCTCTAGTCCAAGTGTCTGATTCTGTGTCAAGCAAGTTCTTCTGTCTGCCTCTTGCCTTTTATATGTCTCACTTCTAAGCCACGCCTTTAAGTCACGACTTTAAGTCATGCCCTTAGGTCTTGTCTCTAAATCTGATCTGTAAGTCACGCCCTTAAGTCACACACCTTTAAGTCTCACACACTCAAGGGAAAATCCTGGGTATCTAAAACAAGATGTTATCAGAGTGTGCTCAGATGTTGTAGACTATTGTAAGCAAGTCTCTTGTCAGGGTATATGGCTCAAGATGGCTGCAAGGATGGTAGCCGCCTTCTGTCGGCTCCCCACAACCCCAAAGATGCCATTTGATTTTCTGTGTTTTACTTGTAAACAACTTATTAGAAAGCAAAGCAGATAATTGAGAAAAATACACGATTGAGTTAGGCCACATGGCCATTATTCTAAGTGAATGACAACTTGTGACTGCTTGGGAAGCCACTGGAGTCTAGTTACTTCTAGATTCCTTTGGAAACAGCTATACTTGATCATATCTGGGGCAATTTTAAAGGCTAGATATAGCATAGGGTTTCCATTTTCCTATGAGCCTCCAGGACTCTAGCCATCTAGAGCTTCCAGGAGTGGATTACTCACGATTCACTGTTCAGGATTGATGTGTTTGCTGTGTCGAGAACACAGAAACTGATACATTTAGCATAAATACTAGATTATATTGTGTCGTAACATAAAAACACAAACTCCCAAGCATCTGCTGGGTCAGTGCCAGTGACTGGTAGGTTGGAGAGGGATAAAGAGAGGGAAGTCAGACAACTCTACCTGAAACATTGCTCTGTAATACTCTTCACTTTCCCCCTCCACTTTTAAGGAGCACATTTAAAGATGACAAGTGACTTAGTTAATGCAAAACCATGTCACTCTCTAGCTGGGAACTTCCAACCCTAACATGGCTTTGACTGTACGTGGAATGGCACAATCTTATGTATGGCAATACACTTGTTAAAATGTAAAATAACCCCTTTATGGTACTTGTGTACTGTGAATTGTGATTTTCCCATTACTTTGCTCCATGAGTGGCCTCGGCCATACCAGAGTCAAGGACCATCTGAAATTAAAAGTAGAGATTTAATTATTTAAGGAATAACAGGGGGAGTTCAGTGCAACTCTGAAGTTAGCAAGGCACTAAAACTCGGGAGGTCCACATGACCTTTTCTCCTTGATGACCAGGCTATTAAAGTAGAATAGCAGTCTTTGTGTAGACAACGCCCACTGAGACGCACAGTCCTCTGATCTCTTTATGACTCTAAGAAAATTAGGGCAGCAGCTTTTCTGCATGCTTTCATGAGTCCAATCTAACCTATACACCCAGAGAAAGGCGCTGGTAACGAAATGAACCAAACGATGCCTGCCTTGAGACACTTGCACTTATGAGTGCTTACCAGCAATACTTAGCTGCTGGGGGCCCTTTGGCCTGCAACAAACTGTACACATGGACAGCAGAGCAAACGCCACTAGAAGTGCATGAGACTCACCTTTTAAGTTAAAGTTCACAAGTTTTTTTTTTCAGGTATATTTTCTTGGTTTTATTTTTAATGATTTTCTTCCCCATACAGTATAACTTGTGCTTCCCACATCTTGGTTTTCATTACCGATTTAAAGAAAAACAGGAGAGGTCCTTATAGTGTAACTTGGTTAGACAGGTTCGATTAGACTATAGTTTGCTTTCTACAAACTGGCAGCAAGGCCCTGTTGTCAACGACGACACCTACATAAGTCATTGAACACGGAGAAGTCAAGATGGTGCCTACCTCGAGCCTTTACGTGCTAGAATCTTTAGTACAGGAAAATACTCTGCATTCCATCAAAAGACAAACATAAGCACCAAGTTAGACACAAAACCTTTATCTTCCATGGTGTTTTAGCTGCTCATATGTTAAGAAACAGTAACACAAAGGCTGTGGTAACAAACTCAGCATGTTTAAGTTCTTTGTCTCATAATGATTTCAGGGCTTTTTATTTCTTAAATTTTATCTTATTTTAATTTTTACTATGTATATATTGTCTCTCTTTTTACTTCACAACTCCTTTATATATATTTATATACAAATATTTATATTAATTTCCCTATCTCTCTCTCTAATGTTATGATCCATCTATCTGCTTGTCTATCTGCCTATATCTACCTGACTGTCTATCTGCCTGCCTATCTATCTATCTATCATCTATCTATCTATCCATCTATCATCTATCTATCTATCTATCTATCTATCTATCTATCTATCTATTATGGCTTCAGTTTAGTGTTTTTATCAGATTCTTTCATGTGTGAATGGCTGGGTCTTTGCATTTCTCTACAATTCTTGTGCCTTTTCTTGGCCTCCTTTTCTTCTGTTTGTTTGTTTTATACTATTCAGATGTGTTAGTTTTTGTTTTATATTATTATATTTTATTATTGTTCCTTAAAAGCCTGCTTGTTTTTTTTTTTAATGAGAGACAAAAAGAGGCTGGTCTGGATCAAAGGTGAGGTGAGAAGGAAGTGGGAGGAGTAAAGGGAGAGGAAACCAATATCAGGAGTTGTCATATGAGAAAAATAATCCCATTTTTAATAAAAGGAAAAACAAAAAAGGAAAGCTTTTTATGACCCAGATGTCGTAATGACCCTACTTAGTGATATTTATCTGTTTACTTTCTGCTGTTGTTTAAGAAACTGAAATGAGAAAAAGATACTTTCCCAATCTGTTGGTTGCCATTTTGTCCTATTGACAGTGTCTTTTGCCTTACAGAAACTTTGCAATTTTATGAGGTTCCATTTGTCAATTCTTGATCTTAGAGCATAAGCCATTGGTGTTCTATTCTGGAACATTCCCCCTGTGCCTAAGTATGCGAGGCTCTTCCCCACCTTCTCTTCTATCAGTTTCAGTGTATCTGGTTTTATGTGAAGGTCCTTGATCAACTTGGACTTGAGCTTTGTACAAGGAGATAAGAATGGATTGATTTGCATTCTTCTACTTGTTATTCTCCAGTTGAACCAGTACCATTTGTTAAAAATGCTGTCCTTCTCCCACTGAACCGGTTTAGCTCCGTTGTCAAAGATCAAGTGACCATAGGTGTGTGGGTTCATTTCTGGGTCTTCAATTCTATTCCCTTGATCTTCTTCCTATCTCTGTACTAGTACCATGCAGTTTTTATTACTATTGCTCTGTAGTACAGTTTGAGGTCAGGGATGGTGATTCCCCAAGAAGTTCTTTTATTGTTGAGAATAGTTCTCGCTATCCTGGGTTTTTTGTTATTCCAAATGAATTTGAAAATTGCTCTTTCTATCTCTATGAAGAATCAAGTTGGAATTTTGATGGGGATTGCATTGAATCTGTAGATCGCTTACAGCAAGATGGCCATTATATTATATTATATTAATCCTGCCAATCCATGAGCATGGGAGATCTTTCCATCTTCTGAGATCTTCTTCAATTTCTTTTTTCAGAGACTTGAAGTTCTTGTCAAACAGATCTGTCATTTGCTTGGTTAGATTCACTCTAAGGTATTTTATATTATTTGTGACTATTGTAAGGGGTGTTGTTTCCCTAATTTCTTTCTCAGTCTATTTATTTGAGTAGAGGAAGGCTACTGATTTGTTTGAATTGATTTTATATCCAGCCACTTTGCTGAAGTTGTTTATCAGGTTTAGGAGTTCTCTGGTGGAAGTTTTAGGATCACATAAGTATACTGTCATATCATCTGCAAATAGTGATATTTTGACTTTTTCCTTTCTTATTTGTGTCCCTTTGACTTCCTTTTGTTGTCTAATTCCTCTGGCTAGGACTTTCAGTACTATAGTACTGAATAGTAGTAGTATAGTGTTGAATAGGCAGGGAGAGAGTGGGCAGCCTTGTCTAGTCCCTGATTTTAGTTGGATTGCTTCAAGTTTCTCTCCATTTAGTTTGCTGTAGGCTACTGGCTTGCTGTATATTGCTTTTACTATGTTTAGGTATGGGCCTTGTATTCCTGATCTTTCCAGGACTTTTACCCTGAAGGGATGTTGAATTTTGTCAAATGCTTTCTCAGCGTCTAGTGAGATGATCATGTGTTTTTTTTTTTTCTTTGAGTTTGTTTATATAGTGGATTACATTGATGTATTGAACCATCCCTGCATTCCTGGGAAAACGCCTACTTGATCAGTGTGGCTGCCATCTCTTTTGCAGCATCATGGCTGCCCTCCAGCCTCTGGTGAAGCCCAAAATCATCAAAAAGAGAACCAAGAAGTTCATCAGGCACCATTCAGACTGATATGTGAAAATTAAGCGAAGCCTGCAGAAATCCAGAGGCATTGACAACAGGGTGTGGAGAAAATTCAAGGGCCAGATCTTGATGCCCAACATTGGTTATGGGAGCAACAAAGAAAACCAAGCACATGCTTCCTAGCGACTTCCGGAAATTTCTGGTCCACAATGTCAAGGAGCTGGAAGTGCTGGTGATGTGCAGCAAATCTTACTGTGCTGAGATTGCTCAAGCTGTGTCCTCTAAGAACTGAAAAGCCATCGTAGAAAGAGCAGCACAGCTGGCCATCAGAGCCACCAATCCCAACGCCAGGCTACACAGCAAAGAAAATGAATAGATGGCTCGCATGCATGTTTTATGTTTAAATAAAATCACAAAATCTAAGAAAAAAATAAGAAGAAGCCCATGTGATCATTATGGTTGATTGTTTTGATGTGTTCTTAAATTCGGTTTGTGAGAATTTTACTGAGTATTTTGCATCGATATTCATAAGGGAGATTGGTCTGAAGTTCTCTTTCTTTGTTGGGTCTTTGTGAGGTTTAGGTATGAGCGTAATTGTGGTTTCCTAGAATGATTTGGGTAGTGTTCCTTCTGTTTCTATTTTGTGGAATAGCTTGAAGAGAATTGATGTTAGTCTTCCTTGAAGGTCTGAGAGAATTCTGCACTAAAACCATCTGGTCCTGGTATTTTTTTGATGGGGAGGCTTTTAATAACTGCTGCTATTTCTTTAGGGGTTATGGGACTGTTTCAATGGTTTATCTGCTCCTGATTTAACTTTGGTACCTGGTATCTGTCTAGAAAATTGTCCATTTCATCCAGATTTTCCAGTTTTGCTGAGTATAGGCTTTTGTAGTAGGATCTGTTTTTTTTTTTTTTTTTTAATTTCCTCAGTTTCTGTTGCTATGTCTCCCTTTTCAGTTCTAATTTTATTAATCTGGATACTGTCTCTGTGCCCTCTGGATAATCTGGCTAAGGGTTTATCTATTTTGTTGATTTTCTCAAAGAAACAGATCTTACCAATCCTACATCCGATAGAGGGCTAATATCCAATATATACAAAGAACTCCAGACAACCAAATAACCCTATTAAAAATGGGGTTCAGAGCTAAACAAAGAATTCTCAACTGAGGAAACTCGAATGGCTGAGAAGCACCTAAAGCAATGTTCAACATCTGTAGACATCAGGAAATGCAAATCAAAACATCCCTGAGATACCATCTCACATCAGTCAGAATGGCTAAGATTAAAAACTCAGGTGATAGCAGATGCTGACAAGGATGTGGAGAAAAAGAAACACTCCTCCATTGTTGGTGGGGTTGCAAGCTGGTACAACCACTCCGGAAATCAGTCTGGCGGTTCCTCAGAAAATTGGACATATCTTTGCCTGAGGACCCAGCAATACCACTCCTGGGCATATACCCAGAAGATGCTCCAGCATATAACAAGGTCATGTGCTCCATTGTGTTCATAGCAGCCTTATTTATAATAGCCAGAAGCTGGAAAGAACCCAGATGTCTTTCAACAGAGGAATGGATACAGAAAATGTGGTACATTTACACAATGAAGTATTAGCTACTAAAAATAATGAATTCATGAAGTTCTTAGGAAAATGGATGGAACTAGAAAATTCTGAGTGAAGTAACCCAATCACAAAAGAACCCACATGGTATGCACTCACTGATAAGTGGATATTAGCCCAAAAGCAGTGCTTCGGTCCTTCTTAGAAGGAGTAACAAAATACTCAAGAGAGCAAATATGGAGACAAAGTGTGGGACAGAAACTGAAGGACGGGCAGTCCAGAGACTGTTCCACCTGGGTATCCATCCCATGTACAGTCACCAAAGGCAGAAGCTGATGTGGATGCCAGGAAGTGAATGCTGACAGGAGCCCGATATAGCTGTCTCCTTCGAGGTCTGCCAGAGCCTGACATATACAGAGGTGGATGCTCACAGCTAACCATTGAATTGATCATGGGGTTTCCAATGGAGAAGTGAGACAGAAGACTGAAGGAGCTGAAAGGGCCCCATGGGGAGAGCAACAATACCAACCAACCAGAGCTCCCAGGGTCTAAACCACCAGCCTGGGAGCACATAGGGAGGGACCCATGGCTCCAGCTGTACATGTAGGGGAGGATGGCCTTGTGGGTCATAGGTGGGAGAGGAGGTTTTTGGTTCCATGAAGGCTGAATGCCCCAATGTGGGGGAATTTGAGGGTGGGGAGGTGGGAGTGGGTGGGTTGGTGGGGGCACATCTTCATAGAAGCAGGAGGAGGGGGGATAGGATAGGGAGTTTCTGGGTGGGGGGCAAATGGGGAAAGGGGATAACATCTAAAATATAAATAAAATATCCAATAAAAAAAGAAGAAAAAAGAAAAAGATATTTTTAATGCAACCATTGTCTGCGCACAGAAACAAGCATATTTATGGCCTTAATCCTACCATGAGTATTCTTAATGAAACTGAAAAAATTACATCATCTAAAGAAAGATTTGCAAAGTCCTGTGAATGGTACCCTGACTTTCTTCACGTAGCTAAGCTTTGCGGTCTTATCAATAGATTGTGGCAGGAAAGGATTATGTAGGCCTTCATGCTTTATGGAAGGTTAACTTCCTCGGTTATGTAAAGATATCTTTCAGAAGCCAAGAATTCATATGGATTCCCACCTGAAGCTGACTTATATGCCTATAGAATGAAGACCTGAGGTAGAATTGCCATGATAGTGCCATTTTTGTGCTTAGCTGAACTCTCTCTTATGATGTAATAAGTGGCATCAGTTTTTAAAGAAATATCCAGGCAGCCGAGTGAAAAAAATATTCAGTCTTGAAATTTAATCTGCTAGCTTGTGTTTGGTGAACAAATGAGTTCAGAATCATTTTCAAAGCAGGAACCCTCCCTTTATCTAAATAAACGTATTTTAAATGCACAAAGTTAATAAGCATTTGTTTCACACACTTCAATTTTAGGTTTCTTTCTACGTTTCCTTCACTGTCTCATTTTCTCCGAAAGAAAATTAGCAAAGATTAGACTTACATACTTAGCTAAGATCCTGGCTACATAGAATTTACCAAGTGTTTCACAGGGGAGAGGATGCTCTGAAAGAATTGAATTCCCTTTCTCTCCCCTCTAGATCTAAAACCCTCTTGGTGTTAAAGAATCAGTGACTGATTTCTACAGACGTTCTCTTCTGGGCAACATCACTAACTAGGAACTTAAAAAACATTAGGAGCTACAGAGAACAAGCATGGATTTCTGTTCTTTTGGTAAAAAGCTTCTGGAAAACAAGCCTCCCTATATAATGTTTAAGGAAACCAAGCAATCGTATGATGAACTCTCAATGGGAATATATAAGAAACAGAAGTTTCTGGTACCCCCTCCCCGCCGAATTCCGTGGTGTTAGTGTTAGTTCGTCCTGCGTAATACCTATTGAGTGGGATCTGTATTTGAATAGTAGCTGAACTTCCATCAAACAGCAGAGGGCGCTCCAACATCAGTCTGTTTTCTGTTCTGCCCGGTTCAGTTTGGTCATAAAAATTAACCCCTAAATGTGAGAAAAAAAAAATCCCCAAGTAAAATAGCACACACAGAGAAATGGGTACGATTGATCAAAGTGTCAGGGAAAGTGTAGCGCTGAGTCTGAAACTTGTCTTTGGGGAAACTGTTAAAAGTCTCTGTGACACAGTAGAACACAAGTCACGTGAACACGGTGCTGGTGTGTTGTTCTAGTTTAGAGAAATGGAATCAACAGAATCATCTGCGCAGTTTGCACTCTTGCAAGGTGGCCGCAGGAAATTCGCTCCCCCGTTTATTTTTGCCGAATTTGTTTTCAAAGTTCCTTAGCCTAATTTGATACAAGATTTATCCAACTATTTCTTCAATAATGAAATTATTGTCCCGGCATATTAGTGTGTAATTGTAACAACAGATATATTGAATGGAATTATTTTTAAGAGCTGGAAACTTAAAAAAATCTCAGTATGTGATAGATGAATCCATCCTTAGGGATCGTGATAAACACCAGGAGACTAAGATACCACTTTTTATGTCTTAAGAATAAAAACATGGGACTGGAGAGTTGTCTTAGCACTTGACAGCACTCGCTGCTCTTGCAGAGAATCTGCGTTCAGTTCCCAGCATCCACCTGCCATCTTCCAGTGGAATTACGTAACCACCTATGTTTCCAGTTCTGGGGGATATCCTTGTCTCTTGCGTGTGTCATACACACACGTTCGGGCAAAACTCTCATACAATTTAAAAGATATAAAAACCCGGAGAAAAAAACAGGCACACTCATGAAGCAAAATCATAAAATAAATTTCCAAAATTCTTCTTAATCTTTCATTAGGATAATCTGTTTCCCAACAGGTGTTCTTTGTACCTTACTTCATACTTGTTTTTAATCCTGCTTTGTGTATTTAATTTTTATAGAAATATTTTTCATTCTTTCCTTTTTGCATTATCTTTCCTCCCTCTCTGTATATGCATACATGCGCTCGCACACACACACACACACACACATATATATACAATGTATAGTTTTCATTACATTTACATATATCATGACAGTATATTTAAAAATAATATCAAATTAATGTCTGTAATATTAATATAAAAATTTTATGTTTTATTTCTCTGACAAATTTTGCAGTGGATATAACAATTTCTACTGTCTGTGTTCTAAATTGTATTTATTTATCATTTCTAATTCGTTTATTATTTCCTGTTATGTGGCCTATGTTGACCCGGAAGTCACAATCTTATATTGTTTAAACTTCTCCGTGTTTAGAACTTTAAGGTTCTGAAAAACGTATTTCCCTATTCTAGCATAAAATTAAATAATAGTTCAACAAATACTTAACAAAGCTCTTCAAAACAATGCACGATTGTGTTTGGAAATGCCAGAAACGCCGTTTCTCAACAGTGAACACTTGCTGTTCACTAACACCAACACTCATTTTCAACTTTGAAACGCAAGAAAAATGGTTAGTTTCAGACGCTCCTCTGAAAGAGCATTGGCATCTACTGTTTAAGTGCGGTCATCTTTGTCCTTGATGTCTTCCTGACTGTAATTTCTGAATCTCCCACATACTGTTCAGATCTTTTTCTGTGCCCAAGGAGAGAAGAGAAGAGAAGAGAAGAGAAGAGAAGAGAAGAGAAGAGAAGAGAAGAGAAGAGAAGAGAGAACATCTGACCACCAGCCTCCACACAGTGAGTTCTTCGTATCAGACAAGTATGTGTGCCATATGTCACAGATGGTGCCTTTGCTTTCCGCCATGTTGTACGATTAAAATCCAACCCGATTCCCTCTTACAACACATTCTTCTTGTCATGTGGCTTGATATACACATTGACAAAAAGCAGGTTATGAAGTAAGCAAGATTTAGCCATGGCTGCTTTCATGACTGAGTATTAAGTCTGAACCCAAGGCATATATTATGCATCCATAAAAGGCTCACATTCAAAATATGAAAGAACATCTAAAAAGAAAGACAGTAATTATGAGTTGCAGGTATTTCTGTTACATATTCACAAGATGGTTTACTTCAAAAGTATTCATAAGTTGCCAACAAAGCAATCTACAAGAAAAGTCAGGTCATGTGCCATCTGCAGTCTTTGTAAGGAGAAACAGACTTCAGAGTCCCAGATATTTTAAAAGGAGCATCAAACAGATTAAGCCAGGTTGAGACATAAGCAAGCACTGGAAACTGAAGTAAGGTGAAACTTCATTGCCATAAATGTGCACTCTAGGGGTTTGGTCCCATAGTTAACCCCACAAGGAGCCCAGTACATACTCAATGATAAAGACGGACTGGCAAAAGGTTGGCTTAGAGAGGGGAGATATAGTCTTTCAAGCTTTTGTAGACAACAGGAGTCTTAGGAATTTGACCATGAGCTGGAGACGAGCATGTTGAGGAACCATCCCTCTTTAGATCCATGCCTGTCTAGAGGAAGTGAGGAGGAGATGGGGGTTCAGTATGACCTCAGCTAACTTTGGTAATGGCCTCATTGTGATGGCCCTTCACAGTCATCCTAGATGGTGAGATTGACAAGGATTTCATACTCCTTAGGGATTATTTATTGGATGTAGAGTACTCCTGAAGGAAGAAATGATGTAGGTAAACATGGACTAGGTGACATTTAGGACCACTGACAGACTAGCAAGTGGGAATAAATATGTATATACATATATGTATACGTATACATATACAAATATATCTATATATATCTCATATATATACATATGCATACACATACATTCATGAACACTGGCAGACT
>JANHMN010000019.1:29395882-29410125 GCA_030674055.1 Rhabdomys pumilio
ATATATATACATATGCATACACATACATTCATGAACACTGGCAGACTAGCAAGTGGGAATAAATATGTATATACATATATAAGCATAAATCTCTCTCTCTATATATATCATATACATACACATACACATATATCATATACACATACATGTACACATACACACATACATAATATATGTATATGCATGTAATATACATACACACATATAATATATATACACACATATACATACAATGCACATCCGTATTCATACATACACATATACATCATATATATACACATATAATATAAATACACATATACATCATATACATATATGCAAGCAACAGCAATGAATAAAAAAAGAGGCCACAAGAAAGTGAATAGAAAGTCTTTCAAGGAGAAAAGGGAAAAGGGAAACGATTTAGTTATACTATAACCTCAAAAATAAAAGAAAAGATGGACAAAGTAACAGAGAATTCTCAACAGAGGGATCTTGAATGATTGAGAAACAATTAAGGAAATGTTCGACATTTTTAATCATCAGGAAAATGCGAATCAAAATGACCCCAAGATTCCACCTCATACCCATCACAATGGCTAAGGTAAAAAACTCAAGCCACAGCACATGCTGGAGAGGATGTGAAGAAAGAGGAACACTCCTCCGTCGCTGGTGGGATAGTGAACTGGTACAGTCACTCTGGAAGTCAATCTAGGGGTTCCTTAGAAAATTGGAAATAGCTCTATCTGAAGACCCAGCTATACCACTCCTGAGTGTATACCCAAAAAGATGCCCCACCATACCACAAGAATGTGTGCTCATGTTCATAACACATGGTGTTATTATTATACTCACAGATCATAGGAAGCTTAACAAGAAGGAAGGTCCACGTGTGGATACCAGAAACCCACTGAGAAGAGGAACAAAATAATCATGGGAGGCAGAGGGAGGAAGGAAACCGGGTGGGAGAGGGGAGGGGGAGAGGAAAAGGAGGGGCAGGATCAGGCACGGGAAGTGACAGGAGAGATGCCCAGAGGGTCAGGAGAATGAATTGAAACGTGCAACAGTGGAGGCTAAGGGGCAGGAGGAACCTCTAGAAAGTCCCAGAGACCTGGAATGTGAGAGGCTACCAGGACTCAATAAGGATGACATTAGCCAAAATACCCAACAGAGGGGAGATGGAACCAGAAGAGACCACCTCTGGTAGATAGACATGACCCCCTGTTGAGGCAAGGGGGCTACCTATCCATCTTCAAAAATTTAACCCAGAATTGTTCCTGTCTAAAGGAAATGCAGGGATAAAAATGGAGCAGAAGCTGAAAGAAAGACCACCCAGTGACCAGCTCGTGGGATCCATCCCATGGGTGCACACCAAATCCTGACACTATTACTGAGGCCATGTTGTGCTTGCAGACAGGAAGGAGCCTGGCATGGCTGTTCTCTGAGAGGTTCTACCAGGAACTGACTGAGACATGCGGACACTTAGAGCCAACCATCGGATTGAGGTGGGGGACCGATATGGAAGAATTAGAGGAAGAACTGAAGGAGCTGAATTTGTAATCCCATAGGAAGAACAACAATATCGACTAACCCGGACCTCTCAGAGCTTCCAAAGACTAAGCCAAAAACCAAGGAGCATTCATAAATGGGCAGATTCATGGCTCCAGGCACATATGTAGCATCGGCCTGACCTGTGTAGTCTCAGTGAGAGAATGTGCTTAATCCTGTAGAAATTTGATGCCCCAGAGAAGAGGGATGCTGGTGGGAGTAAGGTGGGGGTGGGTGGGCAGGTGGGGGATCACCCTCTGAGAGGTAGCGGGGAGATGGGATGAAGAATTCAGGGAGAGGGATCAGGAAGGGGGACAACTTTTGGAATGTAAATAAATAAAAATAATCTAATAAAAAAAGTTAAATTAAAAAAAAAGGCAAGTGGTTTAAGCTCACCGTGGCAAAGATGCATCGTATTTTGTGTCTAGAATGTAGAATCTCATGGTATTTTATTCTATAGGTGTCGTTTTGTGCGATGTTAGGCTCTACATTTATTTGCCTCAGATTTCTTTTGATAATTATTTTTAGAATGCACTTTTTTCTTTGTGTAATGAATTTGTGAGGGAATAATGAAGGACAATGGAGAAGAGACTATTTCATCAGATTGGAATGAAGCACTTTCATAAATTAGAAGGTGGAGAGTTTCTAGTCCAAGTCAGGGAGACATCCCAGCAGAAACAGGAGCAAGCGTCCTCTACCTTGGTCAGTGCCCGAGACAAGTTTCTACTGGTTCCCAAGTGAAGACTCACACACCAGCGGCTGGTTTTCTAGTTAAAATAACAATTTAGAAATGAGGCTGAACTTGGCTTCCCTGGCACTTAAAACTCTGTTTTCTTCCAAGTTACTTGAATCATTGTACAAAGACCAAACTGAGAGCTGAAGATAGTGGCACATATAGAATATACATTATTCTCAATATCTGGTCCTTAATAACGTTAGACAGTCATTAGCTATTTCCCATATGTGATGTGGAACACTGGAATATTTAAGGGTGGCTCACATTTTGAGATGCTATCATATATGATACACAATGCTGAACTGCTTTTAAATACTGTATCTAAAAGCTGTCTCACTGCAAATGTTCATCCTATGCTATAACCTTTCCATTACTCTATAACATGATGCTAATAAAAATTGAATAGTAATGTAAGGTATTTGCTGTATATTGTATACTATTCCCATTATATGGGAATAAAGCAGTAAAGATTGTCTAATAAGTTTTAGTGGATAATCTTGTTAGCTTTGATTACAGTAACCAAAATCAAGATTTAAGGAGGGTTCAGTAGGACCTCAGATTTGGGAGGTTTAGTCTGAGATGCTTTTGCTTGCGTGGTAAGGCAACACATCGCACTGGGAATATGTGTTAGAGCAAGCCCTCACCTCATGATTCCCTCAAAAAAGAATAGGAAGGACTTTACCCCCATGTCCCCCCTGAAGGATTTCCACTTAATCACTAGAACATTTCCATTAGTCCACTCTTACAAGTTTGATAATGAATCTGCTGGGAACCCTATTTTTGTCAGGCTGTGACACTTTTGAGGGGCTGTTCAGATCCAAACCGCACTCCAGATCAGAAGCCCATCCAAATCTTTGGTGCTCAGGAGCATGTGATTTACTTTCATCTTGTCCTTTCTTGCTAATAATGAAATCCTTCATTATCTAAGTGTCGAGACTGCCACTAGCTACGTTCTCACCGTAAGCGCACACAATTAAGGTAGCAAATTACCGTGCTTGATTTGAAAAGCTAGTGGTATATGTGACATTGTTGAATATGAGAGAATTATTAAAAGTGTTGATTGCTATGAAAATTGTTGTTTGGCCAATAAGGAGGAATTACCTAAAAGGAATGGAGTCTGGGTATACATGAAAGAAGACTGCAAGCATATCAATAGTTTGCAGTCCAAGATCTTGTATTTTAGTATATCATTACAAACCAATGCAATCGAAATTCTCAGGTCCAAGGACATGAAGGGAATCCTTTAAGTGCAAGTGAAATAGAAGAAGGGGATGAGTGTGTCCAAAGTTGTGCGCAGCAGTGAATTACCATTACTCTACTGTCCACGTGATTGGAGAGGTGGAGCAGAGAGAAGTAATGCAGAGAAACTGATTTCAACGCAACATAGCAATTTCTGTAAACGAAACACAACACATTTGAAACAATGGACTTCACACTCCTGCCGTGTTCGATTCTGAAATCACGAATGATTTGGGAGCGTTGGCTTAGTCAAGTGTCCAAGTGAAATTCAAATCAGCCAATGGTCTTGAGCATTCATGTATAACTTCTTGATTCATCAGCTAGGATAGAGTGTGAACCAACACAACACACTCAGACCTTATGGATATGTCTATACTATTCACACTGGATACAGAGGTTTTTCTATTGATAGAACATCTGTCCAGAGCCGTAATTTAAAATAATAAAAGCATATTAACTAACTAGACAGAAATAAGAATGGCACAGGTAGATGGTTCTGTCTTAAAATATTTCCAAAAACTGAGAGCAAAGTGGGATACTTGGAGTCTTCTAGAAGCTCTCCCTGTACCTCTGTACCATTCCACTCTGCACAGAAATCCTATCTAATTTAGGAAGGTTATAGAAATAATGGTCATAGGGACTTTCCTGGAGGTCTGCTACTAGGTTAGTTACAAGTTAAAAATATATCTTATTGAAAGTCATAGCCCAAATCAGTACTGCTGTCTCGATTAGAAAACTTCAGTTTGCAAACCACCTTTATCAGGTGCAAACAGTCTTTGGATCTAATTTTCACATAAAAAAAAATGAAAAAGAAAGGATTTGCTTTTCTTTCCTGAGTTGATGGTGATATTATCAGCCAGGACTGAGAATTAATGTTTTGACATGGAATAATTAGTTTGTTTCCTTGGCCCTTTAGATTATTGACACTATTAATGCTAAGAGAAAAGTGTCAAAGGGGGAACATTCTAGTTTCATTGATGTAGTGATAATTTAAAATCAAACAGAAAACTTCTAATGTTGAGACTCAAATATTCTGACCTCTGAGATTCAGAGTACCACAAAGACATAGACCTTCCACCAGAACTTCCCATCACAGGATAGAGGTACAAGCTAAACTTTAGTCCCTATACTATTTTGGGGATGTTTTCTTGTCCCCTGATTACTTCCTCTAATGGGAATGATTACACTACATAATCTGGTGCATAACCTTAAGGAGCTTTATTTTCAAAGTCCTCATTTTTTTTCATTCCACAGCCTACTTAGTACAAGCTCAAAGCAGAACATTCCCCCAGGACTGTAACTGTTAGGATACCGGACCACTGTAACTGTTAGGATGCAAACCATTTGACAGCTTGGGCTCACAGCTTCAGGAACACGGATAGTCTCTATTTTTAGCACCTATTTTGGATGTGCAGCTCCATCAAACTAGAAATGGCTGTTGTGGTGGTTTGAATAGGAATGACTTCCATAGGCTCAGATATTTGAACCCTTAGTCACCAGGGAGTGGAACTGTCTGAAAGGATTAGAAGGATTAGGAGGTGTGGCCTGTTGGAGTAGGTGTGGCCTTTTTAGAGAAAGTGTGTCATTAGGGATGGGCTTTGAGGTTGCAAAAGCCCATGCCAGGCTCTCTCTCTCTCTCTCTCTCTCTCTCTCTCTCTCTCTGCTTTTGAATTAGGATATAGCTCTCAGCTACTCCACCAGTACCCCGCTTGCCTGCTACCACGCTCCCTGCCATGAAGATAATGGACTAAACCTTGAAACTGTAAGCCAGACCCAATGGAATGCTTTCTTTTATGAGTTACCTTGGTCCTGGTGTCTTTTCATAGCAACAGAACAATGACATACAGGAACATGTATGAACCAGTTAGTTTAGCTCTGAGAGCATTTGGCTTTAATTTTACTGGCCCAAATTTGACAGATGAGAATTGAGTCACAGTAGAAATCCTGTATTGAGCATGTCTGGCAGAGATCTGCAGTTTGGGCCTGTGGTATAGAAAGCACTGTTTTTTTTTTTTTTTTTGAGGTGAAAGAGGAGATGTAGCTGCCTCAGTTTCCACATCAAAGACAGATATGATAGATAGCAAAGTATTGATTTTTGATGCAGACCTGTGTGTTTTAATAAGAATAGAGAAAAGAAGTCAGAGGGTGTCATGTCATTAATCATGGAGAATAAGAGAAATCTTTTAGTGTGGAGCTTCTTTCTCTGGAAAATATTCTGTTCACGTGTAACCTTATGTGCACCCTCAGAACTGGCCTGTGAAGGCTGATGTCTGAGCTAACCTGTCCTAATCTAGGTTCCAGTTTGGAAGCTGTCTTCTGAGATGTCTTTCCTAAACAAAGGGAGAATGAGGTAGGCAGGGGCTTCTTTTTGAAACTTCAAGAGTAGTGAAGTTTTAGCTATTATTTCTAAATTGCTTTTAACCCCAAATTCTTGAATTCTATATTATGACATTTCCTGCCCTTTGTTCCATTTTTTCTCCCTCAAGTTTGACTGTCATGGCCTCTGAAGGCTGAGTGCCAAGTCTCCTACTTGGGTAACAGAATCAAAGTGATTACAGAGTTGATCTCTTCTGCCCTTGGGTAAGCCTCCTGTAGAGTTATTCTCTCTCAAAGTTTAATAGTATCCAGAAGCTTGTGATATTTATATTATATCTAGCAATTTTCTCCTAAATTGACTTGGAGATTTTACACTAGAATGCACTGAAACAGAATCTAATACAACATGACTGATATAAAAAAAATTATGTGTAGCAGAAACTACCCTTGTAGCTTTATTTAATGTTCTAAAAACCAGCTCCGATTCTCGTCAACAATTGCTTTAGCTTCACAGTGAATCGTATTTTAATTGTTTTTCCTAAACCTTGACATTTCTCTTTGGGTTTAATACTTATAGTCACACCATAAGATTCATTACATTTTTCTTGATGCGGTTTAGAACTTATTTCTCCGTCTAATCACACAATAAATTCTTGTTGGTTAGAAGGTTTAAAAAAAGTAATAAATGTGGGCTCAAAAAAAAAAAAAAAAACACCTACAAAAATACAAAAATCAAGACTTTGGGGATTTATAGTAAGATTTTATACCAAATACAAATTTTATTTTGTGTTTTTACCAAAGACATTTATTTTATTTAGACTGTCTTGAAGACTTTACATGGTCTCACACAGTTGACTTCTTCCCATTTGTTGGTATCCAGTCTAGATGGTTCTGTTTTGAGGGTCTCACTCTATCGTCTTGGGGGGCTTCATTTTCTTCCTACTGAGTAATGTCCCTCATTTTGCTTGTGTGGTATCTTTTGGGTGGCTTTTCTGGTTGATGAGAGTAACACAGGATTGGCTCTCTGAGGGGTCTCTCAACTGGAAAGTGAACTTTCTCCCAGTGAGCTGTTTCTAACTGATGTGTGAGACTTGCTCCAAACCACAGTTCCTCATCTCTATGGTAGAGCCCAACTCTAATTCTATAGCTAGAAGAACTGACCTACAAACAGGAACAAGGAGGTCAGGTTGGCCTTAGATATCCTCTGGCCGGGCTGAGAGTATGACATGGGGCTTGAAAGCCGGCTATATTTCTCAAACTCAGTTACCAGTGATCAAAAGAAATAACTGGTGGGAATACATAGACTAGTGTAAAACAGTAGACAGCACTCAAAGAATGCTGGTAATGGAAAAAGTAAAAAAGCTAAACAACAACCAGTAAGTACAGCCAGGCAGCCCAAAACAAAGAATGTTGTGGTAAGACTATGTGAAGGCATTCCAAAAAATTATTTTAAGTGAAGACTATTACTTTAAAAAAAAAATGGCATCAAACTGGTCTACAACAGTTGCTACATATGTAAATCAATAAGGCGAGAGTATCCAGGCTAGCAAAATACTGGCTTAAAACCTGAAATGGCTCCATTAACATTGAACAGATTACGGGCTAGAACAAATAATTGTCAGGGAGAAAGTGGAATATTGGATAGTGATAAAAAGTCCTCTGACCAAGACATAGCAATTCTAAATGCATAGAAACAGCCAGAAAATACATTTAGAAACCAATAAACTAGTATGCATTGATACATTAGTTATACATACAGTTAGTGATCTCAAATGCCTCTTTAGAAAAACAAATAACAGACACGAGATTACAGACAATATGGAAGAATTGGAGTTCTGCTACCTGACTAGATCTAAATGTATTTGTGTGACAGTCCTTCTTTCCTCAGCATAGCCTGGATCATTCGACAGCCATGGAGAACGTCTCAAACAAGCTAAGGAGAGATTTAAAACATTGAAAATCATAGCTATTGTATGTTCTTACGCCATCGTGGGAACAATCGGGAATAGTAGAGTCTGCCGATGTGATTAAACGACACAATTCTATGTACTGTGTTCAAATATGAAGACTCACGGGATGTTAATATGCGGAACTGCTAAGGAACGTCCCAGGAAATTTAAATTCATATGTTAAATATAAAACGAATTGCAAAAATATAGAACAAGTGAAGGAGAATCATCGGCAGTTTTGTGGTACGAATTCATCAAGATGTTGAAATACTGTAGAAAATGTGACAGAGTACAGTCTTCAGCAAGGGTGTCAGTGACAGAGATGGCCGTCTAATGGTGATCCCCTCTGTTGACCATGCATAGTTGTTGTGTGGCATTGTGGGTACTTAGAGTTTGAGTACCGAGCTGAGTGCTCTGAACACAGGAACGACAATGGCTCCAGAGAGCGGAAGCTAAAACGCTGCTCCGTCCGTGTTGCCTAGGCAACACCCAGATTCTCTCTAGAACTATTCTCATTGTGTTTATCACGGATTTATGAGCTTCAGAATTACTAACATACCTACAGTATTTTTTTTTTAAATTCCTAGATCTTTTGTTTGCTTTTCCCATTAAGAAGCCTCGGCGATCAACACAACGACATGAGAAACAGATATGAATATTTTAGTCATCGTGGAATTAAGAGCTATCTCTTCAAAAGCCCCCTCCCCCCAGGGATTCAGATACTTTCCTATGTTATAGAAACACTCTATGAAGGACTTTGTGTGGCATGTTCGCTCCTAGATGGTTGACTTTATGGTTTCTTACTTTGCTAGTTTGTAGAATTACAGCATTTCTGACTTACTAATACAGTTTGAAATTAGAAATACATTATGATGGAATGGAACCTGGAATATGTTGCCCAGTGGAGACACATGGGCGACAGCGGTATATTTTTGCAGTTTTAGCTTGAGATACCCGGATTCACACTGGTCATTAGTATTTATTAGGGATCATTATGTTGGAATATGTACTGTCACATGACTAATGGAAGTCATATCTTAGTGTAAAGAGGAATCCTGAGAAATGTAAAACAGTCTTTCAGAGAGTTTATGGGATGTCTCACTTTCAGCTATGACTTTTGTCAGAGCTGGGGTACAAGTCTGGGTTCAGAGACAATGGCTTTGCTGGGGACTAACTGAGCATCGGAATACAGATCCCTTCCGCAGTAAGAATGCTTGCGTCTATGCAGACAGCGATCATTTCTATTTGAGCTTTCAGTCAGTTGTTGAGAAAACAGGTGGGTTGGGAGAGCTTGCTATTCTAACAGAATCCTGGTGTCTAAGGGCTTTAATGAGTGTTCCAAATGACCAGTCTATGCTTGTTCCAGTTTGACAGACTGAGAAGGCTCACTAACGTTCAGTGAGGAAAATGCCATCTACATGACTGTTAGTGTGGGTTCTAAATATTGTCAGCAGGGTTCAAATATTAAAAAAAAAATATGTAAAATTTAACAAGAACACTATTTCAAAAAGCTCAATCATGTCACCATCTGGTTTTTATGATTTAGAAAAGCCCCCAGACAGACAATCCCTCAGGGACAAAAACCAAATCAAAGCCTATCAATACTAGCAGTAGCTTATCAAGTGATGAAATATTTCATGAGAGCACAGTTTTAGAACTCATGTTCACAGAATGCTAGAGACTAGTAGTGCCCAGCTTATAATTCTCAACTGATTATCAAATGAATTCTTTAACTAAATAACCAGGTATTATTTTGCTTTATTCTATCAGATAATTTGTTTCGGGATCAATGGTAACCTTCCTATAAGATTGTCAGTGACTCATTGTTTTAAAAAATTTTATTCTATTTTTGAATGCATTTATCTCTATATCTGTGTATGTTCATGTGCAAGAAAACATAGGTGTCCACATAGAACAAAAGAGGGCATGTGATCTCCTGGAGCTAGGGTTATATGTGTGGGTGCTGGAACTGAGCTTAGGTCTTCTGTAAGAGCAGTAGCTGCTGTAAGCCACTGACAGAACTCTCAAACTCATTGACTCAATTTTAAAAGATGCATTTAGATGCTGCTAGTAAAACTCGAAGCTGCAGGTTGAAGTGTGTAGATAGATCTGAAATTAGATACTTGATAGACATAAAAAAATAATCCATCTGGATCAAGGACCTCAACATAAGACCAGATATTATGAATCCACTAGAAGACAAAATAGGAAATACACATGAACTCACTGACATAGGAAAGGGCTTTCTGAATAGGACACTGATAACACAGACCTTAGGATCAACAATAAGTGGAATCTCATGAAGTGAAAAGCTTCTGTAAGGGAAAGGACACCATCATCATTTGAGCGAAGAGACAGCCTACATAAAGGGAAAAAATATTTACCAGTTCTATAACTGACAGAGGGTATCTAAAACATACAAAGAACTCAAAAAAAAAAAAATGAACATCAAGAAAACAGATAAGCCAATTAAAAATGAAGTATAGAATTAAAGGGAGAATTTGTTGAACAGACATGATGCTAGCTCATAAGAAAGTAACACTGGCCAGGTAGACAAAGTCCTTTCGTTTGCTTAGTGTGTGGCTGTAGAGAGATGATGCCTAAATGGGTATAATTAAGGGCTCAAGGGAAACAGTATACCAATGCCTTGCTTGTTCGACTCACTGTCTGGATAAGTTAGGAAAATAGGTGTGGAACAAAAAGATATTGTAACCTGAAAGGCATCGGGCTGAAAGACAGAGCCAGGGGTATAAAATGTCAGACATTGACTTGTTCCTGTAATATCTTTGACTTGGCAAATTATCCATATAGATGTATATGAAAGAGGAGAAATGAGGAAGTTGAGCCTAAAATATTTACTAATTTATTAGCCACAAATTGTCTCCTAACCTTGGGTATCTAAGGGCCAACAGAAAACAATGCAGTAAAAGAAATTAAGTCTCTGAGTCATCACTTGCATCAGAAGAAACCACCAAGGTTCTTTTTAGCTGCAGAGAACTCTGAAATGTAAATGATTCAGAAGAAGGAAGAGAAAAGATTTGTTTTTATATAATGCCATTTTGGACAATTATTAAGTTTTTAACAGATGAATCATTTTTAGTTTCTTCCTTTACTAATTTAAACAAATACCAGATTAAAACTAATTATTATGTGAAGATAACACCCAAATATTTTACACTATAAAGAACCCAAGAAATATTTTAATGTGTAGAACTGGAAAGGGGATATAATATTCTATTTAAACTTTTCAAATATTTTATTAATATGTTATCATTCCTTTTCTTTTTTTCTGATTAGGGAATAACAAACTAAATATTAATATCTTGCATTCATTTTTGGAAATTTTAAATCAAATAGAATTCTGACTTAACCTAACCTTGAAATTTTTTTCTGAAGAAAACTGTGAGTTATTTTGCCCATGCTTTTAAATTTATGAGCTCACTAAAAGAATTCATTAATACCAGAAGGACTGAGGATATTTTTTATTATAGGAAAGTTAAAATAACCTTATTGCCTGCTTAACCCTTTCTGAGCCGATATTCGAGAAAAAAGGTTATCAGATGAATTCATATTCTTAATCATTTTTTCCCTCATACCCTAACTCTTTGATCACCAAGCTTCATATTCCTTGTGTCACAATAACTCAGACTCCAGCGCTTCAGTATCTTTACAAAGGACATCATACCTTAGCCTTTGAGATATACCCACTAGAGTGAGCTGTGGTCTAAGTCATTTTTAACTCTGGAATGATGGAATATGGCCGACAGTAATTAGGGGGAGCATGGTCACCTGACAGTAAGGAGTCAAATCCCAAGGTCTGATACTCTTGGGCCTTTAACTGGGCTAGCTTTCTAACCTTGCCCATATTAATGCCCCTCACCACAGAGCATGTGGCCTCTAGATGCAGTCTTTTTTTTTTTTTTTTTTGGTTTTTTTTTGAGACAGAGTTTCTCTGTGTAGTCCTGGCTGTCCTGAAACTCACTCTGTAGACCAGGCTGGCCTCGAACTCAGAAATCCACCTGCTTCTGCCTCCCAAGTGCTGGGATTAAAGGAGTGCACCACCACCGCCTGGCAGATGCAGTCTTAATGTCAAACAAACTCACAACAGTTGCATAGCTATCATTTTACATCTTTATCTAAATTCTATCCCTAAGGTCCAGTCCATTTTGAGATAGTCTTCTTGTTATCTGAAATATACTACAACAGGACCATGCCCTTTGAGTCTTTGCAACCTTGTTGCTTATTACAGAATATGTACATAATCATTTTAAGTTTGTGGTAAAAAAAGTATCTCTCTCAACCTAAGTAACAGCCCATAGTGTCAAATGTGCATGGAATGTAACTTATAGGTTAAATGACATAATTTTGTAGGTGAGAAATTCTGTGAATAATGAAAACATATCTCCTCACGGCATTAATTGATTCAGGATTTATATTAGAGCTATTTGATTTAAAATCTATATTTATATTCTATTTAATTTATATTCTATTTGATTTAAAATTTATATTTGTTTTGTTTCCAGCTTAATGGTTATGTTTAAATGACAATAAACCAAGCTAAGATGATCAAAGGTGCTGGGAACAGGGCCTGCAATGGCTGCCTGTGTCTGCTCAACTTTTATGAATGCTGTCCTTCTGCCTTTCTCTTTTCGTGTCATTGGCTGCTGAGGTACACTGCAGCCGAAACAGTCATAATGAAGAGTTAGTGAGATAATGGGACACAAGAAAGGTCAAAGCAACACCATTCAGCGTTATCTCCTGGGAAACAGATGAGGACATAAGATCCTAAAAACCGAAATCCTGGGACAACGCTTGTTACAACGAGAGAAAACAGAGCGTCATAAATCCCACCCCTGCCACCAACTGGAAGGGAAGGGATTCTTGACAATTTAATCTGCGTTAGCTGCAAGGTTAAGAAACGCAATCTTGTGGGTGGCAGTCTCATAGTTAGACTGAACATCACTATCCTTCATACGAGGGACTACGCTTTCTCGAGCAACTTGATGCTCCCCGTACTTATTTCCCTGAATGATTTTCTTAGGTGTTTTGAAAATGTTTCTGAGATACAACACCTCTGAATTTGTAGGACTTAAAACATATCATGTGAGAAAGGCTGTTGCGTGATTCTTGAAAGTCATTCTTGAGTAATTAAAACGAATCTTTTTGCAACCGACAAACATGTTGGGAGACGATGCATTGGTTTAACCTGAGGCACTTCTGGGCAGTCCTTTTATCAGCTACCGAGTCTCAGGCTGTTATAGACATTCCCTCCTGCCTCTCCTTAAGTTCCAAAGTCCTCTCGTCACCTGCAAAGTAGGTTGTCCTTCCTTTACTATCAGGGATCCTATTATCTTGGTGACTATTGTGTTCAGATGAAATATGAAGTAATATAAAAATCTACTTTTTTGATCTCCAAAGAGGTTATCATATAACTCACTTAAAGCCGCGTGTTCCGGAGCCACCTGGCAGGGCTTGTGTCATCTAAGCTGTCCAATTTGGAATACTCTGTGCAACTGTCTGTCTGTCCTGTTAGCTTACCTGTACTGCTTCTTTGTCTGTCCTTTTGAATTCCAGTTAGTGTTCTGATTTATGCTCACGTCCTTGCTCTCAGTCTTTTTCTATTGTTTCATGATCAGGACGACGGTCCACGATCCATCAGTCATACTTGTAAGCACCCTCTATCTAGACCCATTAACTTCCCATCATCATGATCTGGAAAGTTTTGGTCCTGTTCAGCTTCATTGTCTGTGTTCTCCAGCTCCTGGGTGATATTCTGACAGCTCCATTTTGTGTCATGATTTACCCAGGTGCCTGGACAACTCCAAATAATTTCATTCCTGCCCCCTTAATTATCAATCTTCCAGTTTCCAAAGAATCTCCAACACATCTTTCTCTTGTGATATTTATTCAGCTAACCCCTTATTCTCAATGGCCACATGAATTCTCATCATAAGGGGAAAACATGAAGCAAACAGGGGTCTGAGTTCTTGCCACAAACCGTAGAGTTCACCCAAATCCACACTCATTTATGCTGCTTTATACCCTGCTGCTGTCAGGAAAGGAGGCAACTCCTCTGACTTTCATCCTCTTCATCTACAGCTGTGGATAACTCTTTCTCCCTTTATATTTTTAATTAATGTATAAATTAATGAGTATATATAAGACAATCATCATCCCAATTCCTTAAGTTGGGGTGGATGGTTTTGGTCATTTGATGTGTTGTAGGTGCCATCATGTAGGGTGTTATTGGCTTGCCTTGCCACTCTGTTCTTTATCATTTTTCATGACTTCGTTAAAAACAAAACAAAACAAATAACATGACACCACACACACTTGTTTTGGCGGCTTCTTGTCACTTCAGTGGACTCAGGCCCATTAGCAAAGATTCATGGTTTCCTCTGGATCAAGCTGCCGTTTCTGACTCATGAATGGTGTTTGTGAATGGATGGTGCTACCACTGCTGACTCATGAATGGT
>JANHMN010000019.1:29410135-29432819 GCA_030674055.1 Rhabdomys pumilio
ATGAGTGGTGTTTGTGAATGGATGGAGCTACCACTGCTGACTCATGAATGGTGTTTGTGAATGGATGGAGCTACCACTGCTGACTCATGTGAACTGAACTGCCGGAGATCCTGACAATGCAGATTGGAGTTGCTCCAAAGAACTGTTTCTAAATGAGTCCACATCCTCCTTTTCCCTATTAACTTTTCCTTTCCCCTGCCTCTGGTGGGTGGTGGGCTAGAAGGGAGGGTATACCATTTAAGTACCCTTATTAAACTAGGTTTTAAAAAATATAAGCCCACAAATGAGCGTGATTATGACATCTTGGTAGATACATACTGTCTTACCTTATTGTCCGTTCACCACTCTTGTCCTTCCCTGGAAATAGTCCCTCCACCGTGTGTGTGTGTGTGTGTGTGTGTGTGTGTGTGTGTGTGTGTGTCTTCGTGTAAAATGTACATTCTGTGCTTGAGAGAAAATGTGAAATTTTGTTCTTCCTTTCCCTCTCTTGTCTTCCCCTCCTTTCCCTGTAAACCTGTTCTACCTAGATCTTCTCCAACCACGAAAGAAATCAGCGTGGATGTTCCTTAGAAAGCTAAAAATAGAAATACTGTATGACCGAGCTAAACCACTCCTGCACATATACCCCAAGGACTATTTCTACTGCAGAGATACTTGCTCATCTGTGTTTGTTACTGTAAAAGTTACAATACCTAGGAAATGGGGAGAACCTATAGATGTTTATCAACCAAGGTGTGAATAACAAGACCATGATACCTATACACAATGGAATATTATCCAGTTGTAAAGGGAGATTATATTATTCAATGACAAAATGAAGGAGCTAGAAACCATCATTTGGAATGAGGTAACCCAGACCCAGGAACACAAATGCAGTGTGGGGCCGAGCTTTGAATGTTTAGATCTTCATGCTTACCTTGAAGCACCCGTAGAAGCCAGGAAACTAGGAAGGGACCATTGTGGGGAGGAAGATTCGCTTAAGAAGGGAGAAATGCTGGAACATAGGTGTTATAAATACAGATAATGGATGAGAGACTGAAGAAGGTAGGATGGCAGGCTGGTAGAACAGAAGAAAGGGTGGGAGAGAAATAACTAAGTGTGGGTGTTTGAATGAGACCACTCTCCCCCCCATGGCTCACAGATTTGAATACTTGTTCACCAGGAAGTGGCACTATTTGAAAGGATTAGAAGGTCTGGCCTTATTGGAGGAAGTGTGTCACTGGGGGTTGGGCAACAAAGGTAGGCTTTGAGTTTTTAAAAAAGCCGAAGCCCGGCCCAGTGATTTTTCTCTCTTCCTGATGACTGTGAATCCAGATGTAGAAATCTCAGTTTCTTATCCAGCACCATGTCTGCCTGCATGCTGCCATTTTCCCTGCCATGACAATAATGGACTAAACCTCTGAAACTGTAAGCAAGGTGCAGCTAAATGCCTTCTTTTGTAAGAGATGCCACGGTCATTGTGTTTCTTTCTAGTGATAGACCATTGACTAAGATACTAAGAATTTATGAAAATGACACAGGAAAAATTTGATATTTTATGAGTTTATAAAATATAATCACCACCGTCGTCGTGGTCATGGTCGTGGTCGTCGTCATTGTCCTTGTCATCGTCTGAACACAGGACACGTTATATATACATATATAATTACATTTTTGCTGTATGTGTGTATGTGTTTGTATGTATGCATGCATGTATGTATGTATGTATGTGTGTGTGTGTGTGTGTGTGTGTGTATGTATGTATGTATGAACGTTTGTGAGAATGTATATAGCACTGGGCACATATGAAAGTCAGAGGACAACTTTCAAGAGTTGGTTCTCTCCTCCCAATATGTGGGTCCTCAGAATTGAACTCAGATCCTTAGACTTGCCAGGAAGTTTCTTTATCCACAGAGCCATCTTGCCAGCACCACACGTGGTTTTACGTATCTCCATAAAGTCAAGGCTGCACAAATGAGAGAATAGCTGTGATATTTGCTTTGCTGAGGCTAGCCTAATATGATTATCTATAGTTGCATCCATTTTCCTGTGGCAAAGAAAAATTCCATTATGTATAAATTCCACATTGTATTTGTCTATTTATTTTTTGATGGACACTTAGGCTTCTTCCTTCAAATGTATATATTTGTAAAATATATAGCTGTTATAAAAAAATGCTTCAGCAAACATTGATATGAAGGCATCCGTGTGATACGCTGACTTTGAGTCTTTTGGCAACTATCCAGGATTGGTCTATCTGGTTCTAGTGTAGATTTATGCCTAGTTGGTTGTTTTTAACTTTTAAAATCATATATATATATATATGTATATATACATACACACATATGTATATATGTATATGTATATATGTGTATACACACACACACATATATATGTATATGTGTATGTGTATATATACATATACATATGTACTATATGTATATGTATATGTGTATATACATACATATATATATGTATATATATGGCTTATATGCATGTATATATGTGTACTATATGTACTTGGTACCCATGGAAATCAGAAGACGTTGGATTCTCTGGAGTTACAGATCCTGTGAGCCCCCATGTGGATGCTGAGAACCGAACCTGGGCCCTTTGCCATCTGGCCAGCCCTTCTTGCATACTTTTATGAGAAGCCTCCATGTTGATTTCCATGGGGACTGCATTAGTTTACTTTCCCAGCAATAGTGTATTAAGGCTTGCTTTGGTCTATACTCTCAGGAGCATTTTTTTTTTTTATTGTATGGGTCCTTACCTGGTAGTTTGATTTTTAAAATTAATTTTATTTTGAATTAAAATATAATTACATCATTTTCCTCCATCTCCTCCTCTTTCTAAGTAGAGGCTAGATTGTAGGTCCATTTTTAAATATCTGTTTTTAAATATTTTATTTAAAACATGTTAAACAGCTTTTATCATGTCAGAGTCAATGTTAATGTATGAAGGACATTCAAAGTCACATCAGATCTTCCAATTCATTCTGAAACCTTCATTTACATTTTGATCTCTGCCAGCATTTGCTTCCTTTTTTCTCACCAGACTCTAAGAGAGGCCAAACATGCCAGGTTTACCTTGGCTCTGTGTTCCAGTGTCTACTACTTAATTCCACTCATGCCTTTCACTGTCCAGAAAACTCTACCTCCTTGGAAAATATTTTCCAACTCTTATTCTCTCATCACACCCTGAATTAAATGACTCTTTAAGAAACCCAGAAGATGATACAATTTCCCCTTTTACCTATTTATGTAATGTAACAAATCATGGATCATACACTAACTCCCACTAGCTGTTTTGAAAGGCTCTGCCTATTTTATCTCTATAGTTCTCTTTATCACATCAGATACCCATCTCAAATTCACTGAACCCCATGGAACAAAGACATTCAAACACCTAGAAACTTAAAAAAAAATAAACTGTAAAAGTTGAAATACTAAAGAAATTAATTCTGTTGTTCCTCAATTTAAAAATCAAGTCATACCTTATGTACTGTATAGTAAAACATTGTTTTCTATTATTTAATTTGCTTAATGTAAAATGGACTTTAATAAAGGATTAAAGCAATAAGTGCCATTTGCAAAGTTACATATAATTAGATTTGGTTGACTAATTAGCCTGAACTTGCTTTAGCAGTTTAAGTGGTTGATCTTTTCATGATTTTTTTTAAAAGAATCATTTCTCTTCCTTTTTTTTAAAAGTAATTTTATTTATTTACATTCCAGTCATTGTCCCCCCCTTTAGTCCCCCTGACCCACAGTTCCTCATCCCTTTCCTCCTCCCCCTTGTCTCTGAGAGAGTGCTCCCCCACCAAGGCTTCTCCCTTCCTCAAGTCTCTTCAATTAATATTTCCACATACAGAAAAAGCTTCTAAATTTGCCATATTTTGTGGGTAAATTCTGTTATGAATTTAGTATAATAAAGTATATACTCTGACTATTTGCAAATTTAAATTGCTTGTAAAAGAAAATTTTCTGAAGTATGTCCCCTAGCCAGGGTCCTATTTAAGTATATTGTTGATTAGTATGAGAATATATGTACATATATATGCATATGTATTACATACTATATCACACACATATATATGTTTCCGACGAATACATATATGCATGTGATTATATCATATATATGATTAGTTTGAATCATATATAGTATAGTACATATACTATATATGGGTATATATACTATATATGGTACAGATAATACACACACATATACATACAATTAAGTGATTTTTGTCATCTTGAATAGTCTTCCCTCTTTGGTCTTGTTTGCATCCTAGTCATCGATGTCAAAATAGGTGGAAGTTGAGAGGGCACCAAACACAGGAGGATACCTTCAAGCTTGTTAAGTTTGCAAAGCCAGGTCCTGTTGGGTCATGAGGACTTATACCACTGCCAGAGGTTTGGAGGGGAGGGCGCCATGGCAACAGGTGAGCAACGATTCTCATGCCTGAACATGAAAAGGAGACGGAGATGAAAAATGAAAGGGACTTTCTGAGGGGCAGGTATGAAGGGGACAGTTCCTGTCAATGGGAACCAATCAGTGAGTGCTGAGTCTCTTTATATAAAGTTGTCTGAGACTTACTATGTCGACCACCAGGGTGGCCTGAGATGAGAGATCTGCCTGTTTCTGACTCTGAAGAGCTGAGACAAAATTTGTGCGCCACCATACCTGGCCTCTTATTTCCTTTTAAAAGCATATAATTCCGAGTTTATTTTAGACAGGAAAACAGTAATATTAAGTTCTCAGCAGACATTTGCATTGTGAGGTGGACAGTAGTATCTTGACTGTAAGTTTTCAAAGTCGTTTTTTTTTTTTTTTTTTTTTTCTAAATTGTACGTTTCTTGCCTCGCTCTAAAACTTGACAGGACTGGATGTAGCCATGATTTATCTGAGAAATTAAAGTTGATTTTTGTTAAGTGCTTTGCAAGCTCATGCATAAACAATTATCAAAGATGAGAAACGACAGTGTTGATGGCTGACAGAGACTCGTGAGAGTTGCTGGTACTTGCTTCATTAAGGAAAAAACGGAGTCTTCGTTTTTTATGGAAGGCATTTGAGATGGCGGGATTGGGCTTACTGTGGCATTCTCAATGGCACGGCAACTACTTCAGATTTAACAATAGCTTTACACACTCCAATAATGAAGACTGTTTTAATCAATAACTAAGACTTGACCCATCTGAGGACTTAGCCCAAGATCCAATATAGAGTTTTCCCCCCTTAAGCCCCAAGAGAAGGAAAAAGAGGAAAAGACAATAATAAGTAGTGTCACATACTTCAAAAAAAATATGGCTCTTAATAAGCCACAGCTTTGTACAGTCACCCAATAACACAATTGTCCTGTGTTATCAAATGAAGAGTTAAACCAGGATCTATGAATTTCATAAGACATTTCAAAACATCTAGGTTAAGTGCTCGCGATAAAGGTTGATATCTAAATTGTAAAACTCGTTTCCCAGGATAATTCAACGATGGGGGAAAAAACAAACATCTTACAGTTCCGCTTAAGCTATTAGCAAGTAAATACTCACATTCTGTATTCTGATTTTGAAACAGGAAAAAAAATTTTTTTTTTGTTTTACCGTTTTTTTTTTTTTCCTGCCATCATAACAGTGGGTTTGAATCAGTGATTATACTTGTATTGAGGTAGTCCTTTCATAATAGAATTGACTAACTCCATTGCCATGGGGATGCTTTATTTATATAGTCTGTCATCGGAACCCATGTCTAGGCCAGTGTAAGTGGAAGGTCGGCAGGAAATGGTGAAAGAAATTGATTTCCTGCAGAGGGAGGATGCAGACTGTCTGGGAAGAATAAGGTAACTCCTGAATAGAGTTAGAAGCGTCACAGCCAGAACATGCAGAACCAGGGGACCATCTTGCTCTTGCTCTGAGGCAATTATGAGCCTACTTTTTTGCATCACTACCCCTCCATATCCTCCACAGCTGATAAAGCAGCCAACTGAGGTAATTGCCATGTCTGTGTTCTGTGTGTGCATGAGCTACCAACCAAGATATGACAGTTACTATCAGGAATATGAACACTATTTCTTTTTTTATTATAATAAAAAAAAACCCCAACTTCATCTGCGCTTTACATTTGTGAGAATATGAATGGTGTGTTTGATTTTTTATTTTGTTTATTCCTTAGATGAAGGTTTTAATTCTGTTATGGACATCACATGTGTATTGAGCTAGAGAGAGAATTGTTAGAGATCTGGACCAGCTAGTACATTGTTGATGGATAGATAGATGATTTATGACAGGGAGATGTTAATTAGATGATCAGCAGACAGACAGACATGGTTGACTGCTGATATAACCATTTAACTCTCATCATAGCTAGTTAAAGCCATTTTAATACAGGATGTCTTGAGCTGCAGTGCCAGTATATGCCAGTATATTGTTGGCCACACCTCTCCTTTAACTTCTTTTAAATGTTTTACTTTCTGGGTTAGGCAGGAGCAGAAGGGAGGTGAGGACCACTGGGTCTCACACAGAGTCAAGCTGCCTTCTGCAGTCTTCCATGTCCTGGTCTCTATTCACTTTAGTGGCTGGTACTGATAGGAAACATTGCCTTTACGTACTGGAGCTGGAAGTCAGTCCATGGGACAAGATCTTCAAAGGGTTCTTCTGGAAAGGGACTCTGTCCTTGACATCATAGCATCTCCCACACCGAATAAACCAGAATCTGAGGTAGAATGAGTTATGGAGCTAAATTAGGATGCAGGATCATGATGACCTTTAGATAAAGAGACATTATTTTGTAAGATTCCATCAGGCTCCATGGAACCACCATATCTACAATTTAGCTCTGACCACATGTTACAGATTCGAGTTTCAAAGAAACACACACTACAAGGACAATATTATATTTGATTTTCTAAAAACAACAAAAAAATTCACTGCCTCAAGAGACTTATGTACAAAGTTCTCTTAATAGAATTCCCCCTGAAAGGACAAATAGCATCATCAGGCATGCCTGTCACACACTGTCATTAAAGTGCATAGGTATGCTAAATATTTTAACACAGAAGAAATCAACACTTTTTTTGCATATATTGACAGAATTTTCCTTGAAACCCATCAAAGGTTAATCTCCTTTATCTGCATAACTTAGAGTTCAATTTTTACATTGTTTTCTACCCTCCTGGGTAGAAATATATCCATATTAACAAGACATAAGTCATAGGCATTATCAATCTATTAAACTATCGGAGAGGTATAAATCCTGTTAGTATTTATACCCAATTGAAAGTGCTTAAATGTAAACTATATAATATCCCACATGTAAGATTAACTTCCTTCCATAATGAGCAACCTCTCATTCATTGAAAATTTCCCTATGAATATTTCAACATCCTTTTAATTTGTTAATTCTCTTTCCCTTCCTCTATTTGATATAAATGATACATCAACAGCTGATTCTCTGGTCTGTTGGACTCTTTATAAAAAGACACTCCATTTATCTTGATGATCGTAATCTTTTTTATAAATCAGTTACCCTTGAGCAGATTTTTGTCTTGACCTTGGCTGTTTTGATGGCAAAATCCATGTCTTAAAGTCACACCATGCTCTGCCTTTATTATTTACATCCTAAGCCTTGTGTTTCAAATATTAACAAACTGTGGCTCAATATTTTAAGCAGATAGAGCAGCCATTGCTAGTGGTCAGAAATGGGCAATCCTCCCACACACTGCAAAAATTTTTTAAAAATTGTATTTATTTATTTATTTATTTTACATCCTGATCATTTCCCCTCTTCCTAGTTGCCACTCACACAGTTTCTCCCCCCAAGCTCCACCTGCCCTTCTCCTCTGAGAGGGTAAAGACTCCCTTCCCCCCAGTATCCTCCCACCCCAGAAACAGCATGTCTCTGCAGGGCTAACCTGCTAGGCACATCTTCATCCATTGAGACCAGACAAGGCAGCCAAGTTAGGGGAATGGGCTGGATCCACAGGCAGGCAACAGATTTAGAGACAGTTCCCACTCCGGTTGTTAGGGGACCCACATGAAGACCAAGCTTGTACATCTGTTACATATGTGCAGGGGGCCTAGGTCCAGTTTATGTATGTTCTTTGGTTGGTGGTTCAGTCTTTGAGGACCATCAAGGGTTCATGTTAGTTGACTTCCTGTGGAGTTCTTATCCCATATGGGGCCCTCAATCCTTCCCCCAACTCTTCTATAAGAATCACAGAGTTCTGTCCAATGTTTGCCTGTGGGTTTCTGCATCTGTTTCAGTCAGCTGCTGAGTGGAGCCTCTAAGAGGACAGTTACGTTAGGCTCCTGTCTGCAAGCGTAGCAGAATATCATTAATAGTGTCAGGGATTGCTGCTTGCCCATGAGGTTGGTCTCAAGTTGGGGCAGTTATTTGTTGGCCATTCCCACAGTCTCTGATCCATTTTTTGTCTCTACATTTTTTATAGACCAAATAGATTTTGGGTTGAAAGTTTTCCTGGGGCTACAAGAGGTGGCTTCTTAGTCATCAGGAAAATGCAAATCAGAATGACTCTGAAATTCTATCTTACACTTGTCACAAGATTAAAAACCTCAAGTGATGGCATATGTTGGTGAGGCTGTGGACAAAGGGAACACTCCTCCATTGTTGTTGGGGGTGCAAACTTGTATAACCACTTTGGAAATCAATTTGGTGGTTTCTCAGAAAACTGGAACTAATTCTACCTCAAGCTCCAGCTATATCACTCCTGGGTATATACCCAAAAGATGCCCTGCTATAGCACAGGGACATTTGTTCAACTATGTTCACAGCAGCTTTATTCATAATAGCCAGAAACTGGAAACAACCTATATGTCCCTCAACTGAAGAATGGATACAGAAAGTGTGGTACATCTATACAATGGAATACTACTCAGCTATTAAAAACCAAGACATCATGAATTTTGCAGGCAGATGAATGGAAGTAGAAAATATCCTGAGTGAAGTAATTCAAACCCAAAAGAACATGCATGGTTAGTGCTCACTTATAAGTAGATATTATCCATACAGTACAAGATATCCATGTTCCACTCCACAGATGGGCAGATGCTAAACAAGAAGGGAGGCTCAAATGAAGATGCTTGAATCTCACTTAGAAGGGGGAATAAAATAGTCATAAGAGGCAGATGGAGGGAGGGAACTGGGTAGGAGAAGGGATGGTGAGGGGAATGGGATGGGGAGTTTAGGATCAGGTATGGGGAGAGACAGGAGAGAGGGTTAGAGGACCAGGAGAATGAATGGAATTCTGCAGCTGGCAGGGGTGGGGGTGAGGGACATCTTGAGGACATGTCAGAGACCTGGGATTGGGAGAGGCCCCTAGAAGTCAATGGGGGGTGATCTTATCTGAGACTCATAGCAGTAGGAATATGGAACTTGAAGAACTGAAGCTTCTTTACTCAAATCCCTGTCTGTTGCTGGGTGTGAAGCACACTCCTTTAATCCCAGCACTTACGAGGCAGGGACAGGCAGACCACTATAAATTCAAGGCCAGCCTGGTCTACAGAATGAGTTCCAGGACAGTCAGGACTTGGTTAGACAGAAAAATCCTGTCTTAAAAAACCAACCAACCAACCAACCAACCAACCAACCAACCAACCAGCCAGCCAGCCAGCCAGCCAGCCAGCCAGCCAGCCAGCCAGCCAGCCAACCAACCAACCAACCAACCAACCAACCAACCAACCAACCAACCAACCAACCGAATAAATAAATATTCCTGTCTGCTATTGTTTGGAGAACATTCAGTAAACAGTTACTGAAAAGAACATTTATTTCTGTTTTTATAAGATCAAGGGATAGCTGATAGCCTCTAAATGCTATGCACATATATACTACATGTATGTTAGTCAAAGTTCTAATAAAGATTTTATTGATTCCTCTTTGTTATATCCTCTATCATCTTAAAAGCCATTAGCTTATGTCGGTCACAGTAACAGGACATTCACACTTGCCAGCTAGAGTGAAGACAAGTGGGCTGACAGCAAATGTCCTTTTCCAGGAACTGCCTCTAGAAGGTGAGGTCTAGATCTAGCGTGAGTCTTCCCATGTCCAATAATCTGATGAGAAAATCCCTTAGTGGCATTCCTGGCAACATGGGTGTCAGTTGATTTCCAGATGTAGTCACGTTGACCACCAAGATCAACCACCGAGAATTCATCCTTGTCATCTTGACACACGATCACCTCTCCTTATGCCGTGCTTAATATACAAATGAGAATAATAGCCAGGTCATAATTTTATATAAAAATGTATAACAATCCCAGGTACAATCGTAAATGCAATATATATTTAACCAGGTCGTGATTCCATCTAACATGACATAACTATCCCATTCCAACCATAAGCACTTCATCAGGTCTACTTTGGTTTTTAGCCTACATAGGAATCATGAAGAAGTTGGATTAGCCTTGGGCAAGCTTTTTTTTTTTTTTTTTTCAGAAAGCACCAAATTCTTTGCCAAAATACCACACAAAAGTCTCTAGCCCAGCTGCTAATATCATTCATCTCTCAAATCTCTTGAGCTGGGTCTCCACAGCCCACATAGCTGTCAGCACCACTGTCTTCAAAGCTGTTACTAGAATAGTCCTTTAAATTCAGATTACAGTGTTCAACTGCCTTTCTAGTCTAAACCCCCAAAGTCTTGCACATATCTCAAATAAATGATCATATAAGTTTTAATTTTTAAATTAGTCTGTTAGGTTCTAAGCTCATCTCTGATCTCGAGAGGAAACACAGGAAGGGCAGCGCTAGGGAAAGCTCTGGCAAGCGTTCATCACTATGTGTATGAGCTGCCTCTGTGTGCGTATTATAAATGATAGGATCAGATACTTACAGAAGTGTCACATCACTGTAGGCTTTTGTTAAGCAGAGAAAGCAGCAAGAACTAAAGTCCTTGCAGAGCTGTAGGGATATTAAGTGTTAATTTAGAGTTCAAGTAATGCCTTGGCAGAGCATCTCATTGGACTTTGGCAACAGGACAGCAAAATGTCATCCCCATCCGTATTAGAGAACAAACAGACAAAACCCCTCCTTTTGTTTCATTTTTATATTTGAAGTGGATTCTGCTTAGAAAGCTATACTGACATAAACAGTGTACATCAGAGTCCAGCTGCCCCTAAACTGGCTCTAAACTTTGGCTGTTCATTCAGTGGTGTCTTTGAATGCCGGTGTTGAACTGTATTCATTTACTTCAGAGACTTATTACTTTTAATTTTATGTGCATATGTGTGTGTACATGTATGTGCACATGCAGGTGGATTCCTGCAGTATGGGAGGGTCAGATACCTGGGATTGACATTACAGGCCGTTGAGTGGTGGTCCCCATGATTGAGTGATGGAAATTGAACATAGGTCCTCTGCAATATCACTATGTACTCTTAACCACTGAGCATCTTTCCAGCCCAGAAAATGTGTTTAACTATGCTGGTCTTCCCTATATGAACATTAGGATATAAACCAGACTCAAGTTTAAAGCATACATTTTCATTAGGTTCTAGCGAAAAGCAAGATTTGAAAACAGTATTGCATTTTTTTTTCTCATAAAAGGAATAAAACAGAAATCGAATCCAAAGCCATACTGTCATGTGACCAGATAGCATATAATCCTATAGAGTTAAGAGAAGAGAAAAAAAAAAACATCTCCTGATCTAAGAAGGAAGAGTCTTCATTAAGTTCTACCGACAGTGCTTTCCCAAGGAAGCATTCATTACAGGATGCTCTGGACGTACTTACTCTCCGTGTTTGCTCGATTTACTGCGACACGTAGAGCTCCCCAGTGCTATGCAACGTCATCGTTAAAATGTGTATTTGTATAACTTTTCTTTCCATTCCCCCCCCCAGAGATATCAGTGAGCCTCAGAATATCATATTATTTAATGCAATGATAATTAGAAATCACATCCCCACTGTTACACTTATTAACTGGCTTATGGAGTGATTACTTAAGTGTAAGATAAGGGAACCTGATCCCTTAAGATCTGGTAAGATCTTTTTATGTGGTCACCTCCACTCAAAGTTAACACGGTGGTGTACAGAGTTTTACAAATCGCAGCCCATTTGTAGGCAAATATCTAATGATTTGTTCGGTCAAGAATTTGTACACCAGGTTAGGAGTCATTTCCCAAGCGCGAGCTTGATGGAGCTAAAGGTGACGACGGCTTCAGAATTCTGCGTGTAAAATATTAGCAGATAGACAGAGGCTGAAAGCTGCTTGTGGACCTGAAGGTGCAGGATGTAGCAATGGCGCTGGCTGTGAACCATCATAGGTTAAGAATCACGCAGACATGGACTCTAATGCAAAAGATGAAATATGATGTTACTGAGAAAATCCGTTGTATAAAATACAGTAATCACATTCTGATCAGTCAAATCCAGAATAACCAAACCCTGTCCTTGACTGATCATGACTTCCTATACAGCTCCTGGAGAAATATGTCCACAGGATGGTAATAAAAAATTTGGGGGTCCAAGCTGTTTATCATGTCACAGCTAACTTTACATAGGAAACTCCCGTGCTCTTTTCCCCTTCTTATCTGCAAAATTAGCACTCTGAAAGAGCAGGAAGAGATTAGGTATCCACTGTAAATGAATTAATTTTTCTTCCCATTTTCTTCTTTTAAATACCTTTTAACCCATAGGAAAACTATGTGTTGGGGTTATGAGTCTAAGTTCTCCAGAAACTTCTAAGAATTTCAGAGTGCCTTTAATAAAAGAATTCCAGGCTATAGGAACACATTCTTTCTTTCATGATTTAGAAATTAATGAAAATGACATAAAAGAACCAGCTTTCTATGATAAGTAATTCATTAGTATTACAAAGTCATACATGGTGTTGTATTTCTCTAAAGCTTATAGATTGCATTCCTAATCCCCAGGACTATAGACTATACCTTTTAGGAACTGGTGTCTTTAAAGAAGTGACAAAATTCAAATGAAGTCATTAGCGAATTCCCCCAAATCCAATGACTGTACCCCTTATAAGGAAGAGGCAAAGGAAAAATCATATAAAAAAAACAAAAAAAAATGAGAAAAAGAAGAAAAGCCAGTCAATAGCACAATGAGATCTAGCCACCTTACGATATTAAATAAAATATTATTTTGTATTCCTTTATATACTGAATCATTAATTAAAAAATTCTGTATTTTAAAGTTCATGTGTACAATGAATCTTACGTAATGGAAAACTACGTATTTGTTACTTACATAATTGACGGCAAATCTATTTTGTATCTAGTTCGTATACTCAGATACAATCTGCCTAACATGTGGGGTGGGTCCATACCCCACATTCAGAGATTATCAAGCATTGATGTTCAGAAAAAATTGGATGTAGTTGCCTGTCTGTAAAAAGTAGAGTCATAATTTGTCAGAGTGGAAAATTATGTTTTTCTGTGAAATCTGAATGCACTTAATAACTTGCTCCAAACTGTAGTGAATGATTGATGAACAAGATTAGGTTTTTCAGGCTTAGACTATGAAATCCACGCATTGAGCTAAATATTAATGATTGGAAAAGCCCTGTGTCACTGCCAAGCCTTTCCACAGTGAGACAGACATCATAACACAGATGGCTGTACTGGTTAGCTTTTGTCAACTTGACACAACTAGAGTCATCTGGGAAGAGATTAGCTCAACTGGAGAAGCTGCCTATGTAAGATTGTCCTGTAGGGCATGTATGTGGGTCATTTTCTTTATTCATGTTTGAGCTGTGAAGTCCCAGGTCACTGTGGATGGTGTCCTGAGCATGTGGTCCTGGGATATATAAGAAAGTAAGCTGATCAAGTCTTGAAAAACAAGCTAGTAATCAGTGGATTTAAAAAAATCCACAGCCGGGTGTTGGTGGCACACGCCTTTAATCCCAGCACTTGGGAGGCAGAGGCAGGAGGATTTCTGAGTTCGAGGCCAGCCTGGTCTACAGAGTGAGTTCCAGGACAGCCAGGACTACACAGAAAAACCTTGTCTCGAAAAAACCAAAAAAAAAAAAACCTCACAGTACTAAGTAAATAAAATTGATACATTATGGATAGACAAATACATAGTATTAGATAGAAATTGATAGATGAGAGATATAGATAAAGATAGATGATTCGTATATAGATGGATATATACAGATAGACAACAGATACATAGATAGTTGGTTGATACATAAAAGACATGATACATAAATAAATTGACTGCACAAATTATAAATAGATGACAGAAGATGATAGATAGATAATAGATGATAGACAATAGAGAATGAATAGATGACAGATAAGGGTTTTTGAAATTAATTTTTCCATTGTCATTGTGTTTCTGTCCCCAGATTCTTGCCTCGAGTTCCCGACTTGACATACCACTATGAGGGGCTATAATCATGTAATCCAAAATAAAGCCTTTCCTCCACAAGTTGCTGTGGGCCATGGTGTTTTTCACAGGAACAGAGACACTGAAGCAGCAAGCATGCCTATTGAAAGTTATCTTCGTGTGTAACCTATAATGTGCATCACATTACTCTTAATGCATGTGAATGCGCATGCGTGGAGTTGAACGCACTGTATAATGGCCCCGCCATTTCTTACATCGCATGGTTTTTCTGTAGAAATAAATCCTGAATAAAGTAGTCTCAGACCGTACATGGAGAAACTAACCAGACTGAGCAGTGGAGGTGAACCAACTCTTTCCGCTTCTGAGACCCTTCACTATTTCACCTGCCAACTTGCCGGAGAAATAAAGGCTAGCGTTCAACTTCGCCATCCTCCCAGCACGGCATATGGAATGAACTGATTAAAGCTTGGGCAGTGTGAAATTGCTACCTTTCTATTATTATATGGATTTATGTTTGAAGAGTTGAGGGAACCAAGAAAGCTTATCGTAGACTATGACCTGGTTAATAGGATTTCTTGCCACAGAGAATATGTCAGATGTAGAAATCGGCATAAAGCTAGATGCCTTTTGTGTGGTGCTGGAAGTTTCAGGAAAGTTCCATTGTTATTAACTACAGATCAAAATACTGCAAATTCCCTGTACAAATAAAAGACTAAGAACAAGTTACTGAAAATGAACAGAGCATTCAACAAGGGAGGAAAAGTGATAAAGAAATGAGATCACCAAGTTGTTTATGAGAGTAGGTTATCATTTGAAATTTTGATGAAATAGAAGAATTTCAGGAAACTACCGTATAGCCTCAGTGACAGTACAGTGCCTTGTAACACATCCCAGGAGGAGAAAACATTAACAAATGCCACCTGAAAAAAAAAACCAGAAAATTAAAAGAATCCACAAACATTAAGGTGCTCCTAATAAGGACTCACAGTACTAAGTAAATAAAATTGATACATTATAGCTAGACAAATAGATAGTATTAGATAGAAATTGATAGGTGAGAGATATAGACAAAGATAGATGATTGGTATATAGATGGATATATACAGATAGACAACAGATACATAGATAGTTGATACATAAAAGACAGATACATAAATAAATTGATTGCACAAATTATAAATAGATGATAGATAAGAGCATAGATTATAGATAATAGATGATAGATAATAGAGAATGAATAGATGACAGATAAGGGTTTTTGAAATTAATTTTTATTGGATATTTTATTTACATTTTAGATGTTATCCCCTTTCCCATCCCCCCCTCCAGAAGTCCCCTATTCCATCCACCTCCTCCTGCTTCTATGAGGATGTGCCTCCACCCACCCACCCACTCCCACCTCCCCACCCTCGAATTCCCCCACACTGGACCAAGAACCTCCTCTCCCACCTATGCCCCACAAGGCCATCCTCCCAGCGGTAGCCATGGGTTCCTCCCTATGTGCTCCCAGGCTGGTGATTTAGACCCTGGCAGCTCTGGTTGACTGGTGTTGTTAGTGTCTTAGTTAGGGTTTCTATTGCTGTGAAGAGACACCCTGACCACTGCAACTCTTATAAAGGACAACATTTAATTGTGACAGGATAACAGTTTCAGAGGCTTAGATCATGCTGGGAAGCACAGCAGCATGCAGCCAGACATGGTGCTGGAGGAGCCAAGAGTTAATCCACAGGAAGCAGAAGGAGACTGTCACACTGGCTGTAGCTTGAGCACATATGAGACCTCACAGTCTTCCTGCATAGTGACACACTTCCTCCAAGAAGGCCACACCCCCTAAGAGTGCCATTCTCTATAGGGCTTTATTCTAACTTCTGATGTTTCAGGAGCAACCTTTCTTATACACCGAAGGCCTAAAATCAGCCATAGGCCTAAGTCAGCCATACATGCTTGCTAACACAAAGTCTTAATCTCTGTGGAAAAACATTGACCCTAAAGCAGATAGCTATAAGATCTTGTAAACAGGCAGCCTTGGTGGAAATTTACCAGCCTGGATAAGAACTAGTAGTCATAGACCTTGTGGATAGGTAGACTTGGTGGAAAGTACCAACTGCGATAGGAAACAAGTGAATCATAGACAGAGTCATAGTGACCTGTTCCCTGCTTCTTTGTCCAGCCAAAACTCTGTTCTAGAAGATATCTGTACTCCCCCTGAGAACAACTATGCTTCTGCATCATCCCCTTCCCCACATCCTGCCTCTATGTGTATATAACCCCTGTGTGAAAAAATTAAAATCGGCGGTTTGATCAGACTATAGACAAGCCACCTGTTCTTTGCACCCCCTATCCCCTGCTCTCTCTTCCAGGTCTTCTGATCCTAGTTTAGTGCCCCATGGGACTGGGGCACTGATGTGCTACAAAAGAAATACAAATCACGGCAAGACTCTCAGCATATCTCAGCACCTGTCATTGTCTCAAGACTGACTGTACTGACAAAATTCTAGGTAAAGTTTAGAAACACCTTTTTTTCCTTTCCTTGTTCTATCCTTAAATATCTATAGTGTCTCTTATCAATACATGTTTGGCCTTAATCTCTTTTTCCTACTCTGTTCATAAGGAGGACATTTAGTGGATCTGAAGGCAACAGCTAATCCGGGTATGAAAGAGCAGAGGATTGCAGCAACCCTGGCTCCCTGGCCCACTCGGAAGAACACAGATACTGAGTGACAGACACAATTATATATAATTCACACACACCCCAAAATACCCCAAAACAAAACAAAACAAAACAAAGAGCCACTTTTCACAGGAGATAGTCTGATATGTAATACATCTATGATGGTTTGAATAAGAATGGCCTCATTCTTAGGCAGATATGTTTGAATCTTTGGCCTCCAGTTAGTGGAACTGTTTGGAAAGGATCCTGATCTCAGTACTAAGTAGATATAATTGATAGATTATAGATAGACAAATAGATAATAGATAGATATTGATAGATGAGAGATAGAGACAATGATAGAATGATTGCTATATAGATGAATATATAAAGACAGGGGTGTGGCCTTGTTGGAGAAGGTATGTCACTGGGGGTGAGCTTTGATGTTTCAAAAGCCCACACTAGGCCTGGTCTTGCTTTCTGCCTACAACTTGCAGATCAGATGTGAGCTCTCAGTTACTGCTTCAGCACCATGTTTGCCTAACTGCTGCCATGCTCCCTGCCATGATGGTCATGGACTCATCCTCTGAAACTGTCAACAAACACCTAAATATTTTATAACTTTCCCTGGTTATGATGTTCTATCACAGCAACAGAACAATAACTATAATAATGCCACCTAAGTACTGATATTTTATAGAAATGCACATATTTGAGATAAGATATGTTTGAAGGACATTATCACATTAAAATATGTGATTAAAAAGACACTGTTTTGTCGGGCAGTGGTGGCACACGTCTTTAATCCCAGCACTTGGGAGGCAGAGGCAGGTGGATTTCTGAGTTCGAGACCAGCCTGGTCTACAGAGTGAGTTCCAGGACAGCCAGGACTACACAGAGAAACCTTGTCTTGAAAAACCAAAAACCAAAAACCAAAAACCAAAAACCAAAAACCAAAAACCAAAAACCAAAAACCAAAAACCAAAAACCCACCAACCAACTAACCAACCAACCAACCCCACTGTTTTAAGAAAAGTGATCTAACTAAAGTTATAAATAGAATGTAATATTAAGGTGATACATATATATAGGAAATATAATAGAGAAAATGTTTTGTCTTATTGTTCTGATTTCAAATTATGACTAAAATATATTTAGTAATTATACAAACATATAACAAAACTCATTCCACATGAGGAAGATTACCAGCATCTAACATAGCACAATATATCTAACAGCCAGAGATATAATTATGAAAACCCAAATAATAGACACAACATTCACTGAATAGGACAATGTAGATAACATTTGCTATCTTCTCACAGAAGTGTGCTGGAGTAGATACACTTATGTATTATTATAAACAACACTAACGGCTTCTAATTCTCTTGATTTGTATATTGAGTTTTTTTCTAAAATAATTTAGAAAATTGATATTTATTTCCACTACTCAGGCAGTTAACTATTGTAAAAATTAATCTTGGGGTAGAAGTTTTAGATAAGAGAAAATATTATGCATAAATGCTTATTGTTCTGTTGTGTACACTGAGGAAAATGTGATTTCCTGATGAGACTAGTACGTTGGCATCATGGAATTTTCCACAGAAATTCAAGTATTTGCAGGAAATTTAGAAGACAGCCTCTTGACCTTTCTCCCATTTTAAACATGGCGGCCACTTCTGCCTCTTGAACTGTTTGAAGAGCCTACCACTGATGATGCCCAAGAGTAAAAAGACCAGGAACTTGCCAAGATAACTAGCCATTTCTCTCACATGCTTGCTCTGCCATTTGTGCCTGACTTGCCATTTGTCCCTTGCCTCCTCTCTCTTTCTCTCCTTTCCTTGGTTTCCCCTAAGTCTTCCTTCTCCCCTGCTGGCTCTTCGTCATCTCCTTCTTTTATTTGCCCCCTTCTGTTCTGTTCTCCCTCTTCTTCCTTCTTCCCCTGCCCTTCCTTCCTCTTCTCCTCTGACTAAAAATAGAAGATTATAAATGGCCAATATTAAGAGACTGCAGGTATACTGTTACAATAAAGTTCTAGATATCAGGGCAGTGTGGTACTAATAAAATAATAGGCAAGTTGATTAAATAATCAGAAATATAGCCCCATAAATGCTGTCAAGGTGTCTTTGACAAAGGAGCAACAAAAATCCAGAAAGAACACCTGCAGAAAGTAACGTTAAATAAACAAATACCCATATCTGGTAATTGAATCTAGACCCAGAGCACACAGCGGCCACAATGGCAACTTGAGTTCATAGACCTCAGTAGAAACCAAGAAGCTATGAAACTCCTCAAATGAGACCAACCAGTTCTCCCAGAGACTCATGCTTCCTCACTTTTAACTTTTATTTCAAGGTTTAATGGTTTTCTTCTCATACAAACTCAATGCACATTATTTTATTCAACTTTATTCACAGTAGATGGCAAGCCGCAGGTTCTATTGGGGATCTGTACATCCCATAAATCTCTTGTAGAAGTAACTTCAACTTCATCATGGCACTGAAATGATATGTGAGTTCTGCTATTTCTTCATCCCATGCCATTTTAATTCTTTGCTTTAATTCTTTCCATGTGTGTTTGTTCCCACTGATCTCCTGCATCTAGATTTTAACTTATACTTAAAACCCATTCAAAACTTCCATCTTAGGGCTTTATTGCTGTGAAGAGACACCATAACTAGGCAACCCTTATAAAGGACAACATTTAATTGGGGCTGGTTTATACTTTCAGAGGTTCAGTCCATTATCATCATGGCAGGAAGTTTGACAGAAAAAAGGTAGACATGATTTTGGAGAAGAATCTGAGAGTTCTACTTCTTGATCCAATTGTAGCCAGAAGGAGACTTTCTTCCACAGGGGGTGGAGCTTGAGCTCTCAAAGCCCACCCCCAAAGTGACGTACATCCTCTAGCAAGGCCACACCTCCTAATAGCAGCACTTCCTGTGGGCCAAGTATGTTCAAACCACCACAGCATTTATGTGACAAGTACCTACACATCACTCTGCTGTGCTGATCCAAAGCAGTAACAGAAATAAAGTGTCATAGGCTAGGACATTCATAGAAGGGCCAACTTAGCTCTACTTGAATATGATCATTTTCATTTATATATAGAGAGAAAATCTAGTATCATTAACTGGTTTCCTAATGTTCTAGCCAAAGTCCTATTGTAAGTTAAATGTTGGACCATGAAGATCTGTCACATGAGAGTGAGGATTTAGCACACACCTGAGGCCCACACTCAGACACATGGCATAGATAGAGTTTAGTAGAGAATTACAAAGTATATCTAACTCAATAATGGCTAATGTATAAAACCATATTAACAGAAAAATAAAATGTTATTTTTTTCAAAACTCACAAAACTCAGCAATTCAATTGTCCTATATAAATACAGTCAAGGGAATAGAAGAAAATCAAAAGTATAACAAAAATAAGGCAAACGGCATTTATTTTAAAACAGAATGACAAGCGTGGATACATTTAATGTCTTCCGTTATCCCATTTGTCTTTTCATAGCTACTAAATAAATAAAAGCTGTTGAGAAAATCAAGGTAAAATTATCAGCAGCCTAGTGGAGTGGAGTAGATTTGATGACTCAGTTCTGGGGTTTATAACCAAAGAATTGCTGACTAAAGCAACCTTGGAACTCGGATCACACTGCCCCGGGAGGAGCATCTCAGAAATTGTCCCCTGTGTGACCTCTCTCTTCTGTCTTTCAAGAATAGAAATAATCTTGATGGCTCTGTTAACTCTAGAGTTCCCAAGGATCCGTGCCAGAAAACTCAGAAGCCTAAGGACATTGTTTTTTATGTAGCCCTATCATTGTCTGCATTTCTCCAAGTGTTTGTAAAACTCTTCTTTTGATTAACACCCCAATAATAAACACTCCCATTTTCTTTAATCTTCTTTTTTCTCTTTAAAGTCTTACTATTTGAGAAATCCTGTGGTAGCTTATATATTAAATATAGTAAGTTAAGCTTATATTAGTGATTAAACAAACAAATATTGAATATATCAATGGGATAGTATATTTTGAGACATATATACATTGGGTTGTATTTAAACCAAGCTAGACTTGCCTGCTTACATGCTGATCATTTCTCTATTGTAAAGGCTTACAACGTTCCCTCTTCTAGCTTTTGGAGTCTACAGGACACTGTTGAGCTTACAACACACCATTGCCTAATCACACGGCACGGTCAACTCACCTTTTCCTGTTTCCCATCACATCCAACAGCCCCAGCCTTTGATATTTCCCACTGTACTCTTGATGGCTATGAAATCAGAAGTCTCAGATTCTACCCACAAGTGAGACCACGAAGGGTCAGTCTTCTTATGCCTGACTGACATCACTTGACACCCATTTCACTTCTGTATTGTTACAGATGGTGTTTGTCCTTTATCCTTTGTTTATTTTTGAGATAGTAATTTAATTACAACACTCTCCCATCCCCCTTCCTCCCTAAAATCCTCCTATGTATCTCCTGCCTCATCAGAGGTGTCCATTCTGCTGTTAATACAGAGATAGACCTTGCCCTTGTAGAGACTTCATGTTGGTAAGACATCTCTTTGATTTTTCATATGCCATGAGCTACCACGTATGGCCCGTGACCATGCCTAAATTTGCCTTATTGAAGTTTCATTATGAATTTGTGAGTGTAAAAACCTGTTTATGGTTGTAGACAAATGACTGTAGGTACCTGAGTCATTTCCATTTCTGCTTTTCATAAGGGAGATTGAAATTTCTTACATAGACTCAGACATCTTATGCAAGAAATCTACTGTGATCGATTGATTTTATTTATATATTATTTATGGTCTTTTTTGAACATTTATTGTTATTAATATTACTGCCCCTTGACTTTGAATTTGGGGCATTTATTTTGAAATACCTGGTATGTGCAGTGTGGATGTTTATGTGACAACATGCAATTCCCAGGATATCTGTCACCAACTAACAACCTACCTTATGTGCCAGAAAACTTTTGCACTTCAGGTTTGCTTAGAAGGATAGTTTCAAATTTAATTAAGTGAATAAAACCATCATCTTCATTCAAATTCAGTCTAATTTATTTCTCTGTTGAAGCTCAATCACATCACAAGTTTGCTGTGTTGAACGATGCGTTTTGCACGTTTTTGCATTATCTTTTCTCTTTCCTCCCTTCACACTTCTCTCTTCACAGCTTTCCCTTTAATTCTAATTTTGAATTGCTTTTGTTGACTCATCAATAAATTTCATAAAGTTTTATATCTATGCATTTCCATAAATACCACTGGGTCATATGAAAGGATAAAATCTTGCTTTTCCTAGGCTGTTTCATATTTTTTCTTTTTACACTTGTCTCCCTTGTGAAATCTGTCCTTCATCTCCTCCAATCCCTTGCTGGCACATCTCCTCTGCTCTTCCACTAATTCCTGCAGCCTGACCTGTCTCCAGCACTGTGACTGGTTTGAGAGTGATAACCTTCTTAGTGCTTAGGAGCTGTTGTGAACACAGGGCTATTTCCAGAGCTCACGGGAGCCAGTGAAGATCAGGGCTCTCATGAGATCTGGAACTTGTGAGTCCTGCTGTGCTCCATGGCTCATAGCACCTTCCTGTTGTCCTTCTCCCAAGATTCATATCTTCTTAGGTATTCTTATTTGATAATTGATATGGTATACTGTTGCAACTGGACCATGGTAGCTTATAAAGCCCTGTGTGTGTGTTGTGTGTGTGTGTGTGTGTGTGTGTGTGTGTGTG
>JANHMN010000019.1:29432829-29493556 GCA_030674055.1 Rhabdomys pumilio
TGTGTGTGTGTGTGTGTGTGTGTGTGAGAGAGAGAGAGAGAGAGAGAGAGAGAGAGAGAGAGAGAGAGAGAGGAAAAAGAGACTTATTTACATGAGTCTAAAATGTTCACCCCTTTGATAACATTTAGAGCTTCATGTAATATAAACACATTAAATACTTTTAATTGATGGTACCATATCAGTGATGTGAAAGCCTTTTTTGTCCATAAGAGATGGTAGTTTTATGTTTAATATTAATCATAGTTTTTTTTTCTCTGTTGCAGCAAAAGCAGATTTTTCGTCTATTGGGCATACTACCTCTCCCATGTGTTTGGAAGCAGCCACCTCAGACTCTCACTGGCAATTGACTTTAAATCATGAATACTCATTTTATGCTTGACCATAAGACAATTTGTGAATATAATATGTCAGAAGTCTACTTGTGGAAATACAGTGCCAATTTTTTTTAACTGTCACAGAATCCAAGCTTGTGGCATTTCTATGCTGGAAAACTATCTTGTGGTCATTTTAAGATGGTGAGGAATTCACATGACATGTATCCTTTAACCTTGGTAAAGATGGCTACCAGCCACATGATTCTTTCTATCCTGAGGAGGTCATCAGTCAAGAGGTGGGTAAATCACATGATTGCTGTTTAAAAACATCTATTTTCCACACAAGAGTTGAATTCAAATGGCATATGTAGTAAATAGAGCTACTTTTCAAATAAGAGTTGAATTACTACGCTATTGGGATGGTTCATATAGGCTCCAAGAGGGAGCTGAGAGATTTCTCAGTAGCCTAGACAGGCTTAGAGAGGCTGTGGGACTGTAGGCCAGAGGTTAGAGGGTACAGGGTCATCAGTATCCCAGGAGCAACAAGAACAGAGGGAAGAGATATAGCAGGCAGCTCCAAGGAGGAGAGGAAACTCCAGGTGGAAGCTGAGAGACAGAACAAGGTTGCAGTGGCTCAGAAGGACTTAAGAAGTTACAGGACTTCAGGCAACTCCTAGTGGGAGGCTAGAGGAGCTGAGAGAGACCATGCTAGCTTTGGAAAGCTATGGGACCACAATAGGGAGCTGAGCACTTTAAAGGGAAGTGTTCTGGTGATAAGAATTTGAACACGAGTGTCCTTAAGTAGAATGAGAGATTGTCTTAGAGAAATGTCCCAGATCACAGAGAAACATTCTTTTCAATGGGATGGGAACCCAAGAGGACAAGAAGAACTTTCTGGAACACTGGTGTGGCCTTTGTAGTAATAGTAGACAAAGCAGGCAGCTCGGGTATGACACTTACCAGTAGAAGGGGGCGGGAGAAGGAGAGAGAAGCTGAGGCTTTTGGGAAAAGGGAAATGGTAAGTGTCTTTAGTAGAAATATGTGCTCACATAGGTATAGAGAAATATCCAGACAGGTATAGCAAGCTAGATCTGACAGATATGAGATGAATACCTGGCAGGTACCATGGGAGGGTGCCCCAGGAGGGTGTAGAAGGCTGGTACATTGGCAAGGCTCCCCTGGAAGATGTAGAAGGCTCCAGAAGCTGGAAAGACACTTAAGGAATAGACAAAAAATGGTTAGAGGGGTGGAGAGGAGAAGTAGCTGAAAAGACTCTAGAATTTGTAGCCAAATTTGGTGAGTGGTAGAAGCTGGTAGGATGATTCACATATACCTCAAATGATCCACATGTACCTCAGAGAAGTCAAATTAGTAGCATGGTTTGGAGAGGCCGAGTTTCTTGGAAGGGATCTCATTTATGCCATCCTGGGTTTTGGCATCAGACGAGTGAAAACCAAGGACACGAGTGCTCCCAGGTATGGTTGAGGAGAAAGGGTTTGTTGTAGGTATGAGGGTGAGAAAACAGCCAGAGACATTTGGAAGGGTCCAGACTGAACTGGTCCATTTCAGGGGGAAGGAGTGGGAGAACAAGAGAGGAAAGGAGAGGAACCAGCAGCCAAGAGGCCATGTGTCCAAAATAGCTGGGGTCATATAGGGATCAGAGGATACTAGGAGAAGGGAAGCCCAGCCCAGTCTCTTGGCTGAAGAAGTTGAGGGTAGAGGGTAGGGTATGCCAGCCAGTATGATTATATAACAGATAGGGACCGAGGGACTGGTGGCCAGAGTCTGCTTTGGTATGTTAAATAGGCACCCTAGTTAGTCATCTGTCCTGAGTTTGAGACCTAACTGTTGTAGGATATTTGATCAGATTGTGAACACTGAGATTGTGTTATTTATTGAAAATACCTGTTTCTAGTTGTGGTGTGGCTCAGTTCTTAGCACACATCTTTAATCCCTCTGACTAGAAGACAGACACACTGTTACTACACACCTTTAATGTCAAACAATGAAGTTAGTTTGTAAAGTTAGTTTGTACAAGGAAGCATCATTTTTGAATGTGATGTCTAATTGGGTGGCAGACAAAGTGATGAATCAGAGAAAGATTTGACAGAATAGGATATGTTCAACTCTCACAAGAAGAGAGAGGAAAGTGAAATTATTTAATAGAGCAGTGGTGTGTGTGTGTGTGTGTGTGCGCGTGCGTGAGAGAGAGAGAGAGAGAGAGAGAGAGAGAGAGAGAGAGAGAGAGAGCAGGATATTTATTCTGCTACATTGTATTCACGGTGGAGCTCAGTGAGTAGGCAGTAGAAGAGGAAGTGGAGCTGGGAGAAGAAAGGAAGGAGAGGGGAGAAAAAGAGGAAGGGGAGGAGAAGCAGGAGGCTAGCAACCATGGAGAACCACTGGTGGGTTGAAAGCTGTCCTGGATAGCAACTTCTATCAAAAGGTTAGATATTGGGTAACAACTCTAATTGTATGGGCATCTTGTTGATTGAGCATTCCTAAATATATAAATCCTTTAGATTATCATTAAGCTTTAAGAATATCATTTCTACTGGGTACTGTGCGGATGGCAGATATTGTCTGGGGTTCAGCTGAGCTTTGTGGATGCAGTGTGGTGGGTTGGCAGAGCCATCCCCCACACTGGTGTCTTGTGGGTGCCAGGGGCTGTGCATCTAGCTAGCTGGAGCCCTGGTCAGAGCAGGAACATGGTGGCTGCCCAGGAACAAGCTGGACCTGGGCGCCATTTTCTAAGCATCACCTCTATAGAGATATATTAATGTACTGGAAGAGTTTTACAGACACAAGTTGAAGATAAAACAATCTAGACACAGGTAAAGACTGAAGGAGCCAGAGAATGAGAAGGAGGCAGAAGATTAGAACAAATTGCCAACATTAGTATGAGGCCAAGCAGAGCAATTCTGTCAGAGGTCAAGAGAGAAGTCAGTTTGCATTAGTCAGCTTGGAAAGGAGTTTTGAGCCAGAATAGGTGAGTTGACCCAGAGATCAGAAAGAACAACAAAGGATGAGCTTATTCAGCAGTAAGTCTCAGAGGCTGAAAACATTCTAGGCTTAGAGTAGATTGTACAAAAGCTAGAAGCTTCCAAGACTAGGCCTAGGTTATGATACAAAGGCAATAAGCCTCTGAGACGACAATTACAGGAGAATAAAAGTTACATTTACACCTAACAGTTTTGAAAAAAAAATAATCAAGGTGTAATGTTATTAAAACTTTTCATTCTAATTTTGATTTACATATTCTTCTAGCAAATATTGTGAAGTTAATACACAGAAGCATACACTATAGACAATCTTTTTGTTTATCTCCTAATTTAATCCGAGGTTATATTTGATTCCATAAAAGGGTAATATTGACACAGCTTCTTTGATTTCACCTGCCCATCAAATGATCTGAAAAGCCAAAAGCTTTCAAACACAGAATACTCACAAGTCAGTATTGAAAATATTAAAACATGACCTTGCAGGTTTATAATCCAGGATGTCTTCCTACCACATCTTCAGATGAATTCAACCCGTTGGTTATCTGAAATTTCCTTCTGTGAGAAACGCATTCCCACCACCACCTATTACAAGGCACTGTGAACAATCAACCTGTCTTGGAGTTTTACTGCTGTGAAGAGACACCATGACCAAAGCAACTCTTATAAAAAAAAAAACATTTAATTGACTTACAGTTTCAGAGGTTTAGTATGTTATCATTATGACAGAAAGTATGGCAGCATGTAGGCAGAATAGGTTCTGGAGGAGCTGAGAGTGCTACATTTTGATGCACAGGCAGCAGAAGGCGACTGTGTCTGTCACACTGAGTGTAGCTTAAGCACATATGAGACTTCAAAGCCCACCTACACACTGTTGTATTTCCTCCAACAAGGCCACACCTACTTCAACACAGCACCTCTTAATAGTGCTACTCCTTATGGGCCAAGCATTCAAGTATATAAGTCTACAGGGGCCCTTCTTTTTTTATTTATTTTTATTTAATTTTTTTATTGGATATTATGTTTACATTTCAGATTTTATCCCCTCACCCCATTTCCCCCACCACCCAGGAACCCCCTATCTCATCCCCCCTCCTGCCTCCACAAGGGTGTGCCCCCACCAGCCCTCCACTCCCTTCTCCCCTCCCCACCCTCAAATTCCTCCCTGATTGGTGTTCAGCTTTCATGGGATCAAGGATCTCCTCTGCCACCCATGCCTGACAACGTCATCCTCCCCTAAGTATACAGCTGAAGACATGGGTGCCTCCCTTTGTGCTCCCAGGCTGGTGGCTTAGACCCTAGGGAGCTCTGGTTGGTTGGCACTGTTGCTCTCCTCTTGGGGCCACCAACCCTTTCAGCTCCTTCAGTCCTCTAGCTTCTCCATTGGGAACACTTGATCAGATCAATGGGTAGCTGCGAGCATCTGCCTCTGATACGTCAGGCTCTGGCAGACCTCCGAGGAGACAGCTACATCAGGCTCCTGTCCGAATGCACTTCCTGACATCCATATCGGTGTCTATCTTTGGTGACTGTACATGGGACGGGTACCAAGGTAGAGTGGTCTCCAGACGGCCTACAGGGGCTCTTCTTATTCAAACCACTACACAGCCTAATTTTACAAACAAGGAAATAAAGTCAGTTCTCCCCAGTGACAGAAACTTTTAAGTTTTTCTGAGCCTGACAAATGCATAGGTCTTCTTATACTCAAAGATGATTTTATGGTAAATTCTGAAGAAGCTTTTCCAAACGATTCTACTCTGTGACTGTGACAGGTGTGTATATTCAGTGGGTTACAACTCAGTGCAAAAGGCAGCGATCTGTTCACTTCAGGCTGTGTGTGGCAGTATATGTTTCCCTCCCTCTCTATGAAGCATTGTGAGAATTACAGACAGACATGTGATTTTTCTTTGGGAAATATCTATTTCCCCAAATCTCAGACCAATTCCATATTGTAGACTTTAAAGCCCAGTTCTATACCGTGACATGTCTGCCCACATTCTGTTTTGAAATCCAGAGAGAGTCCTGTGCACACATGCTCTGTGCATGCACTTGCCTTTATAGGCAGTAGATACTGGCCTAAGCACTTGCCAACCTCCTCTTCTTCATAATGAAAAACAAAAAGGCTTAGAAGCTTTTCAGAGTGTTGTTTGGGAAGAAAGGAGATCTAAAAAAAATGTTAATGGCCCTTTAAAAAAAAGAATCGAGAGTAAACAATGTACGTAATTATCTTGCCAGCGAGTGCTGCTAATTCAAGGGAAATCATGCTATTAGCACACACACCTGCTGTTATGTAAGCGGTCCACTTCTTGCTGAAAAACTTAATTTGGAGTAGGATTGAATCTTCAGCGCATTTCCTTAAGGGATTTCCCCTTTACAGTGGTGCATCAGATTTACTGATTTGAGGATACGGTTCTGAACATCATTCTTACATACTTCCAAAGGGTGAGTTTCAACCATGAAGTCTTTGCAATCTCTATTGTGTTAGGTTTTCTTCTGAGCAGAGGAAAAATTAAAATTTAGCCTTTTGTCAAAGTTACCGGAATGCAGTCTTCCCTTGTCTTGGGTCAAAGTACATCCTGTAGTGGCTTATTCAACATGGAAGACAATCACAGAGCTATCCCGTTCTCTGTATCAGCAATAACTGGTTCCTTATTTTAAAACGTTTAGGAGACAGTTTTTTTTTCTTTTTAATGATTGTTCTTCTGTGAAACAAGGGTATTTTCCCCATGTACTACAACAATACTGTGTCCCCATAAACCATATTAAAAGAACCTGCGTTCACCTGTCTTACTATCAACACTGTCAGTATCAAGAGCAGCAAAAACCGAGCACAGAGATGACACTGTGCCTGATCAGACCCCAGGGTTCTGAGATGAGAACTGAGAACACACTTTGGTTTCAGAATGTTTTCCAATCAAACGATGCATTCTAAATATTTATGCTTCGACAAATATCACACATTAAATCTAGCTAGGATACAATGAGTGGAAAACAGTAATGTGGTTCCAAAGGGTGAGACCCAATAATTACCATCTCTTCAGTTAGCGGGGACAGTAATGAGTTATGGAAATCTAAATATTGGCCTAGAGATGGGAAGAGAGAGTTTAATTGTCCTTTAAAGGCATTCAATGGGAAAGAAAAGAAATTCAAGAAGGAAAAAGGTCAAGCAGTACAGCAGGGAGCTGGGAACGAGGGAGAGATAAGACATCAAGATAGATGCTCCTTGTGGTACCCAGCTCCATGTTAAGGACATCTTTAGTAGGAGGTTTGCTGTTTAGTTTATATATTCTCTTACAGGTACATGACATATTTATAACCTTTGAAAGAGTCAATATTCCAAGTGTCGGTAACAAATAAGGAGGTTTCAGGAAAGTAATAGAACTGAAACAAGACCCCCTCACCTGCCTGGATGTTGCCATGCTCCTGCCTTGATGAAAATGGAGTGAACCTCTGAACCTGTCAGCCAGCCCCAATTAAATGTCCCTGTAAGAGTTGTATTTGTCAGCCAGGCAGTGGTGGCACACGCCTTTAATCCCAGCACTTGAGAGACAGAGGTAGGCAGATTTCTGAGTTCGATGCCATCCTGGTCCACAGAGTGAGTTCTAGGGTAGCCAGGGCTACACAGAGAAACCCTGTCTTGAAAAACCAAAAAGAAAAAAAAAAGAGTTGTATTGGTCACGGTGTCTGTTCATAGCAGTAAGACCCTAACCAAGACACTGGGATAACAGAAAAGCCTTAGAGAGACAAAGCCTTGATGTGCTGGATTTGGCCAAGAAAGCCATAAGAACCTGCAAACAGTCACTGGCTAGAGACAGAAGAGAGGGATGTGAAGCTGCCATAGTGAGTCCTGTGGGAGCCCGTGTCAGCGGCATCAGAAACAAAGATCCTTAAGTACATTATTTCCAGAAACCATCATCAATCAGTGCTTTGCCCAAATTCATCCCAGGCTTCATGAACTCCAGAGCTTCTGTGCAGTCTCTGCTAGTGTTATGGTTGCACCAGACATAGATGTTGTACCTTTCCCCACTAAGAACAATAGTTATAGACATATGAAGGCCATGAAAGACACAAGAAAACAATGTATGCTTCCATTTCCCAAAGAGCATTGGGATGATAAGTGTTGCTCCTGTGGACTTTCCTGACTGTGGTACATGGTCAACTTAAGACTGTCACCAGCTTTTGAAACCTGTTATAAGTTTGCCGCTTTCATCTCTGCTCATGCTTTCTTCCAATTAAGTGAAACGAGAGTAACATTTGGGCTCCATTGTTTAACGTCATGGGGGAAGCACATCATCCGCTTCTAGCTTTGGCAGTTACAAGTGGCTTAGAAGTTTCCTTTCTCTCTGACCTCACACTGCATCTTTTTAAATAAGATCTTTCTCCTTTAAAAAGAGGACATTTTTACCCATTATTACCACATTTAAGACTATAGTGTAATGGGCACACCTATTAGATTATATCTATTTTTGGCTTAACTCAAAGAGCTCAAATTCAGGTCAGAGATTACTATTTGAAGAAAGTTAAAAAAAAAAAAGAAGGTACTTTAAACTCTGGCTATGCAATACAGTAGAGAACCAAAAAATAATATTGGAATATAAAGGCAACTTTGATGTGGTAGTTTGATTTGAAACTTTTTTGAGGGCCAATTGATATATGAAGAATTGTGTGTATTTGAAGTGCACAGCTCAATGAGTTTGGCTTTACCTAAGCACCTATCACAGACTCCCCAACTGTCTTAGTTAAGGTTTTACTGCTGTGAACAGATACCACAACCAGACAACTCTTATAAGAACAACATTTCATTGGGGCTGGCTTATAGCAGGTTCAGAGATTCAGTCCATTATCATCAAGGCGGGAACATGGCAGCATCCAGGCAGGCATGGTGCAGGAGGAGCTGAGAGTTCTACATCTTCATCTGAAGGTCACTAGAAGACTGGCTCCCATGTGGTTAGGAGGAGGGTCTCAAAACCCACCCCCACAGTGACACACTTCCCCCAACAAGGCCACACCTACTCCAATAAGGTCACACGTCCTAATAGTGCCACAACCTGGGCCAAGCATATACAAATGTATATCCTCACACCAATGTAACAGATATATCCTACACTGTGTAATAGTTCCTTTGTCCAATGATTAGAAATTAATTCAATATCAGGTGCACAAGGAGTTCTCACATTTGTGTCAGTGCTCACCCATGTTGCCCTGAGTAGGCTCACTGAGGTCTTGCCTATGAACACCCGGTATGTGCACTTTGTACTGTGCACGCTGTCACATAAGTCAATGTGACTAAACTATGGGGCACCCAGAATCAGATCTGAGACCATTATTTGCAATGAGTTGCAGTGTTTGCTTGTACGTAAGAAGTTTTCTGATCTTATGAAAACAAATAACAGACAAAAAGACCTTCAATATTTTTCTACTTCTGTTCTTTAGCATTTACGTCTCAAATTAATGTGTGTGGGGTTTGTAGCAGGTTTTATTTTTAAAACTGTTGCTTGAGCTTCTGACTAGGACATCAGTTTTTTAGAAGTCGTCAAGCGGATTTTTGCATTGGTGTTAGGATAAAATTTTACAACATTTGAAACGAGTCTGACCAAATTCTTATGAATTTTGTATTCATATGAGGCGCCGTTCTCAACATTAGTAGCTATAAAATTGAAATATTGATCTCCTTGTGAACTGAAGAAGGTACTTTTCTATACCTTATGATGTCAAGAATTTAGTTATTTATGTAAAAACAAATAAGCACACCCATCTCTTTTGCATGATGATTTGCTTCCATTGTTAATAGATGGTAAAATTACATTCATCATGTAAGTATTTCTGAGGCAGAAAGTGTCTATGAGTAGACAAAATTTAATTTAGGGGTCAGACTTAGAGTTTTTTTATTTTTTATTTTATTTTTTTATTCGATATTTTATTTACATTTCAGATGTCAATTTCTTTCCCCATTTCCCCTCCCCAGAAAACCCCTATCCTGTGCCCCCCCTTTTCCATTTGGCTTTTATACAATTTTTTAAATGTTAATCAAGGGCTTTGTAAGTATGGTAATGCTCAATCAGAAGTGTAACCTAATACCCAACCTGGCTATTTAAACTATCTTTGAGTAGTGGAGACACGTGAACTTCTGCCTCCATGCCCCCTCTCTCTTTCTCTCTCTTTTTCTCTCTCATTATCGAGCTTCTCATCTACTTCATCTTCTCCTCTCCTTACTCCATCGTTTCCTCTCAGTGCTCCTTCCCCCTTAGCTCCTCCTACATATTACCCTTCCTGTTAAAATAAAGCTTTTCTCTCAGAATACAATTAGAGCACAATTATTCCTATTTGTACCAGTGAAGTACAAGATAGTCTTAATACCCAGTCCATCCTTTTGTTGGCTAGCCAGAACCTCTGCCGTCTCTCTTGACTAGAACACTTAGTTTTGAACCTGGCTTTTTCTTGGCTTTAGAATGAATGTCAGCTGAGAACCCTCCACTCAGATCTTTTCTCTCAAGGTAAATAGCCTGGATTGGCTATGAGTCTATAGGTCTTAAATGCCCTCAGAAATCCAGAATGACTAAATTAACTGAATTTATGGGAAGCACTAAGCATAGCTTCTAAAACTTAGCCAATTTATAGAGACCGCTGAACACCTGGACAACTAGGGTGTTTTTTTATTTTTCTCCTCAAAGACATCCTTATAAAGTCCTATCAGTCAAATCCTCAAAATATATCTTATAGCCAAGTATTTCCCTTGTTCTTAATTGCTACCACCACAAGCTGAATGGTGGTACCCTGCCTTGCCTACTTTATTGCTACTATTATTATTATTATTATTATCTGCTTTCCTGGCTTAAGGGTAGCTTTCTCCACCACTTTGAGATAGTACACTTGTCAGTTTTGAAACTTCTCATCTATTTCTTGTTTCCGTGTTTTATCATATATCTTTAATTTATCATCTATATTTTAGTTCATAATCTAGCCACATTCATAGCCAGCCCCAGCCCATCTTTTCAATATTATCTGCCTTAACTCTTTGCTCGGGTTCATTTCCTCAATATCTACTGCCCATCTTTTAGGTCTGTGACTATTCTAAGATTTTTCTTCATATAACATTTTATTTGGTGAGAATGAGTTCTTTACTAAGCGTCAAGGGTGGAGTATTTTATATGCTCACTCAAATGCTTTCTTCTCAGAGGACAGGCCATGATGATTCTTGACCTGGAACAGCAGGTCATTCTTCGGTGACAGGTTCCTGAGAGGAAGGACAGGGAGATCATGAGGTAAAGACAATAGGAGAGATGGAGTCAAGAGGTTTTGCATAAACTGTGTCTTATGCTGAGCAAGTTTATTAAGAAGCACAGCGTCTTGCATACCATTTGCAGGGGGAAAATGTGACAGAGTCAGCAGAAAGCTAATTAAGCAATGTTGGCAAAGAGAACAGAAGATACCTCGGTCACAGCTGCCTTAGGACTGGTACAGTCATTCCAGGGGGAACAGTTTTGTTCCCAGAAACTGCAACCTTGATTCTTTCAAGGCCATGACTCCACCCGCAGACCAGACCTTGCCAAATCTACACCTGGCCAAGGATACAAAACTAGTGTCCTTTTTCCTTTTCATCAGGGCCTCTGAGAAAGCTTTGGGTTAGCCTGGCTTCCAACAATTTCATTTATAAGGATCTTTTATTTATCCTCTGCAAAACCCGTTGTATGTCGTGTGATCTAGATAAACAATCTACCTACATATGTACTGCATGTGTGTATATATATTTATTATGTAAGTATGTGTGTATCATCTACTTATGCCTATCATCTATATCTATCACCTATTTATAATCTATTAATCTATATCATCTATCTCTCTATATTATCTATATATAATCTAGCTTTATCATATATTACAGATCTACCATCTATGTATATTTACATCATATATATATATATATATATATATATATATATATATATAATCTATTGTTTGCTAACTTCATTGTTGTTTATCACCATAACTGAAGAAGTACACATTGTAAGAGAAGAAATATTACACACTAAATACATTGGCCTTGATATGTGATTCAATGAATGAATGAATGAATGAATGAATAGAAGTTAGAAACTTCCTTGTCTGAAGAAGTTTTTATAGCTTGATTTTTGTGGCTAAGACACTCACAGAACATTCCAGAATTTCTGGGGTTCACCAAGGTAGTGAATAAAAGTACCATGATTCATGTACATCTTTGTTTGACTTCAGGTTCTAAATTCTGATCTTTCCATTGTGTATTCTGCAGAACTTTGCCTGTGCTCATAGAAAAGGACAGAAGTGGTATTTTTGAGGAGCCCTTGCCTTTGGCTGTAGCTTGAGTTTGAGAGGTAAAGAAAATCTGATGATATAGTTCAATGCAAGTTTTTGAATGAAAAAAATAAAAATAAAAAAGGAAGGACATGGCTTCTCCTAGATATGGTAGAGGAAAAGGTTTTATTGTAGACAAAAGGGAGAGCGTAGCCAGAGGCAGAGACCTCTGGGAGAGTCCAGAGTGAACACAGCCAGATTGAGCTGAGCTGTGTGAGGGGAGAGGGTGAGGGAGAGAAAGAGAGGAGCTTGCTGACTAAGAGGGTTTGCATGGGCCAAGAGACAAGGAAGGTAAAGGGTAGACCAAAGGCCAGGAAACCGAAAATGTCTGGATTATATAAGGAAGGCACCTGGAGGAAGGGCAGCCAAGCCCCTGGGCTAGAGAAATTTAGGGTAGGGGGCAGGGTATGCCAGCCAGAAAGACCCTGTGGCAGGTAGGGACTGAGGGATGCTGGGAGAACCTGGTAGGCAAGTCCACTTTGATATTGTAAATAGGCACCTCAGCCATTTGTTCTGGGTTTGAGATCTAATTGCCTTGCATCCAAACACATTACTGTAAATGTCAAAGTCCAGAGAAGAATCAGACTCTGTTTCTGTCTCTGTCTCTCTGTCTCTCTGTCTCTCTGTCCGTCTCTGTCTCTTTGTCTCTGTCTCTCTGTGTCTCTGTCTCTATCTATCTATCTATCTATCTATCTATCTATCTATCTATCTATCTATCTATCTATCTATCTATCTCTATCTCTATCTCTCTCTCTCTCCCAGCTGAGGGCAGTGTTCTGGAATGGTCAATTTACTTCCCAGGTCTTACTAATCCAGGTAGCTTGTGCCTGCAGGTAGCACTGATAAATCTACTCCTTACAGTAAGGACTTAGTTTCTTTTCTTCGTGGACACAGTATCTTTTTGCACATCTTCTGGGGAGCAACCCTTAGAGCAGGGACAACACATCACTCCAGGCTATAATGTAGCTTTTAGGAATTGAAGAATACAACGTAGTTCTGTTCACTCCTACCAAAGATGCATGAGGTTAAGACGTCACCCGTAGAACATTTATTAAAATGGTATAATTTCAGAATTTATATCAATTCTATAAACAATTATTGTTAGTTGAAAGTCATCTGTAATTATATTTTTTTATTTATTTTATATATGAGTACACTGTAGCTGTCTTCAGACACACAGAAGAGGGCATTGGATTCCATTACAGATGGTTGTGAGCCACCATTTTGTTGTTGGGAATTGAACTCAGGGTCTCTGGAAGAGTAGTCAGTACCCTTAACTGCTAAGCTATCTCTCCAGCCCCTGTAATTATTTTCTCTGTGTTGTATTTTAAATATTTGTTGAGTAGGTGCCATAGTTTAGAAAATTATATACATATTGTTATCCCTGAGTGTTGGTGAGAAATTGGTTCCCTGGAACCCTCTCAGGTACCAAGTATTCAGAAGTTTGTCAGAACATGGTCAAAGGAATGAGCCATGATAAAGAATGCCTCGGTGGTCCTGTGAGAGAGGCTTTAGGAGAGAAGGCAGAGAGCCTTTTACCCCAGGTACATTTTGTTCCCTGGATTGTTCTTGGACATGATTTCATGACTTTTGTGACAAAACATTTACATTCAATTTTCAAGACATTCTTGTTGGGTGTTGGAACTTAGCTGCAGAACCCAGTCGGATGAAAGGACATACTGAGTGCTGTCTTCAGTGTGCCCTGAATCTGGACATGGCCGTCTGCCTTGCTTTCGTGCTTTCCCAGATATACTTTATAGTATATGCCAGGCAATTGTGTTTAAATTGATCTGTCCTAAGAAAGTTCGGGGAAAGGGCTGTTACGTTAATATTTAGGATGTAAAGTGGTAATTATTTACACGTTTTTCTGATCATGTTTTCTGAACCCTAAAAAGCTGCCTTGGATTATTGCTTTCTTTGTTACATTCGTGTATAAAAGTACACAGAAACTGAAGTAAGATTGACTACAGCATCAGACTATAGTCTGCCTCATTCTTTTTAAATTCTTTTTATTTATTTTTTTATTGGATATTTTATTTACATTTCAGATGTAATCCCCTTCCCCCTCCCACCCAGGAACCCACTATCCCATCCCTCCTCCTCCTGCTTCTATGAGGATATGCCCCCCTCCCACCTCCCCCACCCATGATTTCCCCCACATTGGGGTGTCCAGCCTTCACTGGTATATAGATGAATATATACAGATAGACAACAGATACATAGTTGGTTGATACATAAAAGAGAGATGATACATAAATAAATTGATTGCACAAATTATAAATAGATGCCAGAGAAATGATAGATAGATAATACATGGCATAGATTATAGATAATAGGTAGATGATAGACAATAGATAGAGAATGAATAGATGACAGATAAGTTTTTTGAAATTAATTTTTTACTGGACATTTTATTTACATTTCAGATGTTATCTCCTTTCCCCATTTGCCCCCACCCAGAAACCCTCATCCCATCCCCCCTCCTCCTGCTTCTATGAGGATGTGCCCCCACCTACCCACCCACTCCCACATTCTTACCCTCAAATTCCCCCACACTGGGGCATACAGCCTTCATGGGACCAAGGACTTCCTCTCCCACCTATGCCAGACAAGGCCATTCTCCCTTACATATACAGCTGGAGCCATGGGTCCCTCCCTATGTGCTCCCAGGCTGGTGGTTTAGACCCTGGGAGCTCTGGTTGGTTGGTATTGTTGCTCTCTTCATGGGGCCACAAACCCTTTCAGCTCCTTCAGTCTTCTTTCTCACTCTTCCATTGGGAACCCCATGATCAGCTCAATGGTTAGCTGTGAGCATCCGCCTCTGTATATTTCAGGCTCTGAGTCTGCCTCATTCTTTCAGGTCCTCAGATTCCACGTTCAGCAGACAAGATCTGCACAGGTCTGCTGAAAAGTTGACAGACATTCAGGTCCTTCATATAAAATGCTCCAGCGTTTACTCAAAACAGACATGATCTTCCTTTGCCTTTTAAGATGTTCCTACATCTTAATAATGCCTCATGCTATCTAAATCCTATGTAAATATTTATTTTACTCTAATTTGTGAAAAATAATGACAAAAATTCTGTCAGTGCTCAGTATGCAATGTTTAAACAATTTACACCTGTATGTTGTTGGTTCCTTAGATACAGAAATATGGAAGACCATGTGTGCATAAGTGCACATCTGTATTCATGACTTATGTATACACACATGTGTATTTACATATGTATGTCTGGTTTTTATATGTGCTTATGTATGTGTATATACATATATATGTGTGTACACATGTGTGTATGTATTGTGTATATGTATATGTGGGCACTTATATCTGTATATGTGTATATGTGTGTATATATGTTCATGTATGTGGATATGAATGTATACATGAGTATAGCAGGCACATATATCTGCATATATGTATGTGTGTATATACGTTCATATATGTATATATGAATGTACACATGAGTGTAGTTATATGTGAAAATAAGTCAAGATGTAAGTAATATTAAATTTTCCACTTTTAGTTTTTATTTGTTCTGCTGACAGAAGCAGCTTAAGAATCATGTGCTTCTTCTCTACTCTGATGACACATTGTTTTATAATGCTGGATACACAATGATCAATGTAGCAATCCAGTGTGTAAATAGCAAATCAAAATATTGCTAAGTCACTCACTATTCTTTTTTTTTAACAGATAAGGCATTGGCCTCCTAGATTAACAGCCACTGCAACTGTTAAAGCCCTTCTGTGTATGTTTAATGATTAAACTCATAAGAAATGATATCAGCCTGTGCCAATGTCCTTGCCTATGGGTATGTTGGATAGAAGCATAATAAATCCTGTGGCTGCTTAATTCAATTGCCTCTAGTTTTAAGACCTGGGAGTGGTTGAGCACCATTTGTTAGTGAATGAACGGATTCTCACTTTGCCCACCCAGCAGCACATGTTAATGGGTTCAAGTGTCACATCACGAGGTGTATCGGATGGGGAGTCTGCTTCCGGGGAAGCAGAGCAGATGATCTCATTGACGGGAGCCTACAGTGTAGAGATCTTTTTCCTAGACGTGCTGGCTAGTGGACCATCATCATCATCCTTTTGGTCAGGTAAGAAGAGACTGGTACCCATACATTCAAGACTGATGTGAGGAAGATGGTAATGAAGGAATGCAACTTCTAAGTTTTGTCATCCTTCCATTTCACCCAATGAGAGGATGGTCGTATTTTAGGATCATACGTAGTGTTTTCGAGGAGACAGTTTCCACATTGACCATTTCATTCATTCACTCAGGCTTAGAGAAACCACAAAGCCAATCACACAGTTTGACTCACTGTTGTCTGTTACTGTGAAATCTAAATCTAGATGAGCTGGCATTCTGAATGTCGGCTGGCATTCAACAGACGAGATAATCTAGGGTTAGCCAGATGGCTCACTGGGTAGAGATATTCACTACCCAGCTCCATAGTCTGAGCTGGATCATCAGAATGTACATAGCGGGAGAGAACTGACCCCCCACAGGTGTCCTCTAATTCCATCCCTATGTCATGGCACCCAGGGATCCCCCCACCACATGCACAGAATAAATAAATAAACCAAAAAATTCTAATGTGTCATTTTTCAGTTCACAAGTTTGCGAATAGAAAAGAGTGGAAGGCGAGATTTTAAAATCCGAAGAGTTTCATTATAGTTGTAGCCCAAAGATCCTCAGGTCTCAAGAAAGAAGAGTCAGTTCATTGAAATGGCTAAACTGCCTCACAGAAATTTCTCTTTTCCTTTATACATAGTTAAATACGTATTACAATGTCTTTCCATGTGTCAACAGTGCTTAAAAATGGTATATTTTGTGATGTATACAAGAAGAGGATGTTCAAACATGATGTGTTTTATCTCTAAAAAAAAAAAAATCCAAATTAAATCACACATGGTGGCTCTAACAAGTGAGTAATGTAGTTGAAAACATGCATCTCCAGAGCTCACCTCTTTGCCCAGGGTCTTAATGGGCTTCACCACACAGCGGAAGCATTGCAATGCTTGGAAACTGGGTTGAAGGGCCTCCCTCCATCCTGTGGTTAAATGCAGCACTTGAACATAATGGAGGCATGAGGCTCACGCCTGGCATTCTGCCTGTGGCGAGCTTGGAGGGAACTGTCAGGAAGGAGTGGGAAAAGTGCCCGTGGGAACCTGCTAACTAACTTCCTTCTCCAACGGGGCAGAGATGGCACAGACATGCACCGTGTTTCTTCGCCCAGTCTTCTCATCTCTCCGTATAAATGTATTCACAGCTTTCATATGTGTGGAAATTAATGGCTTTTGGAGACACTCATTATGGGGAGTGTGCTTTCCTGTAATTGCTTTTCTTTTTATCGCTTTGGTTTACCCAACCGTAATTCTTTCCTTTTATGAAAATAAACTAGGCAATTAGGTTGAAGACAAGATGGTTTACATTACTGCTAGGGCGCTTCCTGCCCAAATTCGCACTGACGGTTTCATTACTTGTTTTCTTCATTGTCAGATGGAGTCCCTCATTATCCTCTGGACCTCTAAAGAATATTTCTCGCTCTAAAGTCCAACGCAGAAGTTTTCAGGTCATTCCGAAGAAGCATGTGATAGCAGGGAAACATTTCGGGTGCATTTTACGCGTTTCGAATGACTACAGTAGGCAAACTGGGTAAATTTTATATGACCACATTATCCCGTGGCATCTGAATAGCGCAGTAAATGTCACCACCAGATGGAGGTGGTGTATACCCACTTCCTAAGTCCCTTTGAAGATGCCATGACCCAATGACTTTCACCCTCCTCTTCTCAGTGCACTAGAAGACATTAGCATAAAAGGAAAATGGTCGGCTAAGGATTCCAGTGAAGACAGTTTCAGCTCAGAAACATTAACACCAGACTGCCTGCTTCTGACTGATTGTTAAAGCTTCTCTGTCTTTACTTTCCTATTTTGCAAAGAGGAGATGATGTTGGCGTCTATTTAATCGCACGCCTTTAACGATCCTAGACAGGTAATACATCTAGAAGTCTTACACGCAATGTCAGATGGGAGATATAGAAACTCATACACAGAATTTAGCTTAGTACTCTTCTTCTTTAAATAATGCAAGCAAATTAGGTGTTTTTTTTTTAAGTGAGACTTTTGAACTTTTGTATCCCTGTTTGTGAACTTTTCTGACACAAGGTCTTCCTCCGAAGGCCAGAGTGACCTTAAAGTCACAGTGACCTAGGTGAATGATTGGCTCAATGTAATCCTCAGCAGAACCACAGTTCATTTTACTATACACGAAGTAGATTAAATGAACCCACAGGGCCTAGAAATTTCTATTATCAACTCAAAGGGATTTATGAAAATTCAGGTCACAGGGGACTGATGTTATCTAGAAGAAAGATAGAAAACTGCAGGGCCTGTGGAGATAGGTAGGTATTCAAATTAAGGAAAGATAGCAAGAATCCTGAAGGATAGTAATAAATGGGAATTCACAGCCAGTGTGGATTTAGGAGAGATTGCTTTATTCCATTGTTAATTAAGACCAGAGAAACTGCCTAACGAGGTCAGCAAATCCTTGTCCCCAACTTATTAACAATATCCTGCAAGGTGGTTAAATATGTTTGATGTTCAAACACCAAGAGTTACTCTGGGAGACGCCATCCATCAGGATTTTTACTGTGCCTTATTATACATTTTATATTTCAGACACAATACATTTTAATAGTATTCTGTAGCTAAATAAACAGAGCATGATGCTTTTAACCCAAGATGTACTAAAATATCTCCTGCTGGATAGGACTTCCCTGCTTATGTGTGAATTCCTTCTCTTTGATTTTTCAGGTTGAGTAATCACTCCTATTGAATCACTACCATTCTGGTCAGTTTTTCCTGTGTTTGGACCTATTTGAAAGTTATTTGAGTATCATATTTTTTTCTTTCTCTGAGGTCCATGATGAAAAAAATCTAATATGCTTTTTTAAAAATGTATTGACAAAAATCATCACACCCTGTTCATATAAAAGTACCTACAAATCTTTTCCTATTATAACTGCTTCGCCCAAAGATTGAGCTTTCTTTGTATTTCTGGTTGAAAAGGTTTCAATCATAGTAACAATCTATTATAGTGAGAATTCTGGCATTTTTGTTTTCAAAAATATTATAAGAAATATTGTAAGAATGTTTTTGTTTTGCTCCCAGGTGTGAGGTTATGGGGCTGCTTCAGACTGTCCATAGCAGTATGGGGCGTTGGAACTCTTCATAATAGGTATAACATAATACTGTGGTTACTCTGAGTTACACTCTTCTCCCTTTTACAACTTTGCTCAAAATTATATCTCATAGAAAGAGTTAAAGTGTGTTTCCCTGCTATTGTAAATAGGAGAGGGAATAGACGCTGAGGAACTGGTCAACCAATAACCATCCCGACTTGAGACCCATCCTGTGGGCAACCGATCCCTAACTCTACTGATGATACTCTGTTATGCTTGCAGACAGGAGCGTGTTGTCCTCTGAGAGGCTCCACCTAGCAGTTGACTCAGACGGTTATAGATACCCACTGCCAAACAGTGGATGGGGCTTGGGCACTCTTATGGAAGAATAGGAGGAAGGATTGTGGGAGCCAAAGGGGATAGGAACTCCACAGGAAGACCAACAGAGTCAACTGACTTGGACTCTTGGGGCTCTCAGAGTCTGAACCACCTACCAAAAAACATACACAGGCTGGACCTAGGTCTCCCCATTCATATGTAGCAGGTGTACAGCTTGCCCTTCATGTGGATCCTGTACAGATGCAGAGATCCACTCATTCACACACTCTAGAATCTCAAATAGACACTGAACCGGAAGCTATAGTATAAACACAAAGGACCTATAGGGTAAGAACAGAGAAAAAAATGAAAATAAAATAAAATAGAATTTAAAAAGCCTGACGCAACATTATGGAACAAGGAACTTTCAAAGGTACCGTTGAGTTTATTTTCTATTGACCGTACAGGGGCATGCAGCCTACCGTGAAAAGTAGTTTGCTTCTCTAGTGAGTCTCCCTCGGAGAAAACCAAATTTTCCTTTGCAGGTGGTTATCAATTGGAGATAGCCTCACAGTTAGGGATGGAGTCTTGTGTACACTTCCTTCTCAGCCCTGGAACCCCATCTAGTGTTGGCCCTCTGCAGACTCTGCATGGATCTGATTATTATCGTCTTGCTATCTTCTGTCTCCTCTGGTTCTTACAGTCTTTCTGGTTCCTCTTCTGCAAGGTTCCCTGAGACCCGAGGGGAGGGATTTGATCGAACCTGTTCAGGGCTGAGTGTGCTGAGGTCTCTCACTCTCTGTGTAATGTCTGGCTGTGGTTCTTTGCATTTATTCGCATCTGCTGCAGAATAAAGTGTCTCTGATGATGGCTGAGCAAGGGACTGATCTATGAATATAGTAGAATGCCATTAGGAGTCATTTTATCGCTGCGTTCTTTTAGCAGAACAGTAGTATTTGGTTTTACCTTGGGTTCCTGAACTATCCAGTCTCAGGTTCTTGGCCATTTAAGTGTTGGACACGGCATTTGTCTTCTGGAATAGGCTTTAAATCAAGCCAGATATTGGTTGGTTACTTCCACAAGCTTTGTGCCACCGTTGCTCAAGCATATCTTGCAGGCTGGATGCCATTGCTTGTAGCTTGTAGGGGTGGTTCTGATGCTAAGATCCTGTTTCTCAATTGGCTCTTTGTCTGTCAGTAAAGATGCCATGGGCCAATTGCTTGGCAGAAGGAAGGAATAGGCGGGACTTTCGGGTCCCTGCAGTCAAGCTAACAGATACAAAGAGAGGCGAGAGAATATGTATATTACCATGCTTCAGAGGGACAACAAAAGGTGGCCAGTCATGTGAGATCTTGGGAGAAGCGGCCATAGGCTGCTTCTCCAGGTGGGAGGATAGACTGTTGAGCTGGGACTAAAGGCAACCGAGCAACTAAAGTTGAGGACAGATTTAGGTTGGTGTTACGTTTCTGCTTTGGTAGCATAGAGTACCTTCTCATCCTAAAGACGCTAGCGTATAGGAGTAGAGACTTTAGGTAGGCACCAGCTTAGCTCTTCTGTATTCAATGAGCTGTGAAGGTGTTGTCTGCAGCAATGTGACCTTGCTGTCAGTTTGTGAAAAGTGACCTAGATAGTCTTGCCAAAAACTTGGCTTCTTTGGGGGTTCCTGTGGGACTTCTTTGGCTAACAAGTTAATTAGATATAACTTTTTGCTAATAAGAGATATCCAGTTGGGATTCTTTCTCCCATTCTTTGGCTATTTCATTTAGATTGCCTTCATAAATGTTTATAATTTAGAAACCTTCTATTTATTGTTTATATATCACCCCTCAAATGGCCCTTCATTTTATCTGTCTCTCCCTTGTATCCCATCAGTCAGCCCCTTTCCCCCCCCCCGCACAACTTGATCCCCCCCATTCTACCCCCCCAATCCATCCATAACTAAATTTATTTTATTTTCTCTTTCCCAGGGAGATCTATCCCTCCCACTTTACCCTCTACCTAACCTCTGAGGCTCTATGGACTGTAGCTTGCATGTCAATGACCTAACAGCTAATATCCACGTATAAGTGAACGCATACCACATTTGTCCCTCTAGATCTAGAGGCTGTCATACTCAGGAGGATGTTTCTTTCTAATTCCACCCATTCACCTGAATCACTTCGTGATTCTACTCTTCTTAGTTGTGTAAATGTATCACATTTTCTTTATTCATTTATCCGTGGAGGGACAGCAAGGTTATTTCCAGTTTCTGGCTATTATGAATAGAGCATCAGTAAACATGGCTGAGGAAGACAGGTGTCATGCTAACAAATCTGCCTTTATGTGTTACTTGATCTTTTCCCCCTTGCAGCTTTTAATATTCTTTCTTTTAGTGTTCTGATTAGTGCTGAGGGCGGATTCTTTTCTGGTTCAGTTTGTTTGATGTTCTGTATGCTTCTTGCGTTTCTTCTTTCTTTTTTCTCCCCTCCCACCCCCGCCTCTCTCTAAGATTTGGACATTTCTTAGTATCTCAGATTTCCTGGATGTTTTCTGCCAGGACTTTTTAGATTTAACATTTTCTTTGACTGGTATATCCATTCCTTCTGTCTTGTCTTCAATGCCTGGAATTCTCTCTTCCATCTCTTGTGTTCTCTTAGTGAGGCTTGTCTCGGAGGTTCATCTTTGAGGTCCTATCTTTTTTTTTTTTAATTTCCAGATTTCCCTCAGTTTGGGTTTTCTTTATTGATTTTTCCACATTCAGGGTTTGAACTATTTTACTTAGATTTCTTAGTTTTCTTAGATTTCCCTTAGGGAATTATTTAAGGTCATTGTCTTATGCTTCAGCTATATTGCATTTCTAAGGGCCTAGTGTCGGAGCAGGGCTCTAGTGGAGACATATTGTTCTGTCTGTTATGTTGATTGTGCTTCTGCTCTTGTGTCTAGACATCTTGGATCTGGAAGATTGTAATTCTGGGTGCTGATATCTGGTCAGGTCTTTATTGAGTGGGTGTTTTGTTTCTTGGTTTCTGGTGTCCTCTCTGGTTCTTAGGAGGGTGTGCTGGCTGTGTGTTACCTGGCAGGGAGTTCTTCTGGGATTCTGCAAGGTATGGCCACTGGGGGTTCTGGGTAAAATGTATTTCTAGGTATTGGAAGCTGACACTTAGGGATGGTTGCTGAGGGGTTCACAGGAGGGATGAAAACAGGGTGTTCCACCAGGGTCTGTTTAGTCTCCTGAGAATGGGGTCAGAGACTTAGGAGAGACCACAGCTTGTAGTCTGCCTCAGAGCGGGAGATGAGACTCGGGGATTAGATTTGGAAAAGAGGTGAAGATCTACAGTTAGCTTTCCTGCTTCCCTGGCCAGAGTGGTCTTCAGGGTCTCAGAGAATGTCTGCTGAAGTTGAGGGCTGGGATAAAGTCATGAGTTGGGAGGAGATCTGTGTCATCCTCTGGAGATAGGGGCAGGGAGGGAGAGGAGGCCGCAACAGGTTGTCTGCTACGGAGTTAGGGCTGAGACTGGGAGGTTTGATTTGGAGGACAGAGGGAGAGGTAAAAATATGCAGTTTAGTCTCAAACGAATTTTTTTTTTGTAAGTAAAGATGTAAGGTAGATTTATTAGGGCTGGTGTTTGGATGTAGGAATCAGAGAGAAGTGATAAAAAATCAAGATTATAGATCATTTGTTCTTGAACAATCAGTTTATGTCTTATCTTTAACATCTCTGCTTGAGATATGTTTAGGAATATATACTATATATATATATTCCTATATACATATATAGGAATATATACTATATATATATATTCATATATATATACATATATATATGAAATAGGAATATATATATATATATATATATATATATATATATATATATTCAAGAATATTGGCCTTGTTTGTGGAACCCAGAGATCTCAGACTCTGTCCTCAGGATGTGCATGCCAGACCTGGAATGAAGGGCCTGCTTTCCTTCCTATATCACCATAGTCTGATTCAAGATGAAAACTCTCCAATAATCTTTTTCTTTTCTTTCCTTACCTTGGGACAGGCGTAGGTCACACTGAGTGCTCAGCTGGCCAATTTCAGGTCCTCGCTGGTGTTTTATTGATATTTCTTACTTTCAATCTACTGCTGCTGTTTTTATGCTCCAAATACGAGAGGCCTGCAGTGGCCCTATCAGTCACACCCTGACACTGGCACCATCAGTGGAAAATTCCTGAAGAGGACACAGGCGTCTGTAGGGGTATATTTCACACCTTGTGTTCAGTAACTTTCACTTTTTTTTGTGACTGGTAACCAGGGCGACACATTAAAATGATGCTGATGAATTCCCTCTCAAACAGCGGGGAGGGGGTGGGGGGAGGACCCTTTATGTTACACACAGGGCCGGTGGTGTTTCTAATCTTTCACTCTCAGTTCATCTGGGCTGTGATAGAAGGCACACACCGTGGCTTGTACAGCAATGATGAATACAGACAGTAGCGTGAGTCTTGATCAGGGAAATGTATATTTTGTAATCCTTGGAGGCAAAAGTACATGCTGTGGTTTGGGCCCAAATGCCACCAGGAAGGGATTCAGCATGATGTAGTGATCCTTTTGGATTGATTCTCTTTACCAACCAGATGGGTTAGAGCATAGAATTAGTGTCATTAATAGTGTCATTAATGCTCAACACCATCTCTGGGCTACAGAACATACTGCTACTACAGCAGTTGGTGAGGGAGCTCCCGCCACTGGGCTCAGTGCTCACCATCACTTCAGGCACACCATGCTCGTTACTCTAAACTTCTGTGTTGATCTTTCTCTTGACTATGCATCTGTATCACTAGACTACAAGGTGTCTGAGAGCCATGCTACTTCTTCTCTGTTTCCCCATTACTTTGTCTGATAAAATAATCGAGTAGGTAGTCGGCAAACGCGACGTGGGACAAAATAGATCTAAATACACAAGCATTGATCTTTCAGGTTTTGGAGAGATTTCAAAGGTGTAACTTCTTAAACCATGATACGCAGTCATTTCTGGAGATTTTTTTTCCCCCTACGTGCCTTGTATGGACCAATCAATACATTTGAAGTGCTCGGCTAGACCTATCAGTTCACACATGCTACATTACTAAGGTAGAGCTGGTCGTATGTTGTTGGAATAGCTTAAGTAGTAATACTTTTTCTATTCTTTAGAACCAAACTAATATATAAATAAGAATCCATTTCCTCTTTGTTGATATAACTACTCTATCTTTGGTACTTTCATTTTTGAGGTAATAGTCACCATTTCAGGAATAAGTCTAACATAGTGTCTATTAATGGATCATCAGAGCAATTAAACATTCATATAGAGCCCCTACCTTGGGGATGCCCCCCAAAGCGGTTGGTATAACAGTCTTTTTCTGAAATAAGCTTAGTGTTCATTATCAAGCTGTGCTGTCCATCAGTCACAATATAAAGACCTAATGACACCAAGTTTTATTAATGGCAATGTCTAGCTAGCATCTTATTGCCCCAATCTTGATAAATCATAAACTAATGGATAAGCATGAAATGGAAACTTCTGGTTCCTTTGGAAAGTCATTTATGTCAAGTGATGTTTTGCTGGGGCGCACAGGTGAAAGGATGTTTTGCTGAAGCAGACACAGGTGAAAGAATGTTTTGCTGAAGCAGGCACGTGAAAGAATGTTTTTCCGAAGCAGACACAGGTGAAAGGATGTTTTGCTATAGCAAACAACGCGAAAGGATGCATGATGTTCAGAAGGAATATAAATATGACCTCACAGACAGTGAGAGCTCGAGCATTGGTTTGCTTTGTTCCACCTCGCTGTTTTCCACGAATGACATGCATGTATTGGTTCACCTTACATTGTGTTGCTGAGCTCTGCTTGTGGTGACACCAGAGAGAAACTTGCCAGAGAACTTCTCATGAGCTTCCTGAGGCTTTCTGGTGCTTCTGTGACCTCAGGCCGATTGGTGAGCCTTGCAGTTTCTTCTGGATTGAACTGCCCTTGCTGGTTCACGTGTGGTGATTGCCAAGTGGATTAGACTGCAGCTGCTGGTTCATGTGTGGTGTCTGGTGAGAGAGGACTGGACTGCAGATGCTGATTTGGATTTAGTGTTTGCTACAGGACTGAACTGCTGATATCCTGACAATGAAGATTGGATTCACCTCCAAAGTACTATTTCTCAGCAGATCTCCTTCCCCCATATCCTAATAACATTTCTTTCCCACTACCTCTGGTGGGTGGAAGGCTAGAGTGGAGGTTGGATGCTTATTAAAGTAGATTAGAAAAATTATTATAAGGAAATGGTGGATATGACATAGAGGAAAGCAAAACAATATTCATAGAACCCTGAGCTAAGACTCTTGAAGTGAGACCGCAACATCTATAACACAGTTCTTATAGCTGAGGCTCAGAGATCATTGCAGAAGGCGGACGAGAAAGATTGTAATAGCTGGTGGAGGAACAGGAAGTTTGCTGTAAGAATATTATCTCCTAGAAATTCACCAACATGGCTGCCTAAACAAGACTAGAACCAAAGACACCAATGGACATGCTACCAGAAAGAGGAAAAGCTGGGGTGACTTCAACTCTACCCAAAGAACTATGAGCAACTGAGAAATTCTGAAAGTGGGGGAAATAGCTTTCTGCAGAGCAGAATATCCCAGTGTGTAAGCTAATGCCATGGGAGTCATCCCTGAAATCATGCAGATAGAAGTCACATTATATGGACTGAGCAGACTGTATTTATGTATTTAGATACATATTATATATATTACATATTAGTATATAATATATGCAATGATAATTAAAGAAAAAGAAACTGTGAATTTGAGAGAAAGCAAGGGCAGTACATAGTTGGGGTTGGAGGGAAGAAAGATAAAAGGGAAAATGATGTAATTATATCATAATTAAAAGAGCAGTTATAAAAATCACAAATAAATCTATCCTTTGTGGCTTTGATCTTATCTGTAAAATCAACTGTCATAGTTTATTGTTGTCCTTTGTATTTAGCACGAAAAGTATTGGATTTCATTAATAATCTTTACGCATTGCTTATTTTTGGCTTCCCCTGCCCATCTCTTGCTGGTACCCCACCAAAGCCTCTCCTCCGATTTCCCTGTAACTGGTGTTATTCTCTCCTCAAATGTACCTACACTGAGATCACTTCCTCCTCTCTCATGGACCCTGTTTCTAGGCTCATGAAGATTTCTTAAAGCTCAGCGGTTTGTTTTCATGATCATCTAAAGTTATTTAGCACAGAAAGGAAAGTAGCTTGCTTTCTAAAGCAAGTAAATCTAAAGATGTAATTATCTACGTTATCTACCTTACACACGTCTGTATGGTAAGCTATTCCAGTCATTTTGAGGATTCTGTAGAAGAGATTTACTAGGTAACTGAAGACATAAATCAATAAAGTCTTCTTTTTCTCTCAATGATTTGATATTTTATTGAAAACTTATTTTATTATTTTAAAATTATAATAGTCTTTTTAATTATTCACTTTACATCCCACTCACTGCTCACCTCCCAGTTAGCCCCTCCCACAATCCTTCCCCCATCCTCCCTCCCCTTCTCCTCTGAGCAGGTGAGGACCCCTGTGGGTATAACTCCCACTTCATGTCTCTGCAAGGCTAGGCACATCCTTTCCCACTGAAGCCAGACAAGGCAGCTGAGATAGTGGAACATATCCCATGTACAGGCAACAGCTTTTGGGACAGTCCCTGTTCCGGTTGTTCAGGACCCACATGAAGATCACGCTGCATATCTGCTACATATGAGCAGGGAGACCTAGGTCCAGTCTGTGTATGTTTGTTGTGTATGTTTGTTGAGAGTCCCAAGAGTCCAGGTTAGCCTTCCAGTGGTCCACAATCCTTCCTCCTATTCTTCCATAAGAGTCCCCAAGCTCCATCCACTGTTGGCTGTGGGTGTCTGTATCTGTCTGAGTCAGCTGCTGGGTAGAGCCTCTCAGAGGACAATATGCCCATTGGTGCCCATTGGGCCAGTTATTGGTTGACCATTCCCCTCAGTCTCTGCTCCATCTGCCGTCCCTGCATTTCTTGTAGACGGGACAAACTTTGGGTTGAAAGTTTTGTGAGTGGGTTGGTGTCTCTATCGCTCCACTGGGATTCCTATCTGGCTACAGTTTTGTGTGTATGGGTGTTTTGCCTGTGAATATGTCAGTGTATCACATGCAGGCAGTGCCTGTGGAGGTCTGAAGAGGGTGTCAGAACCCTGGTACTGGCGTTTCAGATGATTGTAAGCCCTTATGTAGGTGCTTAGGCTGTTAACTAATAATTGAACTCTTAACTGCTGAGCCATCTCTCCAGTTCCCTGAAAATTTATTCATATTTATTATTTTTTAATTGAAAATAGATTTTTGGTTGTTGGATTTTTTTCTTTTTCTTTTTTTTTCTTTTTGGTTTTCAAGACAAGATTTCTTTGTGTAACAGAGCCCTGGCTGTCCTGTATTTGCTTCATAGGTCATGTTGGCTTCAAACTCACTGAGTGCTATGATTAATTCGTGTATCATATATATATATATATATATATATACACACATATATATATACACTTATATATATGTGTGTGTGTATCAGAATATATTTATATATAAAATATCTGATGTACTATGTACATTTATAATATATATGATATATGATATATCATACACACACACACACACACACACACACATATATATATTATATATTCTGATTATAGTCCTTCCCCAAATTCTCCCAGATGTTTCTCACTTCCTCACCCACTCAAATTCAAATCTTTTTTCCTCTCTCTCATTAGAGTATAAATATGAATCTTTAAAATATAATAATAAAATAAGTTTGAAAAACAAAACAAACAAATAATCAGAAGGAAAGTAGCAAAGTAGCCAAAAAAAAAAAAAAAGCACAAGAAACATATAGATGTAGAGGCATACACATTTATTCTTAAAGAGCAGATGAAGGAAGATTGCCATATGTACAGTTAACTGTTGTTTAAGAGTTATGAGAACCCAAATTAAATAATGGAACTAGATGGAGTAAGGGAATCTTTCTCTTGAGAAACAACCAATTAAGGATCTCACCAAGGGCAGGAGCCTGTCCATCAGGGAAGAGGAAAGACTCTAAGACTGAAAGTCCTTAAGTGGCAAGGACAACAGTGACTGATGATGGTCAGAGAGACTGTGCCTGGAAGGAGCTCAAGGTCCAGCAGACCCATGACTGACATGAGAGAAATGAAGCCACTGTTCAACTTCCCAGATTTTGCTTTCACAGCAGAGGAGCCTCAGGTCCCTGCATCCCAGTGCAGGTGGGAAAAATGCAAAGAGGAAAGTCACTGAGACGCTAAAAAAACCCAACAGCTAACTGCTGCTAAATGTGCACTGACCACAAAATGCTCATTCCGATTCTCCTGGCACACCCAGGAGGCAGCTGCTAAAGTTACTCTATTATTATCTCCATCTTATAGAAAAATGACGCAGAATCTAGGTTTACAGTTTCTGTAAAAACACAAAGATCATGCAGGGTCCTTAGAGAATCTACCATACATGGCTTGACTGAACACCCTGCGACAACTACCATGATACGCTGCCGCACCAAGCAAGCTTCTTTGGAAGTTGGCATAAAGTTGAAAGGACCAGGCAATCCTGTGATATAACCACTTGATAAGATTTTTCTGTTTTTCTTCCCTGATTTTATTTTAATAGACCATGCAGAATTCCAAGTTTGTATTCTTTTTATTAGTTTCTCGCATGTACTGCTTTCTCTCTGTGTACAACATTTCCTTCCAAAGTGATGAACATATTATTTCATTTAAGGTATCCAGATATATTCTCTGCCTCCATCTGGCAGGGCAGATGTAAGGTCCCAGCTACTGCTCCAGGGCCATGCCTGCCTGCTTAGTTCTACATTCTTCACCATGATGGGCATGGCCTAACCCTCTGAAACTGTACACAAGGCCCCAGTGAAATGCTTTCTTTATAGAACAAAATAAAAGTTGTTCAGATATGAATTTCTTCTAGGGAATAATTGACAGTAACAAAATTTTAAATATGTTTCCTGTTTTGAAACCTAGACAATTTTCCAGCAAAAGCTTTTTATTTTTACTTTAAAAACCAACTATCCATGTAAGGCAATCTGGACTATTGTTTGTTAACTCCTCTCAGCTATTTCTAAATAAAATATAGAAAACACCCTAACAATAAACTCAGAGCCGTGAATCTGCTATAGGCCCTTAACTCACAGGCTAACCATCTCAAATCAGTTTAAAAACTTAAAGAAGGACTGGGTCTAAGCCTTGTATTCCTAAATGTGTTACATAGGCACAATGCCTATGAGAGTAACAATATTAATCTCACTTTCTATCAATAAGAAGCTCCGTACCAATGAAAACCTTAAATTAGAAATCAAAGTAAGTTTTGTACCATTTAAGAAATTATAACTTCACCTTAATAACAATTATACATATTTCTACAAATAGGTTATGGGCCATGCAATAAATCCTAGCTAATCTTCCCTGTTCCAACAAAACCACCACTTTTCCGTAGAAAGACAGCCCAATATTAACCAGCTCAGTCCCCAAGCCCAGGGAATAGGGGCGCTGACTCTTCATTAACTTCTTCAAGCTGATTATGGGTGTTGAAATATTAGAAGAGGGGCAGGGGGAGGAGTAAATTGATAAGCCTCGTCTGTGTCTTCACTGTACCCAGCTGGAATTCCAGGACATCAGAGGTTTGAGCAGGTCTGCTCAGCTCACTTGATGAGTAGATACACCAAGGCTGTGTATTCTGCAATATACAATTCTCAAAACAAACTTTAGTATCAAGATAATTTTTTGTTTGAATTCTGGAACCTAGTCTTCTGGTGGCCTGCCTCTGTCATGTCTAATCCATATAATTCTGGGAGTTTCTATGAGGGTGTACTCCCACCATCCTCCCATTTTCACCTCCCTGCTCTCAAATTCTCCAACACTAGGGAATCCAAACTTTTAGGCACCAAGGCCCTCTACTTCCACTGATGCCTAACCCCTTACCCCATTCCCCCCCCTCCAATTAGTATGAGGGTGTGCTCCCACCATCATCTCATTCCCTCCTCCCTGCTCTTGCAATTCCCCAACACTAGGGAATCCAAACTTTCAGGTACCAAGGCTGTCCACTTCCACTGATGCCTGGCAAGGCCACCCTCAACTACCTATACAGGTGGAGCCATGAGTCCCTCCCTTTGTGTTCTCTGGCTGGAGATTTTAGAATGGCTACTCCAGCTTGTTTCTTAGGGCCATTTGCTTGAAAAATTGTTTTCCAGCCTTTTACTCTAAGGTAGAGTCTGTCTTTGTCACTGAGGCGGGTTTCCTGTATGCAGCAAAATGCTGGGCTTTGTTTATGTATCCAGTCCATTAGCCTATGTCTTTTAATTGGGGAATTAAGTCCATTGATGTTAAGAGATGTTAAGGAACAGCAATTGTTGCTTCTTGTTATTTTTGTTATTAGAGGTGAAATTATCTTTGTGTGGCTATCTTCTTTTGGATTTGTTGGAAGAGGATTACTTTCTTACTCTTTCTAGGCTATAATTTCCCTCCTTGTATTGAAGCTTTCCTGCTATAATCCTTTGTAATGCTGGGTTTGTGGAAAGATATTGTGGAAATTTGGTTTTGTTGTGGAATATCTTGGTTTCTCCATCTAATTGAGAGTTTTGCTGAGTATAGTAGGCTGGGCTGGCATTTGTGTTCTCTTAGGGTCTGTATGACATCTGTCCAGCATCTTCTAGCTTTTATAGTATCTGGTGAGAAATCTGGTGTAATTCTGATAGGTCTGCCTTTATATGTTACTTGGCCTTTTTCTCTTACTGCATTTAATATTCTTTCTTTGTTTTGTGCACTTGGTGTTTTGATTATTATGTGACGGGAGGTATTTCTTTTCTGGTCTAGTCTATTTGGCATTCTATAGGCTTCTTGTATGTTTATGGGCATCTCGTTCTTTAGATTAGGGAAATTTCTTCTATAATTTTGTTGAAGATATTTATTGGCCCTTTAAGTTGGGAATCTTCACTCTCATCTATACCTATTATCCTTAGGTTTTGTCTCTTCATTGTGTCCTGGATTTCCTGGATATTTTGTGTTAAGAACTTTTTGCATTTTGCGTTTTCTTTGACAGTTGTGTCAATATTTTCTATGGTATCTTCTGCACCTGAGATTATCTCTTCTATCTCTTGTATTCTGTTGGTGATGTTTGTGTCTATGACTCCTGATTTCTTTCCTAGGTTTTCTATCTCCAGGGTAGTTCTTCCTTTGTGATTTCTTGATTGTTTCTACTTTCATTTTTAGGTCCTGAATGGTTTTGTTCAATTCCTTCACCTGTTTGGTTGTGTTCTCTTATAATTCCTTAAGGGATTTTTGTGTTTCCACTTTAAGGGCTTCTACCTGTCTACCTGTGTTCTTCTCAAATTCTTTGAGAGTGTTATTTATGTTCTTCTTAAAGTCCTCTATCATCATCATTAAAAGTGATTTCAAATCTGAATCTTGTTTTCCTAGTACTATGGGGAATTCAGGACTTTCTTGTGTGGGAGAACTAGGTTCTAATGATGCCAAGTACCCTGGGTTGCTGATGCTTATGTTCTTGCACTTGCCTTTTGCCATCTGGATCTCCTTAGTGCTACCTGCCCTGTCTCTGACTGGAGCCTGTCTTTTCTATTATCTTGGTTTTATCAAAACTGTGTGGGGTGGGTGTTGCTACTGGGGTAAGAGCTGAGGCCCAAAATCTGCTCAGGCCAGGAGTGACTTCCTGGGTCCTTGTGGGTCTCAGTTACTCCCTGTTTGGGGCAGGCATTGCTGTCTGCTTACCTAAGATAATGCCAGGGTTAGAGCACCTGAGAGCCCTGTTTCCTCTGGGTTCCTAGAGATTGGGGGCAGAGCTGCCACCCGGAATCTGCTCAGTGCTCAGGCCCAGACTGGAAGGAACCAGTGCTCTGGAGTGACTTCCTGGGTCCTTGTGGGTCCCAGTTACTCCCTGTATGGGTCAGGCGATGCTGTCTGCTTACTTAAGATGATGCCAGGGTTAGAGCACCTGGGAGCCCCACTTCCTCTGGGTTCTGAGAGATTGGGGACAGAGCTGCCACCCAGGATCTGCTCAGTGCTCAGGCCAGGATGTTATTTTCTAGTTCCATGCATTTTCCTGCAAAATTCATGATGTCCTCATTTTTAATAGCTGAATAGTATTCCATTATGTAAATGAACCACATTTTCTGTATCTATTCTTTAGTTGAGGGATATCTGGATTGTTTCCAGCTTCTAAAGGAAATGCAGGGAAAAAAAATTGGAGCAGAGAGTGAAGGAAGGGCTATCTAGAGACCACTCCACCCTGGAATCCATCCTATGTGCAAACACCAAACCCCAACACTATTGCTGATGCCACAATGTGCTTGCAGACAGGAGCCTGGCATGGCTGATCTCTGAGAGGTTCTGCTTGCAACTGACCCCTATGGGACCCCTATGGGGAAAAGACTGAAGGAGCTGAAGGGGCTTGCAACCCCATAGGAAGAACAAAAGTATTAACTAACTGGACCCCTCAGAGCTCCCAGGGACTAAGTGGCCAACTAAACGGCATACATGGTCTGGACTGTGGCCCTTGCTACATATGTAGCAGAGGACTGCCTTGTCTGGCCTCAGTGGGAGGGAAGGTGCTTGGTCCTGTGGAGGCTTGATGCCCCAGAGAAGGGGAATGCTAAAGGGGTAGGTGGGAGTGGGTGTCTGTGTCGGGTGGGGAGCACGCTCTTAGAGGCAAAGGGGAGGCCTTGGGTATCTTCCTACCCTCATGCATCAAGTCTCTGCAGGATTAGGTCATATCCCCTCCCACTGAGGCAGGACAAGGTTACATATGTGCCAGCCCTTGTCTGCTCTTTGGTTGGTGGCTCAGTCTCTAAGAGCTCTCCAGGGGTCCAGGTTAGTTGACACTGACAACTCTGCTAAGGTCACCTGCATTGACTCATGGAAGCCTTCCCCATCCCAGGTCTCAGGGACTGCCAAGAGATTCCCCCAACCCCTCCATCCCTCTGGCACCTGCAGCCTTCCACTCATTCTCTTGGCCCCATGGTCCTCTCTCCTGTCTCTTTCCACACCTGATATTGACTCCTATTCTCCTCACTTCTCCCACCCAGGTTCCTCCCTCACTCTGCCTCCGTGACTGTTTTGTTTCCTTTTCTAAGCGGATTCAAGCATCCTTACTTGGCCCTTCCTTCTTGTATAATTTCTTTGGGTCTGTAGGGTGTATCATAGATATTCTGTACTTTATGGCTAATATCCACTTATCAGTGAGTACATACCATGCACTACTTTTGGGTCTGGGTTACCTCACTCAGGATGATATTTTCTAGTTCCATCCATTCGCCTGCAATATTCATGATGTCCTCGTTCTTAATAGCTGAATAGTATTCGATTGTGTAAATGAACCACATTTTTTTTTTTATCTATAAGTTGAGGGACATCTGGGTTGTTTTCTGTTTCTGGCTATTATGACTAAAGCTGCTATGAATATAGTTGAACAAGTATCTTGCAGGATGGTGGAACATCTTTTGGGTATATGACCAGGAGTGATATAGCTAGGTCTTGAGGCAGAACTATTCCCAGTTTTCTGAGGAACTGCCAAATTGACTTCCAGAGTGGTTGTACAAGTTTGCACTCCCACCAGCAATGGAGGAATGTTCCCCTTGTTCCATATCCTTGTTAGCACATGCTGTCTGCTGAGATTTTGATCTTAGCTGTTCTGATGGGTGTAAGGTGGGATCTCAGAGTCATTTTGATTTGCAGTTCCTTGATGAGTAATGATGTTGAGAATTCTCTTGTTAGCTCTGTGCCCCATTTTTAATTGGGTTATTTGGTTGGGTTATTGGGTTGGTATCTAACTTGTTGAGTTCTTTATATTGTTTGGATATTAACACTCTGTCAGATTTAGGGTTGGTGAAGATCTTTACCTAATCTAGGCTGTCAATTTGTCCTATTGACATTGTCCTTTGCCTTACAGAAGCTTTTCAGTTTGATGAGGTCCCATTTGTTAATTGTTGATCTTAGTGCCTGAGCCATTGGTGTTCTGTTCAGAAAGTTGTTTCTTGTGCCAATGGCTTCAAGGCTATTCCCCACGTTCTGTTCTGTTAGATTTACTGTATCTGGTTTTACATTGAGGTCTTGGATCCACTTGGACTTGAGTTTTGTGCAGGGTGATAAATATGGACCTATTTGCATTCTTCTACATGTAGACATCCAGTTAGACCAGGATCATTTTTCTGAAGATGCTTTCCTTCTTCAGTTTCTTTCTTCAGAGACTTGAAGTTCTTGTCATATAGAGAAGACTCTGTATGGCTAAAGTTGCTTGCTTTCACTTGCTTGATTGAAGTTACACCAAGATATTTTCTATTGTTTGTGGCTGTTGTGAAGGATGTTGCCTCCCTCACTTCTTGTCAGCCCATTTATCGTTTGTATAAAGGAGAGCTACTGATTTCTCTGAGTTAATTTTGTATCCAGCCACGTTGCTGATTGTCATCTGTGAATAGCAATTTTTTGATTTCTTCCCTTCCAATTTGTATTTCTTTCTTTTTTTAACTCAAAACACTTTATTTATCAGTATTTGTATATACATATATACTTATGCATGTATATGTATAAACATACCTATATGAACAATAATTAAATAATAAAATGTTGTATTCCTTTCATCTCCTTTGGTTGTCTTACTTGTTAGCTAGGACTTTAAGGGATTTATTTCTTTTCATTTTTAAAAGCCTCTATCATCTTTATAAGATTGGATTTAAGACCATCTTCTTGTGCTTCAGTTTTATTATTAGGATATCTAGGGCTTGCTATAGAAGAATGGCTGGGCTTTGGTGGTCACCTACTACCCTGGCTCTTGCTGACTGTATTCTTATGCTGTTCTTTAGCCATCTGGTTATCCCTGGTGTTGACTGGATGGATGATTCTGATGCCAGCAGCACTCCTCAAGAAGGTAAGGGGAGCCATGGGCCAGACAATGGAGGTCAGGGGACAATATGCATTCAACTCATCTTTTCTGACTGTTCCTCAGGCTGACCTGACTAGCAAGGGACTGGTGGGACAGTGTTCCAAGCAGTTCCTGGGACCCTGCAGGCCTCTACAGGGAAACAGGATGCTTTGGGGATCCCCCAAACCTCCTTGGGATGGCAGGGCAAGCCCAGAACCTGACAATAAAAGGTCAGAGGATAAAGCACAACTCACCTCTGCTGGCTACGCCTCAGACAGACCTGACTGATAAGTGATTGGTGGGGCAGTAGCTGTGACATTTTTAATGATTTGTCGAGGTACTAAAAGGATGCCACAACTTCAAAGACAAAAATTTGGAAATTTTAAGTGAATTTTTCTTCAGTTTTTTTTTTCCCCCCAGAAAGACTAATGTCTCTCCTGGCCCATGTGATTTGTTTCCTGAGAAAGTGTCAATGTCATCCAAAAGCCCAATGACTTTCTAATTTGCTTGCGCTGGGTGTACGTTTACCTGGGGTGGAAACTGAGTGAGGACAGCATCTGAAGAAATCAACTAAGCACAGCTGAGGGCTCTGCCCAAGGCTTGTGTGGGGAAAACAAAACACATTTTGGAGTCTCTCCAAACAGAATCCCTCACAAAGGCAACGGGAAGCACTACCACTGTTGTGTCTGAATCTGGAGGAAGATACTGGGAATCAGTGTTGAGAACACAGAGATAATGGAGGCCTTCTGGATGCATAGTAAGTGAGGAATCTCTGTTCTTTGTGAAGCTATCATGACTCTCTCTGGTAGCATAAAACAGTTCCAAGTTCACTGACCAAGAGTCACTTTTTTCCTGTGAATGTTCGGCTTCATGAGTTAAACGTGGCCTTGTGTAAGAGATTTATACAACTATTCAATGAGTTTAATGGACACTGGAGCCCTGAGGGTTTGAGATAACAGCAGATAGCATTGATTGGAACTTAAATGAACCGTCTTTGCCCAGAGCACTGCATTTCTGAAGTGTTTACACCGGCTGGCTGTTCCTGAAGCAACTCATACCCATGCCTGCTGTTTGGGACCAGTGGTGCACATATGTTCCCATATTCTCTGGATTTCACATCCATTCTCTAAAAGACCCTCATAAAAACATTGGTAGTAGAAATTATAGCAAAGAACTGAAAAATGAATGTTGTATGTGTAGACTTTGTGATGCTTTTGGGAAACTGTCACAGTGGTGCCAGTCATTGGCTTAAAAAGAAGAATGGTGTGGGACTTCCAACACATGCTAGAGCCCCATGCTTTTAACAGTCACATCCACCTAAGCATAAACATGCTCTATTCTAACCGGTTTGATCAAGACTATTATCTATGTATCGATGGGCACCCTTCTGCAAGCTTAAACCTTCCGATTCCAAGTCAGCATTCCTAGCCGCATAGCAGGCATTAATTATGCCATTGGTGAAATGCTGTTCACACAACCTATATAAACGTATACAGTAGTCGAATCGAATCAAATTTTATTTCAGTGTACCATACGCTATAGTGCATACTGAGGAAATATGTGAATGCATTCGACGGCAAAATAGAAACAGTTTTAGAACTCACGATCCATTTTTCTCTCCATTTCATATTGATTCCTTGAGATCACCAATACGAACTATCCAAACTGGGTAGCCTAAAATTGCAGAAAAGTACCATCTCACATTGCTAGAGGAGGAGACTGGGAAATAAGCGTGTCAGCAAGGCTTGTGCTCCCTGGAGAGTTAAAGAGTAATCACCCCACAACTTTCCCTCGCTTCCGGTGACTGCCAATGTGCTGCCACCCACAGCCCACAGTTACATCAGTCTCATCTCCTCTCCCCTTTAAGACTCCGCTCGTGAGCTTCACCCTTACAGTGTGTCATCGCTTCTTATAGGACATCTGCCATTTGCTTTAGGACCGCCCTAAGCAATGACCTCACATGGGATTTCATTATTGAATTCCATTTTGGATTTCTTAATTAATTATATCCATAAAAACCTTGTCTCCAAATAAAGTCATATCCACAAGCACAAGTCTGAGAGAGGCTGCCTAGGCTACACGCATATTTTTTGGTTATCCACAGTTGAATGCACTAGAATTAAAAGGTTATTGTCACTCAGGTAGGGCCACGACAACTCAGGTGACTAGCTTTTAATAATCTTTTCCAGAATAGCATGGAATAGCAGTGATGAATTCTTATCTGGAATATTAGGAGATAAGGAACATCATTATTTTTAAATGGCTAAATTACTAATAACCCCTAGAAGTTCATTGCAAATAGTTCTGAATTGACTTAGGTATTCTCTGTGTGAAACAATCACGGTCTATCTTGTCTTCAGTCTTCTGTGTAACTCTTTGGGTCCGAGTAAAATACATGTTTCAAGAGACCTTCTATAAACCGTGATATTTCAGAACAGATGTGTATGAAGAGAAGATGATTAAGTCATAGCCATGACTTCAAGGACAATTTCAAGGTTAAGAAAAAACAAAATGTCACAGAAGAAACACTTTAGCAGTAAGCAAGACACGTGAATGGAATTGAGTCTCACCAATGGTTTCCGTCGATTAGAAAATCTCACAGAGAATCAAAAACTGGAACAAACGGCTTTGGGTTGGATGCGTCTTGCCAATGTAAGATCATTGCAGATCATTGCAGTTCAAGGGGTTTCTGCTCTCGCTCTGCCGTTGCTCTAGGTAACTAACTTCCATTAGCTCCGTCAGTTAGTAACTGTGCTTTGGTGGTCCATCTAGCCAGAGTGTGTGAACTACGATAGACTGCATTTTACCCTACTCCACCGTCAGGTGTTGGGCTTGCGGGAAGCAACGATACACAGTTCATGGGATGGGAAAACTCAGCCTAAGATGTGGACCCCAGCCTGGGTGATAAATGATGCGGGCTGAGGCTGAAGCGACAGAGGTTCCCAAACTCTTGGGCATCCAGTTGCTGTAAGAAACCTTGTGGAATTGGGAACAAAGAAGGCCTACAGGCCGGCAATGAGACCAGAACTGGGGGGGATGGGGAACTTATTTCAGAAAGTGGAGGGGATCTCAAAGGGGCCTTTTGCAGGAGACTTAGGCCACAGTTCTGTATGATGAAGGTTTCCTCCATGGCCCCCATTCTTGATGAGAGAGACAATCTTTGGTTCCAACTGTTTATTGATTATTCATTGTGGAAAATGGGTGCATACCACTTCCTTAGGATGGACCAGAGATTAAATGCCTTTTGCAGGAAGGAATGTCCCAGAAGGGAAGCTTATTGGCTAAACCCTCAGGGTCCGTCTAGATACCTCATCAGCATGGAGAACTCTGTCTTCTGTGCTATATGACCAGTGGTCATATTCTTTATGTGGGGAGTTGTGGTCATGTGTTCCAGGCCAGGAATCTGGTCGGGAGTAGGTAAAACACCTGCCATTCTCAGGTATAAGGTGCCAGGGGTTTCTGAACCCACTCGACCTTACCAAGTTTCCCGGCATGCTCCATTGCCCCCAAAGTAACAACCTCCTTCCTTCCCAGAGCTGCCTGAGATTGTTGGCCGGTGTTTACTTCAGCAACCACTGGGATGATTTCAGGAAGTACTCATGAACAAGCTGGAACTGCTAGATAGCGTTGAGCAGTGGGGACAAGGAGTTAATTGATGACTTCCCTTTCTTTACCTCACACTCATTTCACAGATTCGTTTTTATCAACTTCCAAGAAATTCCTTACCAGGCAGTTAAGGTTGACCGCAGCATCTATACCTGATGCCTAACAGCACACCCGTGTCTCGATTCCCTGGCCTTACTCTTCCAAGCATCAAACCCCCAAATAAATCTCTCAGAAATGAACTTTTGTTCTCAGGATTTGCTTTTAGGAAAACTCAGGCCAAGCTACGTTGAACTGATTATTATTTATGAAATGGGTTACCATTTTAAAAAGTCATATGGCTATATTAAAAAACAAATGCAAAAAAATTTACAGTAACTCGTTTAGAAGTCTAGGCAGATCCTTTTAATGATGTTCTATTTTAGTCCTGTTTTGTCCCTACATACTCAATAAAAATGTCCATCTGGGGCAAGCAAAACTTGTCCCAGAAAATGCAAGTTAAAACAAGGAAGGCAACACACTCTTTAACTGAACACTTACTCTCTTTATCCTACTAGATCTTGTCCAATCATGTTTTAGGTTTTAGAATTATGTATTTGAGAGGCTGGAGAGGTGGCTTGGCAGGCACTCGGGAGGCAACTGCCACCATGCCTCACAGACTTGAGTTTGATCTCTCTTCCACATGCATACACACACACACACACACACACACACACACACACACACACACACACAGAGAGAGAGAGACACACACACTCACAGTAAAATGTAATAACTTTTACAAAAGAATTACGTATTTAATTTTGAGTGTCAGAGAAATGAAGTAAGATACATCGTATAATAATAATAATTATATGTTATATTGTGGATCAATCTCTGTATCACATGTGATATATAAATATTTTAAGTAGGGTGTTCTGCTCACTCAGACTGAGACGCAGTGATGAGCATTGCTTTGAGAAACAGTGGTTCACATGAGTCATCCAAACTGATGTCCCAGAGGAGCTTGGGAAATACCACTCTAAAGGACACGGGGATAAATAAGTATAGTTCACAGAAGCAGTGGTCTCTAAACTGACAGGTAAACTCCTGATGGAATTACCAGTTTTAGAAAATAAGCCAAGGTAACTTAAACAATTGTTTTTCTGTCAACTTTCTAAATATATTCAGAGATACAGTCATCAAGCTGGGCATTTATAGTATTGGGTTAAGATTCTACTGCATGGGGCTTAAGAAAGTTCACTGTTGGATGTCTTGTAGGTTATTAGAGCCAACTCGAAAGTGATAAGACCTGGCATATTTAATTCTTGGTGAGATAAAAGTCTCTTTAATCATCACTTCTTCTTATAGTTAATTACTTTCTTGGTAACTTTAACAATTTCTTTCAGGCAGGATTGTGCTCAGCGACACTCACCAATATAGGGCACATTCTCAAGGTTTTAAAAAATATTAATTTTCCCACATTACATTGATGATAAAATCTTTTCTTCATTTTTCCGTCTTTTTTCAATTTGTATTAACATTACTACTTTTACCACACAGTTATTGCACTGTAGAAACTATAGCTATGGCTCATAATTATTAAGTATTATTATTTCCCCATGAGTTTGTTATATAATACATATTTTATTTGCATTTAAAGAAAGCATTTTAGTAGAGCCAGTTTTCCTAAGCAAATTGAAAATTTGTACTGAACTCTTCCTTTGGAATTTTTGTAGTTTCACAATTCTTGCTGGGCATAAAGATGTCTGCTGGATGGCCAGAGCAGAGTTCTCTTGGCTGGTCTTCTATACATAAGGTATGAAAAGAGCCTGTTTAGTTAATTCTGTGTCATACAATACACCTTGACTCTTGTTCCTTGATGTGTTGGGCTTTTGTCTGCCCTCCCTGTCTGATTCCTTCTTCCTCATCTGTTTCTATTGCTGTGGTGAAAACACCAGGACCCTAAAGCAAGTTGGGGAGAAAAGGGTTAATTAGGCTTACACTTTCAGATCTCCCATCATAGGAGGAAGTCAGGATAGGAACTCAAACAGGGCAGGAACCTGGAAGCAGGAGCTGATGCAGAGGCCGTGGAGGGATGCTGCTTACTGGCTTGCTCCTCATGGCTTGCTCAGCCTTCTCTCTTATAGAACCCAGTTCCTCCAGCCCAGGATGGCACCCCCACTATTGGCTGGGCCATCCTCTATCAATTGCTTATTAAGAAAATCTGGTACAGCTGAAAATGGAGGCATTTTTCTCAACTGAGGATTTCTCTCTGCTTCATCTAGCTTGTGTCAAGCTGACACAAAACCAGCCAGTATACCACCCTTCACACATTCCTCATTTATTCCAAGACTCAAAGCAAGAAATCCAGCAGGATCTCGCTACAAGGTCTCTGCATCAAGATCAGAAGGAATGAAAAGAAACACAAACCAGGCTCAACAGGAGGTCAGTTTTCTTAAGACAGATTTTTATTGGCATAAATTAGGAACCCTTTAATTATTGTATGTCTCCATTAACTTTGTCCCCCAAGGTAATTTTTATTTGACAGAATTCTGGAGGGAATGGTGGATGTGTCTTAGGTCCTTAACATCTAACTGCGCATGATTAAAGAAGTTGACTCGTTGACTCGGGAGATATGACTTATTGCCATTAGTACAAAAGAGGAGACTTGAATATTTCTTTTTTCTGTTCTTAATTCTGAGCTAGACACAGTGGCGTCAAGCCAGTTCATCTGAAAGCTGGAAGTTCGTTAAGCCATAGCTAAGAGCCCATGTAGGTTGATGTTGATAAGAAAGGAAGGAGGAGGAGGAAGAAGAGGAGGAGAGGAAGGAGAAATAACTTTGTCTCTCATGTAGGGTTCTTCTTGATCTTGAAAGGTCATCCAATGAGAAGACTAATCATCCCAGGAACTTTCTCTTAAGATGCAAATGAACTCTCCTTTCTTTCAGAAAAAGTCTGATGGGTTTTGAAGTAGTAAATATGTAAGATCACCAGAAAGGCAGAGGGAACAACACCGACTGATTCTATTGGCCACCACTTCATTGCTTTGGGGAAAAATGTATTAATAAGGCAGAGAGTGAAACAGAAGGACACTCAGGGTCCCCCTCTAGCCCCAGCACGTGTACCTAAGTTCCTACACCCCCAAGCACTTGTGTCCACTCGTGTTCACAAATCTTTTCATTTATCTGGTGTCCCCAATTAAATGCCATTGGTTAATTTATGGGCAATTTCAGTGTCTTTTCCTGTAGAAATACAATGTAGTACAGAATCGTTCTGTGAAACATCCACTCTCCAATTTTTCAATACATTTTTCAGACAAGTAAGTGTCAACCTCTATTATTTTCTCCAGTGAAGGAAAGTGTGAAATTGCAACCTAATTTTCCGGGCCCTGTTGAGACATTATACATCTCTCTCAAACAGTTCAGCATTTATATTGAGAAAATAAATATTTCCTTTACCTCATGAATAATAATCAGCTTAGATCAAGTGTTATAAACAGCCCTATTTCCCCGGCTTATAGGAAATTAAGTGATGTTTAGAAGAAAATTGTGCGGGTTCCACCTGAATTAATTCAAGGTTGGGCCACACATATTACTTTGCAGTTTGGCAACTTGCCTCTTTGGAAGAGGATCTGAGAGCAAGAGCCTATTTTTTTTTTCAAGGTCACATTGGCTTTGCCAAGTGTTTTCGTGAAAGAGCAAATGTTCGTTATTATTTCTCTTACTGGGGAACATTTTCCCTAGGGTTTTGGAGATTATTCTTGTAAAACAGCAGTTCTCAACTTTGACTTTGCATTAAGATCACATGGAGAGATTTTAAATTGAATGCCCAGTCTGCGTCCTGGAGCAGTTAATATAGGATATCTGTCTGTGGAAGCAGGACTTTTAAAAGTCCCTGATCCAAATTTGAAAACTCATTTTATGAGAGGACTGGATTTCTTCAGTGATTCAGTTTAGAGGTTCTCAGCCTGTGGATCTCAACTCTTTTTGGACATAGTCAAATGACCTTTTCATAGGGCTTGAATACCGGAAATACTAAATATCAGATATTTATACTACAATTCATAAAAGTAGCAAAAATGCAGTTACAAAGTAGCATCAAAAATAATTTTATCGTTGGGGGCGTCACCCTTACCTGAGGAGCTGCCTTAAAGGGTCACAGCATTAGGAAGGATGAGAACCAAAGCATTAGTTATACATTCTCAGCAGTGTCTCCAGTGCAGCTTTGAAAAGATGCTCTTCCGTGTTATTCTAAAAATAGCGAGCGTTTTGCATATGAAAGGTGACCTTAGAAAACAAACCTGTATGAGTCTTTGTGGAGATAAAGAGGCCAGCCTCTTTTGGTCACTCATTAGTGTATTCGTGACGTGAATTAGTATAATATGTACTTGGGCAAGCATGTTGATTTGTTTGCACTTTCCACATGCTTGCTCTGAGGATGAGACTTCCTCTCAGTCCCGTGCAGGGCAGATTTGTTCCTTTAACCGATGTGGGAACTTCAAAAGTTGCACATTACGAGGCTTCATAGTGGACTTCGGCAAGAGACATACCTGGGCCGAGGCAGTCTTCATGTCCTGCTCAGCAAGCCTAAACTATACTTTCTGAAGCCCCTCCCCTGCCGCCCCGCCCCCGCCCCCACGTACTGACTATAATCTTTTAAACTTCCTAAATCTATTTTAGAAAATTTTTATTTTGTCAGTTCGGTCTACTGTGAGGGTAGATATAAGTCCTTCAGCTTCTCTCCGGTTTCACAAATTAGGAAATTTCTTAAGGTCCAAAAAAACATTTTTAACGGACTGTTAGTTTATTCTCATCACTCTACCAAATATTTAACGAAAGCAATATAAGGAAGGGAGGGTCTTGACCCACAGGCAGCAGAAAGAGAAAGAGAGCTTGGCGCCCCCTCCCCCACCCCAGTTTCATACTTTCTCTAACCAGGTCACACCCCCTAATTCTTCTAATCCTATCAAAGAGTTCTACGCCAAGGTGACAAAGCATTCAAAAATATGAGCCCACGAAGAAAGGAAGGCATTCTAATTCAAAACACGGTCTCACTACTTGCTCCCCCTTCCCATCAGCCTATTAGCCACAAAATGCAAAAACGCATTTAGTCCGACTTCAAAAACCCTTATAGTTCTTCACAGTCTTCGCAATTGCTTCAAAGTCCCAAGTTTCTTTTGAGACTCAAGCTTCTTTTAACTGTTACCCCCTGTACAACCAAACACTTAAAGATCAGGTCACATACCTCCACCATACAGTGCCACAGAATGTATCATTCTATAAGGGAGAAAACAGAATATAGCGAGGAAATACTGGACCAAAGCAAAGTCTGAAAACCAGCTGGGCAAACTCCAATGTCTTCATCTCCATGTCTGACGTGAAAGGGCTCTTCGGATCTCCAGCTCCTCTCGGCTTTGTTGGCGGTAACACACTTCTCTTTCTTGGACTGGCTCCACACCTGGTCTGCAGCAATCCTTGGCAGGTACCTCATGACTCTGGCATCTCTCAACACCTCGGAGTCTTCAAAGAAATTCAGGGTTCATCTCAGTTTCATTCAATGATGTCTCTGGGATTCCTCTGACACACGCCTGACCTCAGTGGCTTTCTTTACCTAAGGAGGGAGATTCCTCAACTTCTTTCCAGTATTTTTGACTAAAACCAGAAACACGTGGTGGCTTAAGCTGCCAAGTTCTGTTGCTTGCTGCAACCAGAACTTGACACTTTGACTCAAATACACCCGAATTAGCTTTCTGTTGGTGATGGATTCCTTCACTCCTTAAACTTTTCTTTAATTCATTTGCACAAGTTGGATGCTTAGCTGGGAGGGGTCTTGCCTTGAGGTCATCATTCCCTATATCTCATTTATCTTCTTGTTCACCAGACTTAGCTCCATTACACTTCGTGTTGCAACCTTTCTCTGTAAACTGTGCTTTTTGTATTTTTTTATGCTTAGCTTGCTCCTTTGAATTATACATCTACATAAGAGCGACCACTAGTAACCACACTACCTAGTCAATACTAGGCTGCCTTGAAATCCTGCCGCCAATGTCATTTACCCAAAACTCTTTAATTTAGCCTCAGGGAAAATTTTAGGACAAGGGCAAAAGCTGTGACATTGTTTGCCAAAATATCATGAGAATGGTATCCAGACAACTTACTAACATTCTCCCCATTCTGGAACTTCTTGAGCTGTACCCCCCACAGTTCAAAATGCCTTCAGTACTGTCTTTCATGCTCCTACTAGGAACTTAACTTAATCTAACCACCTTTCTAGTCCCCACTCCTGGTACCAACTTCTGTCTTAGTCACTGCTCTATTGCAGTGATGAGACACTGTGACCAAAGCAACTCTTAGGAAAGGAAGGCATTTAATTGGAGGCTTGCTTATAGTTTCAGAGGTTTAGTTCATTATCATCATACTGGGGGCAGCACACAACAGACATGGTGCTACACCCTTCCCCCCCAATTCATAGTCTTCAGAAAAAAAAAAAAAGAGAGAGCCCGAGTTTATCATGAGATTTTAGAAACTCAAAACCTATCTCTAGTTACATACTTCCTTCAACAAGATTAAATCTTCTAATCTTATCAAAGAGTTCTACTCCCTGGTGACTAAGCAGTCAATTATATGAGCCTTTGGGGACCATTTTTATTCAAACCACAACACATATAGATATGCATATACATATGGGTTGTATTATATCTATATATTCCAAAGTACATTAGCACAACCTGCTCCGTCTACAATGTTACTTATATGAACGTTTTCAAGGCTTACTGTTTGGTCATCCCTAATCATATTTTAATATTTGTCCTTACACACACAGTTAAGTGTAGTCCTCATCCCTCATTAGGAAAACATCTCTTTGCAGCAGAAGGAGACTATTACAGAAAATTATAACCAATTAAAACAGAGTTGTGGAACCCAGTTCCAACAGGTCCATCTATAATACAAATGCAATTTTCTTAGGAAGAATAGGACCCAACTTCTAAGACCATCAACTAATAAATGCATATTGCTTTTCTCTGACAGCCATGAGCACACTCAGGAATAGCTCCAAGTGCCTCATGCCCTACATCGTCCATTGAATGGCCTCTCTTACCCCTTCTTCGAAACCCACAGGACTTTTCTTCTCCTCATGCCAACATTGACATCCTTCATGTTTCTTCCTCAGGTCAACTTCAGTTCAGTCTCTCTTATTGGAAACCTTGAATAAAATCACCTGTAAAGACCCGAGCTGCCCCACGCTTGGCACCAAAATGTTGGTGCCCGCTCTGCTCCACCTTAGGGGCCAAACTGTAAAGGACCACTCTGGCCTACGTTTGGGCACCAAACTATAATAACCAGCTCTGTTCTGCAAGTCAGGGTCTAGCAAGAGAGAGAGTTGGGGGAAGAAGGGGAAGAGATGCAAGGAATGGAGACAAGCCAGAGGATCTGTAGTAAAGTCTTCTTTACTGTCTCCACCATAAACACACCACTACACCTACTACTACTACACCACACCACTACAAGGAAATTCTGGGTATTTATAGGCTTTTGCCACGTGCCTTGTAGGTGCATGGATACCACATGCCTCGCAGGTATGGATATGACGTAAGTCTTACAGGCGTGGACAGCACGTGCGCCTTACAGGTGTGTATGGCGTGGATAGCATGTGCTCCGCATGCCTTGTAGGCGTGGATACCACGTGCTCCTTGCAGCTGGGGGCACTAAACAGCAAAACAAGATATGTGGGATATCAGAGTGTGCTTCAGCTGTTGTAGGCTGTTGAAAACCAAGTCTCATGTCAGGGTATATGGCTCAAGATGGCTGCAAAGCTGATAGCTGCTTTCTAGCCGCTTTCTGCTTAAAGTCGGCTCTCAACAATCACCTTTGCCTGTTTAGCTTTGCTGCTAAATTTTACTTTAACAACTTCTATTTCATGTCTCCCCTATAACTTACTTGTACAGTAGACAGACCCAAGGGCGCAATGTTTCTACTCTCCAAATCCCCCAACTGTCCCTAGGTAAAATTGTGTGTGTGTGTGTGTGTGTGTGTGTGTATGTGTGTGTGTGTGTATGTGTTACTGATGGCCTTTTAGCATTATTCTGAGAATAATGAATTACATTACTTAATGTTCTATTTAATTTGGCTTAGTTATAGACTCCTTGGCAACCAAGACATGTTGGGTGTTATCACAAAAAAAAAAAAAAAGTGTGAGCAGATAACCAGTGCATGGTGTTAGTTGTTATTGATCTTGTTGGCACTAATATTGCTTGTACTGCTCTTACTATAGATAGACAGTGCTCACCCCTCCAGCTTGGAAACAATGTATCTATGGCATGGCTTTCTTGCCTATGTTGACTATGTTCCAAAGAGGCCTCACAGACTCAATCACAGATGGGATCATAGCCATCACAGCCTCTGATACATTGAAGCAAACAGCTAATGGTGGCAGAAGACCCAGCTGTCTGTTTAATGCTGGGGATATTTGGAAATATCCATGAGGGACTCCTGGGTCCAGGTCCAGATCACTGTGATATTATCTTTGTTGGTTTGTTATTCATGAATGCTTGGAGGACTTATTTAAAAACTCTTATTTTAAGAGTCTCTGTGAGGTATTAGGGTTGAGGCAATCTATAGGTTTCAACCACACGTCTATTAACAAAGCGATCTGTTTCTTTGGGAGACAATCATTGTGGAGTGTTCAGTTCAAATTACGGAGGAATCTCCTTAAGAGCAGCCATCAGTAAACAAAGGTCTTTGGCTCTTCCTCTTGCTGTTTTATTTTACACAATCTCATTGTCTGGTGTCAAAGACTGAGAAACAGCCATGTTCTCCACCTCGAGAAACAGAGAGAGGCTGTGCATTTATGTTTTCTTAATCCCTTTCCACTTCCTGACCTCATTGTTTCCTAGGACATTTATCTGAGTCAGTCAAGTATTTCATATTTACCGAGGTATTTGACAGAAGCTCTTTCACTCCGTCAAATGAGGAAATAAAATCGCCGCCAAGTTCACAACAAACCAACAGAAAATGTCGTTTATTGTAGTTTCCACTAGAAAGTGGTTGAAGCGCCGTCACGTCAGGTTCAGCTGCCTGTGATCATGGCAGAGTCCTCTCAAAATTGGAATTTGCTTTTGTAAATAGACTCTGCTGAGTCTAGCTCTCTACATGGAATATCATGCTGAGTGTGGTTACTTTTGCCTCCTGGGAACCCTAGACACTGGCACCTGAAGCCTACAACAAAAGGAAAAGCAAATGGTCAGCCCTGAGAGCATACACATAAAAGTCATGTTACATGAACTAAACAAATGGTGTTTATATATTTAGAAATATATATGTATATATACACACACACATATATATACATATACATATATATATATGTATATATATATATACACACACACACATATATTTAGGAATATACATATGTGGTATTTATATATTTAGAAAAAATATATATACACATACATATATATACATGTATATTTAGGAATATATATGTGGTGTTTATATATTTAGAAATATTTTTTATTGTATATTGTATAATAATATAATACATATATAATATAAAATTATATACTTATATATGCATCCATATATATGTATGTGTGTATATACATACACACACACACACACACATATATATACATATATATATGAAAAATGTTGAAAAAGGAGTCTTTGAATTTGAGAGTAATGAAGTACATGGGAATGGTTGAAGGGAGAGCAAAGTGAAGAATGAAAGTGATTTAATTATAATTTCCAAAAACAGACAGACTAAAATTCAGACTATAACTTGTGTTCTTTTTCTAGCTTCTTTTCTGCCATATCAATAACTCTGCTCCTGGGGAAAGTAGAAATGACTTCGTGGCCATGTTTGGGCAAAAGCGCAAACAAATTCCTTTTCTGTCTCTCAGATAAGGCTGGGCGACACCTCCACGCAGCCAGCAGAGGAGATGGCCGCGTCAGGGGCACAGGGAGGTAATCCGCGTGGCTGCGTTTAAGCAGATGAAGGGCTTTGGTGATCCAAGTCCACCTTCACTGGCAGGAGCCTTGGGATTTTATAAGAATGAGAAACAGGAAGGAGTGGGTTGGTATCGCTGACTGCTGCGGTCCTGGTCAGGCAATGTTCCGATTGGTCATTCCCTCAGTTCCTTTCTGCGTGGAGATCTGTGCAAGTCATTTCATCTGAGAGTCAAGTGGCTACTATACTCTAGGGAGATGCCTGGGGACCACTGGTGCTTGGCTGTTTAAAAGGACATCTTTCCTAAGCTTCTGTTGCTTAGTCAAGGGTGGCTCTGTTCAGTCCTTTGTCCTCAAGTGGTTTATTGAGGAGTCCTGATTTTTTTTTCTTTCTGGGATTCAAGCTAATGATAGGAGAAGATGACATGCAGAAAAAGTTAAGAGAGGAAGGAAACGGAATGAAGGAGACCACGACTGCTGCCCTTCCGTTTTTTGTATGCCTGGGTCATTTTTTTTTTTTTTTTCTCACGGTATGGCTAAGTGCCTGGATCCAGAGCCGAGTTGCTTTGTCTGGAACTTTTCGTAGCAATTTAAATTTAATAATTCTTTTCAGAGTTTTTATTATGTAGGTAAAATGTAGTTCTTAAAGTTCTCACAGTGTTTTCAGACTAGTGAGAAGGTAGAGAAAAATGAATTGGGAGCAGTTTTACCGCAACTTTAACACAGAGATGGCCGCTCTTAGAGACGAAAGGAGCATTGTGGACCCCCTGTGGAGTAAAAGACCAAAGTAAGTCATTGAATCCATTAAATGTGGTCAAAGGCTTCTTTGGAGAACTCATATTTACATTTCTGGCCAAATTAATTATACACCGCACCATACACATGCACACGCACACGCACATGTGCGCACAGGCATGCGCGTGCACGCGCGTGCGCGCGCGCACACACACACACACACACACACACACAGAGATATTGATTCCTTGATTATAGAATTTTTCCTGTATATGTCTGTCTCCCCACCTCATGTGTGCATGTGCATGTGTGTGTACATGTGTGTGCATGTGTGTATACATATGTATGCATGTGTATGTGCAGTGCATATGTGTGTGTGCATTCATGTGTGTATGTGCATGTATGCTCCATGTATGTGTGTGTGTTTAAGGAATCACTTTTTACATTTTGAGAGTCCTCCTCTACAAACACAGGCAGCTGAACCTGAAGTTACGGGACTTCAACCACTTTCTAGTAGAAACTAGAATAAACGACATTTTGTTGTGAACTTGGTGGTGATTTTATTTCCTCATTCGGCAGAGTGAAAGAGCTTCTATGAAATACTTTGGTAAATGTGAATCACTTGAGTGACTCTGATGAATGTCCTAGGAAATAATGAGGCCAGGAGATGGAAAGGAGAAAAAATACAAATGCACAGCTTCTCTCTCTCTCTCTCTCTCTCTCTCTCTCTCTCTCTCTCTCTCTCTCCCCTTCTCTCTCTCACACACATATACTCACACCACACATACAAACACACATACCACACACACACATACACATCACTGAACACACCACACCACACATACATATACACACCGCACACACCATACACCACACACACCACACATACATACACACACCACACACACCATACACCACACACACACACACACACACATTTCCTGAGGTGGAGAACACGCCTGCTTCTCGGTCTTGTGACAACAATGCGATTTTATGAGATAAATCGGATGAAAGAAAGAGCTGAAGACTTCTGCTTGCCTGTTGCAGGAATCAGTTCCCTGCTTCACCACGTGACTCCTGGGTACCAAACTCATGTCCTTAGAGTAATCTCACTGGCACGCACTTTTCCAGTGTTACATTTTCCTCGGACAAACAGAAGGATATGCTTTTCTGTTTAAATCCCAAGAGAAGAAACTTCAGAGTTCAGTCACGTGTTAGGCGTCTGACTTGGAGCAAAGTCCTTAATCTCTCAGTCCCATTTTTCAGGATCCTTAAATTGTGGATGGGAATTGCGAGCGCTTGGATACAGTTTCATAAAGACTAAATAAACAATCACTCAGAAACAACACTTAGCATAGTTTTGGCTGGGAGAAATAAAAACAGAATGGCTAGCCATCATTGCTCATCTTCACTGCTACACTACATTTTTATAAGAGTCTTAGTAGGCTCTCTGCCAATATTAGTGTAGTGGATACAGATGCTTCTGCAGAGAAATATTCCCTTTAGAGTTTTAACACGAATGAATTGTTCTACTGAGGAAGTTTGCCAGGTCTCTAGATACTTTCAAGCCATGCTTATGATGGGCAAGTTTGTATTTTTTAAGCTAGCCCCGCTTTGATTTAATATCAAACAATTTCAAGCTTGCATTAGGTACCCATGTTATTCATATTTATCACACATGAAAATTTTTCTCATGAGTCTATAATCTGTCTTTATGAGCATTGCCTCAGGTGCTCTCCATGCAACTTTAGCTTGAAGGAAGTCACTCCCAGATTGAGAGAGTTCTGAGAAGTACTATACAGTGTTAGAGAGGAGAACCATTTCTGATCTGATGTGACAACATCCCTATATTGCATCCCTGTATTGTATTCTGCTGGATGAGCTCAGTTTCTTTGCCATGTCCACTGTTCAGGAGGACAGTTAAGGCTTTCCTCCTTCATGCACAGAAGTAGAGGGTACCTATGTAGACTTAGGGCAGAGATGCCCAGGACTGTAACGAATGTGTTGATTGAAATATCCATTGTGATGAATATGCTTGGTCCGTGGGAAGAAGCACTGTTAGGAGGTGTGGCCTTGTTGGAGTGGGCGTGGCCTTTTGGACTAGGCATGGCCTTGTTGGAGTAGAGATGACCTTGTGGAGTAGGCATGGCCTTGTTGGAGTGGGCGTGGCCTTGTTGGAGGAAGTGTGTCACTGTGTAGGTGTGAAATGAGACCCTCCTCCTGGCTGCCTTCAGAACAGACAGTCTCCTGGCTTCCCTCAGATCAAGATGTAGAACTCTCAGGTCCTTCAGCACCATGTCTGCCTGGATGTTGTCATGCTTAGTGTCATGATGCTAATGGACTGATTCTCTAAGCCTGAAAGCCAGCCCAAATTAAATGGTGTACTTTATAAGAGTTGCCTTGGTTATGGTGTCTCTTCACAGCAATGGAAACCCTAGCTAAGACACCCATCCTTAAATCTCTATTGCTGCTCCTTTTTCCTCACATGTAATTCACTCCATCTGACTTTATGCATCTAAACATTACAATCCCTCCTAGAATAATATGGTGTTAGTTGAATACATAGTCAAAGAAGGCTTATTCTTATTCATAACCACCACCAAGAACAGTACCTGGCAATGGAAAATACTAAGTAATTAATTAGCAAATGTGTTAATATGAAACAAGTATTTAAAAATTTTTTATTAATCATTCCATTTGTTTATATCATTTACATCTCAAATGATATCCCAGTTACCTCTCTGCCGCCCTCATCCCACATCTGCCCTCCCCCTCCCTTTTGCCTGTATGAGAGTGCTCTCCCACCCACCCATACTCTCCCTTCCCATGGCTCCAGCATCCCCCTACTCTGAGGCATTAAACCTCCCTGGGACCAAGGGCCTCCTCTCCTGTTGCTGTTTGGCAAGGTCATTCTCTGCTTCGTATGTATCTGGAGCCAAAGATCTCTCCAGGTATACAACTTGGTTGGGGGTCTAGTCTCTGGGAGAATGGGGTGGTCAGACTAGCCTATGTTGTTCTTCCAATGGGGTTGCAGTCCCCCTCTTCTCCTCCAGTCCTTCTGCCAGCTCCCCCACCAGGTTCCCTGAGTTCAGTCTGTTGGTTGGCTCCAAGCACCCGCCTCTGCTTTGGTCAGTTGCTGGCCGGACCTCCCCAGGAACTGCTACTCTTGGTTCCCAATTGCTCAGCGGTTAAGAGCACTGACTGTTATTCCAGAGGTCCTGAGTTCAATGCCCAGCAACCACATGGTGGCTCACAACCATCTGTAATAGGATCTGAAACAAGTATTTTTATAACTGGTTAACTGTTGACATATACCTAAAATATTTTCTTCTATGTGTCCTCAGAAATAAGCAAAAGAGAAGACCCAGCCTAAGGTCACACAGCCCAGTAATCACACAGGAAGGCACAGACAAGCAATCTCATCATCTGCTGTTGACATTGTTATAAATTAAATGTGTGAGGTAGAGGAGAGAAAAAAAAAAACAGATTGATAAAGGAGGCCATAAAATTATCTGGCTCTTTTTCCCCTAGTAGATGACATGAAATAAGTCAAGTATGTTTTTCTAGTTTGAGGAATACTGCTTATGTCACAAGAAAAGATGAACAGGTTCCCTGTGACCACAATGGGGAGCACGAAGAGCTTTTATTTTGAAGCAAAGGGTTTAGTTGATAGAATTTACACGCAGGCATGTCTGTGGCTCCTGAATTTGAGGAATGACGAGGAGAGTTGAACCATCAACGAGTGCTAAGCTCTCAACACTTGGAGAAATATGACTACCCTAAAGAAAGTCATTGTGAAGATAGGTAAAAATGATGGCGACATAGAGAATTTAAAAAATTAATAAACTGTCCCTTCTTTGAGAAATACAGTTATGTACTCTCATCTAGCGTGGCAATAGTGACTTAAATGGACAATATTGGAGATTCTGCCTTCTAGGAAAACAAATTCTTCTTAAAGGGATGCAAGAAAACAGCGATTAAAGTAATCTGTGTTTGCGGGATGCACCTATTGATCATTAAACACTGAACTAGAATTTTTAAAATGTGTGTGTGTGCTAAATTAATATATTCTAATATTATGGACCTAAGAATCCAGTGTCGTTCTAACCATTTCATACAAAAGATGCTGAATGTTATTAAAAAACACAGATGACACTGTTTATACCTTCCAATATTTTTCACTATGGTATACTTGAAAAACAGTAACTCTCACCTTTTAACTTTACAGTTCTGAAAGTCTTGGCAAATGCATAACTCCTGGATTCATTATAATCAAGAATGTCCAAGCTGTATCAGCCATAAAGCCCCACAGGATCCCTAATGATTTATGCATCATTAGAACTGGACAGGTCTAGGACATCCCTGTGACTCTGAATACCTTTAGTCAGGACAATAGAAGATTTCAGATGTCTGTGGAGGAGGGCATAGAAAGATTTATCCAGTAAAGACATGTGTTTATGACTCTGTGTATCTTGGACACTTGTAAATGTAAATGTTGCTTTTATTTCCTCAGATGAAGTGATAAGATGAGAGCCATAACCAAGTTTTATGAATGCATGGCTTGGGCTGAGCCCAGAGTGTTTCTATCTAACTATTCCTAGGCCTAGAAGCTTCTACTCTCTGTATAATCTAATCCTCTGCAAGCCTGGACCTTGAAGGCTTTAGCTTCTACCCTTTATATGGTAACCTAGGCCTAAAATGTTTCAGCCTCTGAGATTTACTGCTGATCAAACTTACCCTTTCTATCTCTTTCTGAACTCTGGCTGGCTGGTTCAATTCAGCTTTTCTGGCTCATGCTCATCTCCAAGCTGTCTGATTCAAACTGGCTTTTCTTGGCTTCTGACTGAATTGCTCTACTTGGGAGAACTGCCTCTGAACTCCAAAGACTGAACTGCTGAACTCAACGGCTCTGTTTTGCACTGAACTGACCAGAACTGAACTGAAATGTACTGATCTGCACTGAACTACTCTCTCTCCCTCAAGGCTCTTTAAGTAACCTCCCTTTTCTGCTTGTTCTCATGAGAGCTGAGCATATCTTATCTGTGACTCATTCTGTCAAATCTTTCTCTGATTCATCACTTTGTCTGCCCCTCAATTAGGTGTCATTGTTTGGGATTAAAGGTGTGTCTGCATTCTAGCTGGATCATAACAGTTTGGGTTCTGGGAGAAGACTGAGGAATTCCTATGGGATTGTAGTGGTTTGAATATGTTTGACTCAAAGAGTGGTACTATTTGGAGGTGTAACCTTAGACTAGGTGTGTCACTGTGGGAATGGGCTTTAAGACCTTTTTCCTAGCCGTCTGGAAGCTAGTCTTTTTCTGTTTGCTGTTGGATGAAGATGTAGAACTCTCAGCTCCTGCTGCAACATGCCTGCCTGGATGCTGCCATGTTCCTGCCTTGATGATAACGGACTGAACCTCTGAACGTGTAAGCTGGCTCCAATAAATGTTGCTTTTATAAGAATTGCTTTGGTCATGGTGTCTGTTCATAGCAGTAAAGCCCAAACTAAGATTGGGATATTTAATTTTTCAGTTTTCTTTCTTTCTTTCTTTCTTTTTTTTTTTGTACAAAGATATTGTCTGTTTTATTAGCATATGTTCATTGTACAGAATAATGCTTTAGATGACAATTTCATACAAAAATATCTTTTTCTTTGCTCTCCTTATAAGATATTTGAGACAAACGGATCTCAGAGCAATAATAGGTCAGAAGCCAATCATAGTTGTTGTAGAATATTTGATCATAGCGCAAACCGCAAGATTGTGTTATTTACTGGAAAAACTTATTTTAAGTTGTGGTGTGACTCAGTCTCAGCACACACCTTTAATCAAAAAGATTTCTGTTGGAAATCAAGAGGTAGAACAAGCAGCCAGTTGACAAGAAGTGAACATAGGTTTATTAAGGAAAAAAAAAACCCACAGAGAGTAAGAGGGAGTCGGGAAGATGGATAGAGAGAAGTAGAAGGGAGGGACATTGAGTTTGAAGGAGATATTTTAAGACGGAATGAGAGAGGGGTATGGATTCTGGGATGCTGGCTGAGAAACAAGGTCAGCTGGGTGCTTTCTCTGCCTCTCTGAGTTAGCAGGCTCAGTATCTGGCTCCTGAGTCTTCATTAGTAAAATCCAGATGAGACTGAGACGAAGATTTAATTTGAGATGGAGAGTTTGTTAAAAAATACAAAACACAGCGATGTTGGAAAAAGTGTCTGAGAGTAAAAGTCATCTCCACTTGTGTGGATTGTTGCTTCTCCAGCTGAGAAAACCATCAGGAAAGCACATAAACAAAAATATTGACACCAAACTAAACCACGACAAATGGTTATGAGTTTTACACAGGTGAGAACTGGGAGACAGGATTTTAGCCCAAAGGCTGTGTCAAAACAAAACAGCCCCTTACCCCCCCCCTTTAAAAAAACAACCTTGCATACTACCCTTCAGATATGTGTGATACACCATGATGATTAAGACTGCAAGCTTTGTCAAGCAGCTGTTCTGTACTGGCTGGTTTTGTATGTCAACTTGACACAAGCTGGAGTTATCATAGAGAAAGGAGCCTCCCTTGAATAAAATGCCTCCATGAGATCCAGCTGTAAGTTATTTTCTCCACTAGTGATTAAGGATGGGAGGGCCCATTGTGGGTGGTGCCATTTCTGGGCTGGTAGTTCTGGATTCTGTAAGAAAGCAAGCTGAGCAAGCCAGGGGAAGCAAGCCAGTAAGTACCATCCCTCCATGGCCTCTGCATCAGCTCCTGCTTCCTGACTTGCTTGAGTGTCTGTCTTGACTTCTTTTGGTGATGAACAGCAGTGTGGAAGTGTAAGCTGAATAAACCCTTTCCTCCTCAACTTGCTTCTTGGACATGATGTTTTGTGAAGGAACAGAAACCCTGACTAAGACAGATTTGTACAAGCATAGTGGGGTATTCCTGTGACAACCTGACTATGTTTTGGGGAGAAAGAACTGTGGAAGGATTTTGGAACGTTGGGCTAGAAGATCCATTGGGTGTTAAGAGCTCTCTGGGATGTTCTGCAGGAGCTTGGAAGATAATGTTGAGAACAGTGCAAACTATGGAGGCCTGGCTTGTGAAATTTCAGAGGGAAGATTTGAAGACTCTTATCGGGGCCATTGCTTTTTTGATTGTGAAGATTCTTTGGTTTTTGTTAACTGGCTGAAGAATCAGCTGTGATTAACAAGATAACCATAACTACTAAAGTGAAACCTTTGCATTACTGAGACTATAGAAGCTGGTTAGCTGGAGCTAAGAAATTAGTGGAAGTTAAGAAGAGACCAGCATCACTGAGTGGGAATCTTCTAGGAAGTGTTTTCTGAGAGTATCTTCTGAGAGCTGTGTTCCCAGACATAGCCAAGATTGTACTTTGTGCTGCAACTGGACTTGGTAATGTGTAAGAGTCACCCAGGTGGTACTGGTTTTGAAGGCATGAAGGGTGCATGAAGAACACCTGAGGTTCTGCACTGTGAAAGGCCATTGGTGAAGGTGCAGCCTCAGTTGCCATTGATGGCCCAGGACTGAAGGGGTCATGCAAAGGAGTTGAAACTTGGCACCATGAAGAGAGCCTATGAGAGGCTATTGGTGAAACCTAGTTGCAGCGGAAGACAGTCATGTTTTGGAGATGCCAGTACCATGAGATGACCACCAAGAACAGCAGCAGCAGTGGAGTACATGCAGCTGAAGCCTAGAAGACAATGTGTGTACTACAAAGGACAGAGCTAGAGAAGTGACCCACCAAGCCCTTGGAGGAGCCTAGATGACGGTGAGTAGATCCCAGATATTGGACGGTTAGAGTTTGATTTTGCTTTTGATTGTGACTGTTCCCTGACATTTTTCCCTCTTGAAGGAAGAAAGTATTTTATTATAGCCCACAGTTGAAAGACTTTGAATTGTAAATAAACTTTGAATTTTAAAAGATATTGGATATTTTAAAGGGATTGAAATTTTAATATATAAAGACTGTGGGACCTTTAAAGTTATTTAGATCTTGGGGATGAATAAGAAAGTAAAGGTTAAGGCTTAATAGTGATGTGTTTGTGTGTCAAGTTGAAAAGGAGTCAATTGTACTGGCTGGTTTTGTGTGTCAACTTGATACAAGCTGGAGTTATAACAGAGAGAGGAGCCCTTCTTGAGAAAATGCCTTCATGAGATCTAGCTGTAAGGCATTTTCTCAATTAGTGATCAAGGGTGGGAGGGCCCATTGTGGGTGGTGACATCCCTGGGCTGGTAGTCTTGGGTTCTATAAGAAAGCAACCTGAGCAAGTCAGGGGAAGTAAGACAGTAAATAACATCCAATTATTACAGACAAGTTATCTGTATCTTCTTAGTTTTTCAGTTTGGAAAGTAATGCTTTATGGGTTTTTTTTTGTTGTTGTTTCATTACTTGTATAATATAGTATGCCATTTAATAAAATAACACCATTATTCATGAAGGAAAACTAAAAGATAACTAAGCAGATTCTTAGTGTTCAGGATAACTAACACACACCAGCCACAAATAGAGCCATTATAAAATCATAATGGATTCTAACCATAAAACACCAGCAATTATTATTTAGTTCAATTAGGTCCAATGTTTATAAATAGTTCTTTTCAAATGAGGGAAAATATCCCCTAGTAAAACCAATGCCTCCTAGACAACCAGGTACCCGTTGTGTGAGGCTGACCATTGCATCCGTGTTTCCAAGACATCAGTGAATTATTGTGAATGTCTCATGAATCTGTCTGTGTATCTACAATGCATCGAGAAGTACATATTCTAACTATGTGGTACTTTAACCATCCAAGGATCTCAAATTCGGAAAGATCTTACAAGTATACTTCCAAAACACTAACCTAATTTAAATGACTAATTCTGGACAATAATATTCTTAGTATAAATAAAACAAAATATTAATTAGGAAGAAACCAGTACAATAGTAGACTTGTTTATTCTGATTTTATGATAGCTTTTTTTTTAAAATCAATGTTAAAATTTTACTGTCTTCCATTTATGCCAGCGTACTATGATAGCATTTGAAGACATTATGGAATAACTCCTATTGTTAAGTTTAAGCCTGATGTTTTTGATAGTGAAAAGTCCAGTATAGGTTTATGTGTTAACACCTGGGCCACAGTTAATGCTACTATTTTGAAAAGTAGAAACTAAAAAGTTAGATTAGTTGGAGGAAGTGAACAGTGCAGTATGCCATTAAAGTTTTTATCTGACGCATAGTAATTTTTATCTTTCGACCTACTTCCTGTGTGCCACGATTTCGATGACTGACCTCTAGTATATGATCTGGATTCCATAATATTCTGCTCCATTGTACGGTGCAAAGTGAGCATTGACTAAACTCTTTGAAATTATGAACCAAAATAAATGATTTTTGAGAGTCTGGTGGTCTGAATGAGAATGGCCTGCATAGGTTCATATGTAGACTGCTTGATCCCTAGTTGGTGGAAATTTTGGGCAAGGACTAGGTCTGGTCTTGTTGAATGAGGTGTGTCACTGGGGGGGGTAGACTTTGAGTTTTCAAAAGCTCATCATATCATTTGCAGTTAGCACTCTCTTTCTCTCCCTCCCTCTCTCTATCTCTACCTCTCTCCCTCTCTCTCCCTCTCTTCATTCTTCTCTCCCTCTTTGTCTCCTACTTGTGGACTCATTTTAAAGTCTCAGCTACTGCTCCTCCAGTTCCATGCCTGCCTTTCTGCTTCCATGATCCCTGAGATGATGGTCATGGAGTGTAACTCCAGTAAATTCTGGTAGAAGCTGCTTTGGTCATGGTGTCTCACACAGACATAGAGGAATGTGTAAGAATGTGTAGGAGTTTAGAGAAGCTCAGGATGGTGTAACAAGAGCTCATGGGAGTCTATGGGAGGTCAGAAGAATAGAACAAGGTAGAGATACAAAAGTGTACACAGTAGAGAATATACTCATGAGATTTCTGCTAGAGGTAAAGACTTCACTGCAAACTAGATTAGAGGCCCAAGTGCGTAGCATTCTGCTAAGAACTCGCTTATACTTTGACTGTGTTTTAAGTCTTTGAAGGAAGCTGACTTTAGAAGTAATAAGTAAGGGAGATTTTAAGACAGCACAACCTTCAGGTCACAGCATGGTTATTACTGGCAACGATGGGGAACTAAAATATTAACATTTGGATTAAAAAAGGCTGCGTTTAAAGTACTTAAGATTTGATTGTTCCAGTGACATCCCACTGGAGAAAACTGAATTCTTTCTTTACCACCAGGAATCAATTGAACGTAGCTTAGTAAATAGTTAGGGGTGGAACTTTAAGTCCAGTTTCCCTTCTTAGGCTGGGCTTTTGTCTGGTTTGAACCTATGCAGACCTTGTGTGTGCTAGCATAGTTTCTGTGAGTTTTTATATGCATCATCTCTGTTGTGTCTGTGGAAGATCTTATTTAGTTGGTGTCGCTGGCAACCTCTGGTTTTTGCAATTTTTCCAACTCTTATCTACCTGTAGGAGAATTTATAAAGGAAGCAATTTAAGATAACACAAGTTGAATATTTTATTTAATTCCTACAGAACAACTTTTTGGGTAACCTTGGACTGGTCTTGTCATCCCTCGTTTACTTCATTTGGTGCAGAGAGAGACTGTAGAATATTCTGGAAATGGAATATCTGAAAACAGCATTGGCCTTGTCTTTGACAACTCAAGGGAAAAGTAACAGGGATGAGCTTCTTTGGAGGGTCAGGACTTCATTTCCCACTCTTCCCAGGTCATAAGGTTCATGACGCATACAACCTGAGGTGGGCTGCCTATCAGACCCCCAGTACAACTTTGGAATATACTGCTTAGACCACAACTGCCATAGGAAGTTTTGGGGACTTGCTCAAAATAGATAGAGCCTTAGTTTCTTCTATATTTTATGCTAATATACAAATAATTTCACTATTCCATGTAAGACATCATTTTGTGTGTGTGTGTGTGTGTGTGTGTGTGTGTGTGTGTGTTTGTGTGTGTGTCTGTCTGTCTTTGTCTTTACCAGGTTCTTGTAATTGGTTAGACTGCAGCACAGAGACAGTTGGATGTCTGGTCTTTGGATAGGGAAGCTTCTATATCAGAAGTTGAGTGCTTATATCTTTACTAGGAAGCAGGGGCAAAGACAACACTGGGAGTGGCAGGAGTCTTTTGAAACTTCATTCCCACACCCAGTGATACACCTTCTCCAACAAGGTCATAACTCCTAATCCTTCCCAAACAGTTCCAACAATTGGAGACCAAGTATCCAAACATGAGCCAATGGGAGGTCATTTTCTTTCAAACCACCACAAAGAGGAAGAAGGAGAAAGGGGGATGAGGGAGAGAGAGAGAGAGAGAGAGAGAGAGAGAGAGAGAGAGAGAGAGAGAGAGAGAG
>JANHMN010000019.1:29493566-29543614 GCA_030674055.1 Rhabdomys pumilio
GAGAGAGAGAGAGAGAGAGAGAGAGAGAGAGAGAGAGAGAGAGAGAGGATTTACAAATTTTGAAAAAATACTTTTCACATTTTTCTAATATGGTTAAAAATAGCATTCTAAAGGTTAAAGCACCATTTTATTACTCATATGTTAAAAAATTCCTAGAAATGTCATGAAATACTTAAAACCAAAGATAAAAATGATTATAGGAGCATGTAGACAAAAGACATAATAATAAAAGGACAGCTGCCTCTAGGCAGAAACATGGAAGTCTGCTGACTATATATTCTTATATTTGCATCATATTTTATGGAGGAATAAATTTTGGTATAATATTATATTTGGCATAATATTATTTTGATTCTAGTGGTATGGGATCAAGAAGCTATAACATTACATGCCAGATTTAGGATTGAGAATGGCCCTCATAGGCCCATATATTTGAATACTTGGTCTCAAGTTGGTGGAACTGTTTGTGAAGGACTAAGAGATATGGTCTTGTTGGAGGTGTGTCTTTGGGGTGGACCCTGAGGTTTCCAAAGTCATTCTCAGTTTTCACTCTGCTTCCTGCTTACACATAATGATGTGAGATCTCAGTTGTTCCTGCCACCATGCTGTTGCTCCAACATAGAGGAATTTTAATTCAACAACATGGCTACTCTAATGAGACCTTATAGGTCTATGTGATCCAGCTGGAATGCAGGTATGCTCTGTATTACATATGATCTGATCAGAATACAGACATGTTCTTAGTGCACATCTTAAATCTATAACAATGAAAGTAAGGATGGTTTGTAGAAGGAAGCAGCCATGTTTGAAAGTGATGTCTAATTGAGGGGCAAAGTGATGAATCAGAAAAAGACTACAGAATGATTTAGAGAAAGGATGTGCCCAATTCTTAGGAGAACAGACAGGAAAGAGAGGCTATTTAAAAGAGCAGCACAGAGTGAGTCAGGTGGGGAGGGCAGGCAGTTCACTGAGTGCAGTTTTATTGAGTTCAGGCAATGCAGTAGAGTTCAGTTCAGGGCGGTTCAGTTGACTGCAGTTGAGTTCAGTTGAGTTTGTACAGTTCTGTTCAGATCCATTCAGTTCATTCAATGTAGTCACTGCAGTCAGTGCAGTTCAGTTTGTGGAATTCAGAGGCAGCTTTTCTAAGTAGATCAGTTCAGTGAAAAGCTAAGAGAAGCCAGTTTGAATCAGTCAGCTTGGAGAGAAATTTTGAGCCAGAATAGTTGAGTTGAACCAACCAACCAGAGTTCAGAAAAAAAAAAATCTAGGAAGGGCAAACTTATTCAGCAGTAAGGCTCCAAGATGACAGCTATGATCTGGAAAATAAAAATTACTTTTTTCACTCCAGCAACATGGACTCTAACCATATGGAACCTTAAACCCAGTTAAATGTTCCTCTTATAAGTTGCCTTGGTCATGGTGTTCTATCACAACAATAGAAAAATCTAACTCACATAGGAATCAATCATGATCTATATCCTCATGATAGATTTAGCTACACATAATTTGCTTCTATTCAAATCATTTCATTTTTAATACCCTGAATAGTTCATCATGATGTAAATCAAATCAGACTTGGACATTGTGAAGAATATCAACTAAAACTACACCTAGGAAATTTTGCACATCTTCTGAAAGATGTATAAGACTTACGGAAACGTAGATTTGAATAATGGTTGTCATAAAGGCACAGAGCAAGCGGTTGTGGATATTCAGACAAAGTTAGCAAAAGGTCAAGGTCAGTAGACAATATTTGCATTTGCTCCCAGCAGCCACAGCTAGAGAGGAGGGTGCAGTGATACTGAGGATCATAGTCTTTCTACAAGCCAAGTTCTAGAGGGAATTTAGAAATAAAAGTAGAAAACCTGTCAGAAGTCTTGGTCCATCCTAAAGTGCCTGTAGGTAGCAGTTCTGTAGCCACTGAAGTCCACTGGTAAACACTGAACTGGCAGAGAAAAATGGAATCCCATTACCGAGTTATCAGCTGTTTAAGTTATCAGGATTTAAGGCAAATGAAGCATTTCCAAAACAATAATTATGGACAAATCATCTTCTTATGAAAAGGATTTTATTGCTGCTTTTGTTTTTCTACCCTCCTGCCCACCCCTTGCTCGAGTATGAGAGGTATAAAAACAGGACATAATGGCTTACTTAAGAAGCAAGGGATGGATACTAATAAGACAGGAATTCTTTAAAAATTTTGAAACAATTGCCCATTACAATGAAAATATTATGATTATAAATAAGTTTCTGGTCACTTATCTTCCCCTAAACTGCATAAACCTTACCATTTAGTAAAAAAAATAATACAACAAATATTTTTTAAAAATAATAGAAATCTGCACAGGGCTAAAACACAGGTGTGTTAATTGCTGTGGAATTTGCCTAGACAACCAGAAACAATGAAGGAGCTCGCATCTCAACTGTTCTTTATACCAGAGCAATAAGACCCCAGGTGTGAGCAGGATCTCTGTCTTCTCCTGGCCATTTTTATTCAGAGATGCACTACACTGATTGCAGATACTATCCACAAAAGAGCCCTTCCATGTAACATCTGTTACAACAGGTTTGTTTTTAATCTTGAATGTGTGAGAATAAAATTTGAAAGCAGCTTGAAACACATAACAAAAATTCATGGTCAGTAAAGACCATTGATAACTTGTTAAATATAGCCGTAATGAAAATATTAAGTCCCTCCAGGGGCAGGGTGACCAAGAAATGAAAAGGCATGCAAAGATGTGCCCAGACAAGTCCAAACAAGCCCAAGTTAGTAATGGGCTATCTGGTGTTTACTTTTCTCTCTCCCCTTCTGGGAGGTCCAAGGTTTCATGGTCAAAAAAGAACTAGTCATCCTGCCAGCTCAAATGATTGCTTACACAAATTGCTGATGTTTAAAATATCCAATCACATGTAACCGCGCCAAATTTTCCCGCTCTCCCCAACCTCTATCTATAAATATCCCAAACTTCCTGGGGTCTTCATCGAATCCTCTATCTCCTGCATGAGATACGTTTCGACCCGAGGGCCCTTGCCATTAAACTACCTATTTTTTTGCTATTGCATCAAGAAGGTCTCTCGTGTGTCCTTGGGTGCATGCTGATCCAGATTTGAGTGAGGGTCTCCCTTTGGGGTCTTTCAAATGCAATAATACTAATACTAAGGCTACTACCAATACCAATACCAATACCAATACCAATACCAATACCAATACCAATACCAATACCAATACCAGTACTGCTTCTAATAATAAATCAGCAGCAAAGCCACATTCTTATCTAAAGGAGAGAATATGTGTGCTCTGGTAAGCTTGACCAACACTGATGTTACCTGCTCTGTGTCCAGTGACTTTGACTTGTTTTCCCTTCAGCTGTGAAGTCCTGCACTGAGCTCTCAATGCTCTGACTTCAGATCCATTCTCACACTGCTGGTTCTATGTTTCTTTAAGATTATACAAAGACGAAATGTCCGAATTCAAACTGATCATTGCAAGATAATATCTATCACTCCCAAGAGATACATATTATGGGGTTTGCTCGGCAGTCTGGCCTTGGATTTCTACTCAAATTATCTCAAAAATACATTTATTTGTAGGTCAATGGCAAAGGAAAGCGAGAACTCCAGTTCTGAAAACTAGGGAGCTGTGTTGTCCCAACAATTGCCAGCTTACAGATGCTCTGTCTGTGGAAGTAGTCAGGCTTTATCACACATGTTTATGTAAGGACTGCATGGTGGGGGCATGAGAGAATGCTACATCATTTGGAAGATGTTTACTCCAATACTCAGGTTGAAACTGAAGGGCCATCAATGCGAATGCTTTTATAGCTCCAGGAGTTTACATTCTGATGAGCACACTCACGAACACATCTTAAGTCATACATGTAGCTATTACCCTGGGAAATCCACTTTAAAGCAAAACTACACCGAATACCTTCAAGCTACATGTTCCTTGACTTGTGATGGACCTGTGTCCACGAAATGCATTAGGAAGAAGAAAACACATCAGACTATTGTAAGTCAGGGGATTTCTGCATTAGGGCACATGCTCTGTGGGAGGTGATTAAGTAAGGAGGCTCTACCCTATGATGGCATTGGTACATTTACAAAGGTCTCAAGGGTGAGTAGAAAATCTTGCCATTTTGTCTTCTAGAAAATGAGAAACCGTGTGGCCTGGCATAAGGGATGTGGAGACAGTGCCATTTGGGAACAGGGAGCAGGGTGCTTGGAGCGGGGAGCAGGAAACCAGGAACAGGGAGCCGGAAGCAGGGAGCAGGAAGCCAGAAGCGGGGAGCAGGAAGCCGGAAGCGGGAGTGGGAAATAGGTCTCACTGCACAACAGTTTTTTTTAATGTGTGTGTGTGTATCTTTTCATTTATTCTTTTGTCATATAATACATCCTGACCACAGCTTTCCCTCCTTCTGCTCCTCTTAGTTTCCCTGCTCCCCACTCTCTCAGATTCACTCCTCTACATCTTCCCTCATAAAAGTGTAGGCCTCCCAAAAAACATAAAAAAAGTCTTAGCCTTTAAAACATAAAAAATAATTTCCATTTATAAAATATTTACTCACAGTTATTCTGTTAGGTCTTAAGGTCACAAACCTCACAGAGAGGCTTTCTGAAACTTCATTGCTGTAAGAATCACTGTCTTTGGAGTTGGAAGTAACAGACTATGTACCATTCATGCTTTTTGTTTTCAGGAGAGATCAGGCGGAAGATTTCAGGACTTATGCCCTCATTGGCGACGAATCTGTCACATTATATAATATATATACATGCTCAGAATATACATCCTCAAAGACCATGGATAGCGAGGTCAGGATCTCATATTTTTATACTTTTATTATCTTTGTGAAAATCGTTATCTTAGCCTTTCAAGCCTTCATCCTGGGAAAGGCTGAGTAGCTATTCTGAGGCATTACCAGTCATAAGTCTATATTTGTTTCAGCCTGGCTATAGAAAGACTTCTTCCTTTATTCAATTACTTTGTCTCTCTAGAGCAAGACTCTTCATTGTATCTCTTCCCCCACTACTGTTTTCTCAGCAAGCTCAGTTTGGCCATATCTCAATAGTCTCAACAGCCCTGGGAACTGACAAGCTGTCATGGTGGCCACAGGCTTCATCTCAGAAGTCCCGTGTGAAAGAGTCTCATTCTTCCCTTTTACCATCTGAACTATTCTGTACTAACATAGAAAGTTCTTGAAACTATGCGCCATCCTTTTGTGATTGCCAGAGAAGGGTCATTCACAGGTTGCTATGCCTATGACCTGGTGACCCAGAAGAGTCAACGAGTCCTATAAACCTGGGAGCATTCATACACTCAAGTCCATTTTACTCGGAGAACACTTCTGTCTTTATCTAACCTAAATTTCTAAAAGCATTCAACACAACAACAAAAACCCACTTGGAATTAATTCTATAACATGTTCATTAGAATATCTAATTTTTAGGTGTAGAGATCAAATCCTTATACAACACTGAATACGTTATTCACACGATGCTGATAAATGAGCAATTGTTCTTGTAGCAAAATACCAGAGCATATCTGCTGAGAGAAAGGAGGACTTCTTTTGTCATAGCTCCTGAGATTTCATTCTATTGCTGCTCAGTGCCATAGCTTGGTGGTCTGTGGCGAGGCAGAACATGGGGATAGGAAGATGAACTGAGGAGAAGTTGTTCAGGATGTGGCATCCAGGAAGGAGAGAAAGAAGGTAGAGCAAGAGAGGAACATAAAACCAGGGACAAAAGGCATCCTTTAAAACATACCCACGGGGCCTTTTCTCCAACTATACCTCGAGTAGTTTTTGTGCCAGCTCTAAATCCTATAATGCTACCCTAAACTAAACAAAACACCCACGCATTGCTAAACGCACTTTCCTAAGTGAAGTGAATGTAAGGAAAAGAGAAGCTGGTGAGTGTTTGTTTAGGAAGACAGTCTGTCAGTAACTAAAGGGGATGTATACTGTAGATAGAGCTCACTCTTGGGCTGTTCACGTCACAGAAAGGAGATGAGATGATCCACTGAGCCCAGGGCACCCTTTTTCTTTCATGATTAAGGAAATAATGAATATACAAAAGGCCAAATAAAGCTAAAAGTGTGAGTCCCCTTAAGAGTATGATAAAATAATGTCATTATTTTATACAGTCAGGCCATAATTGGAGAGGGTAAGGGGAGATGAAAAAAAATTGGATAATAAAGTAGTTATTTCAGTTACCTGAGAAAAATACACTAGACTTCTCATTCCCTTCCTGGAGTCACAATAAGTTAAATATTCTCTGAGTCCACCGACGTAAACCATTTAAAAGCAGACAAGTTAACCTCATCACCCAAAGCCCTGGCAATGATTGCCTTCAGACAACTGGGAGGGCTTCATGAAGGTTCTGTGTGATGAAGGTCCTCTGTAAAATTTGATGATGGTGATTGTATTATCTGAATATAAAACAAGCAAAGCAGGGTGGGAGAGATGGCTCAGACAGTAAAGTGCCTGTCGTGAAAAGATGGCAGGCTTAAGTCTGAACCCTCAGCACACTCACATTAAAGAACAAGAGAAAACCTTGTTGCCAGAGCACTCGAATGCCAGAGTTAGGGAGGTGGAGACAGGAGGATGCTTGAGGCCTCCCCTGTCTAAAAACAATACTATGTAGAGTAAAAGAGGAAAACATGCAGCACCAGCCAGGGCTTCAACACACGTGTGCATGCATTGTGAGCTAGATGTGCACACAGATGTAAATATGTAACATACACACATACATATATATACACACACAAACACACACATATATATACATATACACACATAAACACACACAAACACACACATGCACATATATACACTCAAACACAAACACACACACATATACACACACATAAACACACATATACACGCACATATACATATACACACACATACAAACACACATAAATATGCGCACATAAACACGCACATAAACACACATATATACACACATATACACACACACATAAACACACACATACACACACATACACACACAACACACACATGCCCACATACACTTGTAAACACAAACATATAAACACACACATATACATATATACACACACATACACACATATAAACACACACACATAAGCATACACATAAACACATAAACATGCATACACATGCATACACACAAATAAACACACACACATACCCATGCACACATAAACACACATACACACATATAAACATACACATACACATACATATACACACACATATACACACACATATACATACAAACACACACACCACAAACACACACAAATACAAGGAAAAAGTTGAGGATCAGGGAATTTTTGTATCTTGTTTACCTATGCTCAGCTTCTGCTGGTATGAACAAGTATCTCACAGTGAAACCACTGTAAAGCAGCTCATCAAGAAATAGTTATCAGGTTACTTACTCAGTGAACAAAGAGCAGAGAAAGAGAGAACCAAAAGTAAGAACCAAGCCCCCTTAAATACCAGTTCCCATCCCTGTTCCTACGCCATGTATATGGTTTACTTAGATTTTCTTCATAAAGAAAGGTGTCCTTTGAAAGTATAAGTATGTACATCAAAGAAAGAAGTTCAAGTGATCTGAAGCCATGATTGCTTACATAAATTGTATAAGAATCAAACAGGAAGCCAATGAATTGCACAAGGGTGAAAATTCTCTTTTTCTTGAATCCGCTTTTCTTTGTAAAAATCACTTCATCTGCAGATTATATTCCCACCCACCTAAATGTTGCCTATGTACAATGCTAACGGCCTCATCCTGGGTCACAAGGAGAACCACTGAGTTCAGATTTAACATTATAAGTAGCTTTGCAACAAGATAGAAGCTGGGATTATGGCAGCTCAACTTTCCTAATTAGATATTATACCTAGTATGTGCAATCTGTGTCGAACAAAGAGAAAGATAATCATTAATTTCAGTAGGTTTGCATTATTTTACCTTCCATAATTCAGAAAGAGATTTGACAGCAACTTGGAGATTATCGTCTTAAAATTATAACACTGTATTTGTAATTTAATTACCAATAACTTGGCCAGCTTACCTCGGTTATCATTACCCTGATATTTTCTAAACTTGTAGATTATTTGAAGGTTATCTTAATTTGCCAGAGAAATTGCAGTCTGAAGTCACTGTAGAGGTATGAAAATGGTTACCTTTGATTCTCTGTGTTGTTTAATAAAGTCACTGGTGCTGAAAAACTCCAGCCGTCCATCTGAGTCTTTTGTCAATACTTGACAAGTCTCTTGGCACTGTAACTCGCATGCATAGAATTATCTGATCTTTGCATGGAACATTTTACTGAGGGGGGAAAAAACAAAAAAAGGGATTTACTGCACCCAGGTAGTGACTAAATAGTAAACAATAACAAAAACAAATAAAAACAAAACAACACCCCCCCCCCAGAAAAAAAACCCAAAAAAAGAAAAAACAAAAACCTTTTATTTACTGCAGGTTTGTCAACTGGCATTTAGTTCTTACCCAGGACACATCAGTCCTGAGAGCATCATGGTTATCTTCATGCTACTTGGATTTCAGAGCATACAAAGCTTCCAAGGTGTCACCATGGACAGCGTAGAGGTGCTATGAATAGCAAGGCTGACAGCTCCCAGCATCCATATCCACGTTCCAAGACCCATTGCATTCTTGCTTTGGTCCCCAGTATTTTGATACCAGCAGACAAGCACCTTAGTCCTTTTCATTTCCAACAACCCCCCTGAACTGTGGGCTTATTGGCTGTGCTTGAACCTTTGAGACATTGCAAGTGATGGTAAGATTGGGCGGCATGACCTTGCTTTGATAGCCACACGTGTGTGTATCTGGCTGAATTGGATGAAGTTTTGCAAAGGTAATGCAATCAGTGTTTTGTTTGTGAGGACACAGGAACAGAAATTGGTGAGAGCTAATAGGAAGATCTTTCAGATGTTCCTGTGTCCTGAAACAAGCCACATGTGTATTGGTCTGGTTTGTAAATATTTGGGATATAGCATAGGAATGGGCACTGGGCAGCCCACTGCACTACCTTTTGCAGCACAAGCTTATTCCTCTGCCAAAACCAACTACAAAGGAAGTGTTACATGTCTCCCATTGAGGACAATCATACAAGGTCACCCTATTGATTGCTATCTTCTAGGTCTGACTTGAAATGCATCCACATAAATATAAAATCGTGATTTAAAAGTCACAGGGATAAAAATGAATCCCTGCAAAATCTGAGGTTAATGAAAATTTCCCCCTGAAAATGAAAGACTGAATCCAAGGAGACTGTGCGATCCTTTGATTTGTTTGAATTTTTTTGTTGTTGTTCTCTAATTTTCCTCTCTACTAATTGGTGCCGAGGAAAGACTCTGATACGTCAAGGCGAGATTAGTATGAAATTGGTAAAACCACAGGTGAGGATATTGTATACAGTGGATTTGAAGTTGAATTTTTAATTATTTGTTTTTATTTTATGTGCATGAGCATTTGCCGGCATGGATGCATATGCACCATGTATGCACCTGGCACCCCCTGGAGGCCAGAAGAGGGCGATGGGTGCCGTGGAACTGGAGTTAAAGGTGGCTGTGAGTTGGCCGATGTGGGTGGTAGGAAGAGAGCACAGGTCTTCTGGAAAAGTCATCTCCAGCCCAGGTGTTGAGTTTTATTTGCAAATATAAAGAGATAAAACTAAACTGCAGACCGTGTTTACATATGCATGTTTACATACCAATGGGACATCCTGTACAAGCAGGTATAAGCAGTATGCTCTATATCTCTAGCATTCTGTCAATGCTTCTTCACTCATTTGTGCATCTTAGACCCGTAGGATTAAAATTAGAATTCACAGAGTCCTGTAGTATTAAGGGCTGGAAACTGAATGGCCATATTTTCATGACACATCTAGTACCACTCTCCCTGGAGAAGGAAACTTCTTCCTTAAGAACTGCATCCCTTAGGCTGGAGAGATGGCTCAGTGGTTAAGAGCACTGACTGCTCTTTCAGAGGTCCTGCGTTCAATTCCCAGCAACCACAGGGTAGCTCACAACCATCTGATGACCCCTTCTGGTGTGTCTGAAAACAGCTACAGTGTACTCATATAAACAAATAAATCTAAACAAAACAAAACAAAAACCAACTGCGTGTCTAAAACTTCTAACATGAGCAATTATTTTTTGTAAGATATATATTTTTTTTTGGATGAATGGATCCACAGATGAGTAGGTGGTGATGGTTTCCTGAGGTGTTTGGCATCCAAGGATCTTGTTTTCTCTGAGCTTCTCTGGGCTGTCATTGATTAATGCTCAAATCTGTTCAAATATGCTGTCGAGCATGCAGTGACAGTGGCATCCCTAATGTGCTCAGAGAGGAGAGAAAGAAGAGAGGCAGCTGCTTCAAAACAAACACACATATTCATGCCCTGTACCATAAGCTGCGAATTGGAGAAAGGAATGAAAGATTAGCCAGTGTGATAATCAGATTTCTGTCAAGGAGACAAAACAGATCAGAAAACAAATTTATAAGGGGTTAAAGATTCATTCTGGTTTCAGAGGTTTAAGTCACTTGGTCCTAATCCCTGGGATTGAGAAACCGCAGTACACTCATGGTGAGATACTTGGCAGAGGAATCCTGTTCACTTTCTCTATGGTAGCTGTGTTAGATAGTTTCATGTCAGTTTGAAAAGCATAGAGGGCATTTTCTTAGTGATTTACAGGGACAAGCCCAACCCATTGTGGGTAGGGCCATCCCTGGGCTTGTGGTCCTGGGTTCTTTTTTTGTTTTTGTTTTCAATAACATTTTTTTAAATTCACTTTACATTCCAATCACAGCCCTCTCCCTCCTCTCCTCTTCATCCTACCCTTACAAATTCTTTCACCCATTGCCCCCTCCCCTTCTCTTCAGAGAAGGGGAATCCCTGTTGGGTACCACCCCACCCTGGAGCATCTAGCCCCACAGGAACAGGCACATCCTCTCCCACTGAAGTCCAACCAGGGAGTTCAGGTAGGGGAAGGGAATCCAATGGCAGGGAATAGAGACCAAGACAACCCATGTCCCACTTGTTAGGGGACCTGCGTGATGATCAAGGTGCCATTTGCTACAAATGCATAGGGGGCCTAGATTCAGCTTTTGCATACTCCCAGGTTGGTGACCCAGTCTCCGTGAGTCCCCATGGTCTCAGGCTAGTTTTCGCTGTAGGAATTCTTGTGTTCTTGACTCTTCATACTTGCCCAAGTCTGTCCCTCACTCATCCAGAAAACTCTCCAAGTTCTGCCTGATATTTGGTTATGGGTTACCACATCTGCCTCCATCTGCTACACAGTGAAGCCTCTCAGGAGACAGTTATGTTGGGTTTCTGTCATTAATAGTGCCAGGGGTTGGCTCTTTCACATGGGATGGATCTCAAGTTGGGGCAGTCACTGGTTGGCTGTTCCCTCAGTCTCTGTGCCACCTTTATCCCTGCACATCTTATAGGAAAGACAAATTTTGGGTTGAAGGTTTTATGAGTGGAGTGATGTCCCCCTTACTCCTCTAGAAGTTCTGCCTGGCTACAGGAGGTAGTCACTTTAGGCTCTATTTCCCCTGCTGATAGGAATCTAGGCTAGGGTCGCTCCTGTAGATTCCCTGAATCCAGGTAGTCACCAGAGATGCCTGTCTCGGATTTCTATGCTCACTCCTTTCCCATCTAACCACACCTGATTGCTACCCTCCACCCCTCTCCTATCTAGTTCTCTCTCTCTCCATCCATCTCTGATGACTGTTTAGTTTCCCCTTCTGAGTGAGATTCAGGGATCCTCCTTTGGGCCCTCCTTATTATCCATTTCCTTTAAGTCTGTAGATTATAGTATGCTTATCCTGCCCTTTATGGCTAATGTTCACTTATAAGTAAATACATACCATATGTGTCTTTCTGGGTCTGGGTTACTTCACTCAGGATGATATTCTCAAGTTCCATCCATTTGCCTGCAAGTTTCATGATGTCTTTGTTGTTAAGAGCTGAGTAGTATGCCATTGTGTAAATGAACCACATTTTCTTTATTCATTCTTCAGTTGAGGGATATCTAGTTGGTTTTTTTTCCCAGTTTCTGGCTATTACAAATAAAGCTTCTCTGGACATAGTTGAACAAATGTCCTTGTGGGATGGTGGAGAATCTCTTGGGTATATGCCCAGGAGTGGTATAGCTGGGTCTTGAGGTAGAACTAGTCTCAGTTTTCTGAGAAACTGCCAAATTGATTTTCAGAGTGGTTATAAAAGTTTGCACTCCCACCAGCAATGCACGGGTGTTTTCCTTGCTCTACATCCTCGACGGCATGTACTGTCATGTGAGGTTTTTATCTTAGCCATTCTGACCAGTATAAGATGGAATCTCAGGGTCATTTTGATTTGCATTTTCCTGATGACTAAGGATGTTGAATATATCTCTAAGTGCTTCTTAGCCATTTATACTCCTCTGTTGAGAATTATCTGGTTAACTCTGTACCCCATTTTTAATGGGTTATTTGGTCTTTTGGTATCTAAATTCTTGAGTTCTTTATATATTTGGATATTAGCGCTCTGTCAGATGTAGGGTTGGTGAAGATCCTTTCCCAGTCTGTTGGCTACCATTTTGTTCTATTGACGGTGTCCTTTGCCTTACAGGAGCTTTGCAGTTTCATGAGGTCTCATTTTTAAATTGTTGATCTTAGAGCCTGAGCCATTGTGGTCCTGGGTTCTATGAGAAAGCAGGCTGAGCAAACCATTGAGGAGCAAGCCAGTAACTAGCACCCTTCCATGACCTCGGTATCAACTTCTGCCTCCATGTTCCTGCCCTGCTTTATTTATTTCCTGTTCTGACTTCCTTGGATGATGAACCGTGACATGGAAGCATATTCTAAACAAACACTTTTATCCTCCAGTTGCTTTGTTCATGATGTCTCATCAGAGCAATAGCAATACTAACCAAAGGAGACAAAAGAAGACAATAGATGGACCATAGATAGGGACAAGTTTCCAACATGTCTTTTCATGGGATGACCCAATGACCTAACTTCTTCCAACTCAGCCCAAGTTATTAAGGATGGAATCATTCACAACAGCCTCATAGGACAGTGATCAAGACTTCATGGTACCTGGGGAGAACTTCAGACTCAAAGAGTAGCAGCCAGATACACTCATGTTAAGAATAGTGGCATGAATTAAGATAAAAGAACATATCGGGAGATCAAGAAACCTTCCTTTCTGTATCTTGAGATGTGAGAAGTGAAAGCAAGACAGTTTTGTGTCTACCTTGATGCTGCCCGTTTGCTGTGAGCAGAGGACACGATGTATAAGTAAGCAGCTGACTTGTGTATTATTCTCTTGCATATGGCCAAGTCATACAAAGACAATTATCAATAAGTTTTTATTGTTTCCTACTTGATGAGTCTGTATTTATTCCTGGGGTTTATTGCTCATGGATCTCTAGATATTCACCATATGTAGACCAACAGAATATTCCATTGCAAAACTCCATTTCTAAAAGTTCTGAGTTCAAGGTCTTTGTTCTGCTTTTTATCATGTTTACTACAGTAATTGCACACTGTTTAAAAGTTTTCCATGAAAATGCAAGACTGGATCCAAGGAGCCTATGAAGTCCTTTAATTTGTTTGATTTGTTTTGTTCTTTGATTTTTTTTCTCTACTAAATGGTACCAGGGGGGAAATTCTGTTAAGTCAGTTTTTAAGGTTATCATGAAAAAGGCATACACTATTTACAACTCAACTTTTTCATTGTAGTCACATAGATGTGTTTGATCTTTGCAAATCTATTCTGACTGTTGTAAGCTCAGTGAGAAAGCTTGGGATGAGTGGAGTTCCTTCCCTGGTTTCCAGGTTATGGAGTATAGGGAGTTGATTACCATATTGATACCAGTAGATACCAATCATATTTAGGTGGAGATAATATTAAGTGGTTCTTCCTGCTTCAAGGAAAAAATTAGATTGAGAAAAATCCCTCACAGGAGTCCCTTGCAGCTTGTATTTTAGTTGGCTGCTGATGTAGTCAAGAGATACTTCTGATAGACTTAGTAAAATGATTTTGATAGGAGAAGGGGAAATGAAGTTTATGTCAGACATTAGAATATAGCGAAGAAATTGCCAGGTAATAATAAGGGGTGGGGGTAGTGGGAAAATGCTTTGTGAGGGTGGGACTAGCAGGAGAGAGAGAGAGAGAGAGAGAGAGAGAGAGAGAGAGAGAGAGGCCTTCAATCAGAATATAAAGTGAATAAATAAATGGAAAATAAAAAAGAAACAAAGATTCTCTCTCTCTCTCTCTCTCTCTCTCTCACACACACACACACACACACACACAGAGAGAGAGAGAGAGAGAGAGAGAGAGAGAGAGAGGAAACCCATAAAGCAGAATCAGAAACCATAATATATATGCAGAAGATCTGAAAGGTTAAAACAAAATAATAGAAAGAAAGAAAACCCAGACAAAACAGGTACGGGAGACACTCCCCATCCCCAAGTACCATTGACTTTGTTTTGTGTTGGCTGTCTATTGCTGGGCATGAGGCCTGCCCTTAAGTGTGGTTTGTATACCCATGAGACTCTATTGGAGAAACTAAATTTTTCCATCGTGAGAGGCTATTAATTGGAGATAGCTGCCAAATAACTGCTGACTTAGGGATACTGCATTAGATATTAGCCATTCCCAGCAATGGGGGTTTCATGACATGTCTGACTGGAGCTTTAGCTCCCTAGTTTTTGGTGATTCCAATTTAGATTTCTTCCATATCTGTATATACTTTACAAACGTCTACTGCATCAGGCTTCTAAAACCCCCCTCTCAAATAGTTCTTTGTTTTAGATGTCCCTCCCACATTCCCTCTTTTACCTTCTTATCTTCTCTTTCCCTGTATAGCCTTTGGTTTAAAAGTGCTCATGAGAATCCTACCACATTCAACTTGAGCTCCATTCTAGTGATACATCTTATGCATGTAGATTCAAGAGTTTACCGTATGGTGGCACACATCTGGAAAGCCAGAACTATTGAGGTTAAGGAACAAGCGTTATGAATTTAAGAGCAGCATGGGACCCATAGTGAGACTCTGTCTCAAACAAACAAATAAACAAACAACAAATTTCGAATGTGGAAAATGTGCTTTTCCATACACGAAGCACCAGCTCTTTCGCCAAGGTCTCACTGGCTGGCTACCATGGGTGGTGGTCTGTGACGTTTTCTACCATGAGCATTAAACATGAACTCTAACCTTACCCTGGTCTTGATAATGAGGCATCAAAGCATGTTAAGAAAATCACTTACCAGCATGGAGCCTGCTCTCTACCTCTTGTGAAAGGAATTTGTCTCCTGAACACACGCATCGTTTTTTACTTCAGGAATGCAAACATAAAGACATTTGTTCTATAGAATTAGAATTTCAACTAATGAAGTAGGTACTGCAAACTGGAGCTCTATGCACTTGCATTTCTCTACAGATTGGAATCACCTTTGAATCATGTTAATGAGTTTTAAACGTATTTATTTTCAACAGAACCTTAATTCTCCAAGTGATTAAATACATTGTATCAACAGACTCTGTGTTCATTAGAATGTCTTCTGCCCATTGTTTGTGATTATTGCAATTTGTTACAATGTAGTTAAAAAAAGGGGGGGGGAGTGTGCTGATTTATAAAGCCTAGTTGAATCAAGTGTCCCCTGGGTTCTTCATTTCTCCTTTATTGACTTAAACTGGCTTATACATGTAATTGTAATCATTTGTTGGTTCCTCCATTTAAGGAGAGAGTTTGCACATATTTGCTTTGGGGTCCAGAAGATCCAGCCAGTGGTTAAGGCTGGGCAGAAGAGACAGGTAGGGATCCAAATGGTGATGCATCGTTCTCTTCTCAGGCTCCCTTAGTCATTACTAGAACATCTTTCAGCATTGCCATCATTTAATTCACAAGGGATTTTACTCATTAGATAGAAAGAAAGGTTAAGTTATGAGTCAGAGAATATCACCTGTGTTTTAGATTAGCTGCTTTGCTTCCGTATACATAAGAATTGAAAGAGCAAACCTGAATCAATATGAGGCTTCATTTGTGGCAGAATCATAGTGAAATAAATGACAAAATTATGATTATACACACACCTTCCCTGTGAATAAAGTTAATATTTAGAAAGATGATGAAAATTGTAATTCAGAAAAATGAGCTTGTAATCTATGCTTTAATTCAATAACATTTAAACGTTTAGTGTACTCTCCAGACATGATCTTAATTCTGCTGCAGCCTGCCCATCGGAACCCCACTTCCCAGCCTCCCTTTATCCCCATGGAGCTTGGTGTAGACTCAGAATCCTTCTAGCCACTGCCAACCACCATTTTAACCTTTCCTTTTAGCCCATCCTCATTATTTTGTGACTCCCAGAACATCTTTCTACCAGGGACCCAAAGCCTCCATATATGGCTTGAACTCAGCATGGACAATAGCAACTAAAGAACAGAACACCCATACAACAAAAAAGAGACCATATATTTACACCAAAACCCACTTCAAGCATCATGACTCCAGTTGTCTAGATCCCCGTAAAAAACACAAAGACAAACAACCAAGACAGTATGTCTCCTCCAGAAGCCTGCAATCCTATTGCAATAGGCCCAAGGAAAACAAGGTAGCCGGAGCACAAGATCTGGGACACAGAATAGCTATTATGAATATTTTCAAGAACCTTAAAGAAGATATGAACAAATGCCTTACTAAAGATCAGGAAAACACAAATATGCAGTTGAATGCAACAATTCAAGACGTGAAAGTAGAAAAACAACAAAGCAATAGAATCAGTAAAGAAAAATCAAAACTGGAAATGAAACGTTAGTGATGTCAAACAGTAACGTCAGGGGTAAGTCTTACCAATAAATTAAAAGACATAGAAGAGAGTGAGTGCCAGGGGCTAACCTGGCATCCTTTCCTGAGAAAGGCAGGAAAAGGGGTATGGATTCAGTGAAGGGCTTAAAAGCTGCTGATGGCAATTATACTCTTGCTTGTTGTAGGAGGGCCAGTAAGCTACAAGCTTATGGAAATTTAACTTCAGCTGATAGCAGCAGGGGATTAAGAAAAAAAAAAAGCTTAGTTACCTAGGCTGTTTTCTCTTAAGCTCAGGGGACCTTAGCTGGCTAGGCTCAGGGCTCAGAGTTCATTAACTCTTCATGAGCCAGAGAGAAGAGAAAAGAAAAAAAAAAGGAACAAAGTCAACCGTGTATCCGCGCGCATACACACACACACACACACACACACACACACACACACACACACACACAATTTGGTTGGGCCCCATCACCTGTTTCAACAATTTCACAAGCGCACATGCATACTTATATACATACACATATACCTATATATGTATGTATGTATATACATAGAGACAGACGTATGTACCTATATACATTTGCTGGATGCATCAGAGCTTCCATAGCCACACTTTACTCCTCTCAACTTTTTTTGTACCTTCTTAGACAAAAGTTCTTTATAAAATTACCTCATAGATAAAATGTTACACAAAAGGGGAGTTACAGAAGGATGTCGATGGTGATGGTAAATTCAAAGCAGTATTCATTCTATAAGCTCATTATAAGTTCAAAGCAACAGTTTCACAGGGCCTTGCTTTGTTGTAGTGCACACTTGAGGCTTCATCCTTGGACCTGACCTAGAGTGAATGCTTTTCCTTGATCACAGATTTGTCCCGTGCTTATTTTTTTTAGTGTAATTTCTGAGAGCTTATTGTATTTTTAATGCAGCCTTTATTTACTGTTCTATGAGGAGGGGGCATATTCTATTCTTGATTCTAACTTTATTACATCTTTCTGGCAAAACAACCAAAACCATCTCCTTAAAAGTTCTTTCTAAAATTTTTTGAATCAAATCAGGAATGCTTTAAAGCCTTTAATTCATTTAAACAGCATTAATACATTACATGAAAGATCATCTTCATGTTGATATGCAGGAGATTTTCCCAGTAGAGTGGGCTGATGCCCAGAAACCACTAGGCTCTGTCATAGTGGCAGTAAAGGCCTATCAGTGTTGAGAAGCATCCTGGGTTGAAGTCTCTGGGGCTGTGCCTCTCCAGAGTGCACCTGTCATACCCATGCAAAACAGTAGGCCATCTCCAGAAAACTCATAGCCTTTCCTAGATGGCTTCTGTCAAAAGAAAGCTTCTAGTATTAAAGACAAAAGTAGAAGAAGTGAATAGCCAAGTCAAAGAAAAATGTTAAATCTTAAAAAAAAATAAAAATAAAAAAAATCCAGGCATAAAACACCCAGGAAATCTGGATCACTATTTAAAGAACAAACCCACAAATAACAGGTGAAGAAAAAGGGAAAAGAAACCTAAGTCAATACCAAAGAAAATATCCTTTTAAAAAATTCATAGTAGAAGTTTACTTTCCAAAACTAAAGCAAGAGATATCTATTAAGGTACAAGAGGCATTTAGAATACCAAATAGACAGTAATGGAAAAGAAATTATACAACACATAGTAATCAAAATGCTAAATATAAAAAGCAAAGAGAGAATATTAAAAGCTGCAAGGAGAAATGACCAAGTCCCTTATAAAGGCTCATTAGAATAATAACTGAATTTTCAAAGGAGACTTTGAAAGCCAGAGGCATGGGCAATTGTTCTACAAACTTTGAGAGAACACAGATGCCAGCTCAGACTACTATACACAGCAACAACATCAATCATAGTCAACAAAGAAAGAAAAACATCGACTGATTGAAACAAATTTAAGCAATTTCTGTTCACCAGTTCAGTTCTACAGAAGGCACTAAAAAGAAAACTTCGATCTGAAGAGGAGGTTAATATATCCAAGAGGTTGCATGGAATTCAAAATTCCAGAGAAGTTAATCACGAGTGGAGGAAAACCCCACACAACAACAGAATAATGGAAACTAACCTTGGCCTACAGAGATGGTTCAGTGATTAAGAGCAGTTGCTGGTCTTGCAGAGGACCCAGAGTCAATCCCAGCTCCTATGTGGTGGCTCCAGTTCTAGGAGACCCAATGCCAACTTCTGACCTTCTTGGGTATCAGGTACCCACGTAATGCACATACATGAGTTCAGACAAAACACTCACACTCTATAGACTCATATAGTTCAATACTTAGTTTTCTATTGGTGGTACTGTTTGTGAAAGGTTTGTGAGTATGACCTTGTTGGAGGAGATGTGTTACTGGGGAGGTCTTTTACGTTTCAAAAGGCTCATAAGAGTCCCAGTGATTTCTCTCTGCTTCATGGCTTTGGATCAAGATGTGAGTTCTTGGTTATTAGTTTGCTGGGTCACTGGTAACTCTAACCTTCTGAAACCATGAGTCAAATTAAAAGTATTTTTTTTATAAGTCTCCTTGGTTGTGGTGCTTTATCACAGCAATAGAGAAATAATAACTAAGACAGACATTTGTACCAGGCAGTGGACTACTGCTGTGTCATGTCTAACTGGTTATGTTGTTTTGTTGAGGGATGTAGAGGACTTTGGGACTGTGGACTAGGAAAGCATTTGGACACTGTCATCAGGGCTTAATGGTCCATCCTAGTAGGAGGTTGGATGATAATCGTGCTGAGAGAAAGATAGACAATAGAGACCTAGCTCTAGAGGTTTCTGAGGGAAACAGTATTAGCAACTAGACTAGAATCCATTCTTGTCATATTTTGGCAGAAAACGTGGCCACTTTTTACTCTTGTCCTAAGAGTTTACCCGAGGCCAAATTGAGAAGTCACAGAATAATTTCATGGATAGAGGACATTTCCAGACTGCCTAATAATGACTCTGTGGGATGGTTATCAGTAATTCTTCCTATGTAGGTCTACAGTAAGAAAGAGCAAGCAGGCTAAAAAAAAAAATGCAAGATGGGCAGTATGTGGCAAGAAAAAGAGTGCTAGGGAATTAAAGGTTGTGGAGCCAAGGTATGTGCTAAAAGAGATAAGAAGATCAAAAAGAAGTCTTATATGAAACTGAATGAAGGGAAATATGCCTTCATTGTCTTGCCACAGAGGCATCTAAAGTCTGTGGCATTATTTTGGGTCCAAATGATGTACTGTGGAAAGGACTATTGGAAGGACCATGGCAACCTGAACACAAATAGAAGTGAGAACTAAGTTGGTTGGTATATTGTGGGTGGGAAGAAAGAGCACCTTTGTTTTCCATTCTAAGAAAGCTTACCATAAACCTATGGAGTAGTGTAGGAAACAGCATGGACTTCAGTGACCCAAGGAGTCTGCTAAAGGATCATTCCAGAAGAATGTGCCATCTCATTTTTATGTTCCTATGAGATAGGACTAAACTGAGCCAAATAACATCACGGTTCACATAGAGTTTTATAGGTGCTCGAACGCTCTTTTCAATTTTTATCCATGCTCTAAAATGGTAAGTGACCCATTGGAGGGTGGTTCTTATGCAGGGGGAACAGAAATGATGTGTGGCCAAATGGTGGGCTGCAGAACGATAAATCCCATCTGCAGCATTGTTCTCTTCCTGTTGAAAGCAGAATTTTGGATCCCCTTGCTTTGAGGCTAGGTGAGTTTATGATTGTAATTTTGCAGTGTAGTAGATAAGATACAATGAAACAATGTGAACTCAGCCTGTAAGGAGAGAAGTAATGCGAAAACAAACGGATACATCTTGCACCTTGTTTAATAAAATGCCAAGTGAGATCAAGTGACATGCCTAAGAGGTGACAGTGCTGGGAATGAGCTCAGACAAAAGGAATGTGTCATGACTTTGGTTGACAAGCTTGTGTGTGCATGTGTGTGCATGCATATGCATGCATTCATGTGAGAGTATGTATTTGCATGTGTGTGTATGTGTATGCGCGTCTGCCTGTGTATATGTATACATTTGTGTGCATATGTTTGTGTGTGTGCATGTCTCTCTCTCTCTCTCTCTCTCTCTCTCTCTCTCTCTCTCTGTGTGTGTGTGTGTGTGTGTGTGTCTCCAGGGTCTCACTAAGTCACCCAGCTTGGTTTTGAACCTGTGATCTTGACTCAGCCTCCTGAGATCTGGACCTGCAGGCAGGATGCCCATCCCAACTCCAGCTTTTGCATGAGCCTAACCAAGGCAACAGCTGTGTCTGGGATGTGATTCCATGTCTTCTCAGTTAAACTGAAATGAATTTCACGAAACTTAGTTTGGTTCTGATTTAGAATTTCCCCCAAATCCATCCATAGGGGGCTTGTTTACCACCTGTTGGTGCTGTTGAAAAGCAACCAGATAATAACAATAGTAAACTGAAGAGCTCATAACTGAATGAATTATTAGAAGGTGAGACTTGGTTGGAGGAAATGGGTTACTAGAGACCACTGGAAGCATGTCCTTGACAGTTATAGTCTGTCTTTGTCTCTCCGTCTCCTCCGTCTCCCTCCCCTCCCTCCCCTCCCTTTCCTCCCTCTCCTCCCTCTCCTCCCTCTCCTCCCCCTCCCCCTCTCCCTCTCCCTCTCCCTCTTCTCTCTCCCTCTCCTCTCTCTCTCTTTCTTTCTCTCTCCTGTTCTCCCTTCCTCTCTTTACTCTCTCTCTCCCCCTGCCTCCCCCCCTCCATCCCCTCTTCCCTCCTAGCTACCCCTTTGTCTCTGTGTTCCCACATTTTGCCTTGCCTCAGAGTCAAAGACACAGAGCTAGTCAGCCATGAAGTGAAATCTGTGCCTTCAGGAGGGAACCTCTGAGATGCAGCTGTCATGATTCCTCACTAGTGCTGGGGTGGGATTTTCTATGAAGTAGCTACCTTGAGTCATCTATGCTCCTGTACACAACCCCAGTAATCCCTATGATTCACAGAGCTAGCCTTGGGTAGAGCAGAGTTGTTTCTTTTGCTTGATGTGGGTGTTCTATCTAGGATGGATAAATGTCTGTTCACACTTCTCTGGGAGAGCGCACAAGTTGTGCATGCAAAAACTTTTGAGAAATGAAAGGACTCTTCTTTCTTCAGAGATTTCAAATGCCTTTAATATTAACTATAATCTTCAGTGCTACGTTAGCTTTAGACCACCCTGGTTTTTTTTCTAAGAGGAACATTATATTTTCAAATTCTTCCTATGTACCACATTCTAGAACTCTTTAAACTGTTACCATTTCTCTCTTTCCTTCTCTCTCTCTTTCTCCCTCTCTCTCCCTCCCTCCCTTTTCCTCCCCTTCCCATCCTCTTTCCTCCTCTTTCTCTCCTTTCTCTTTGAGAGGAAACTTCATTTGTTTCCACTTGAAACTTGATTTGTTACAAACAAGCCACAAAGAAAATACTGAAAAAAAAATTTATTAGTATTTCTCTGCTCCACACTATTAGCTACATGTTTGGTAGTTTTTCTTGGGTAGTTTTTCTTCCGGCATTTAACAGGAGTTTAATGTTGCAGAGTTTCAGTTTTTAATCCCATTCTACATTTGAAAACCTCTGACTTATAGAAAAGTTTTCATTGTAAATTACAAATTACTGTCATGAGTTCCTTATTCATGGCTAACAAAAAAAAAATGCTTTCTATTCAGCGAAATGCATCTTTTAAATCCACACATAGAATAAATGTTAAACACTCAGAGAAGAGGTTTTTGAACCCACAAGACATGGCTGATTTTTAAATGCAGATAGCAACTGAAGTGCGGCAGATTTGTCGCAAGAATCCCTGTCAGAACACTGTATACACTGTATCAATCCTTCCAGCCATCTGAACCAGACCACAGCTTCAGGATCAGCAAGATGGACGCACAATAATTTATGCCTGGAATCTTCTCCTGGCAAAAGACAAAGACATCCTCAAATAGTTACAAAGTAAGATGACTTGCGTTCACATCCACGCAGAGGAGGGAAACATGGTTCTCTTTCTGAGACACCATTCTAGCTGTTGCTGCGGACTGGGAATCAGGGAAGGGAGTGAGGGTACTTTTCTCTAAGTTTTAAACATAAGCAGATGCGCACTGATGCTCACTTGAGAGCAGCTTGGTAGAATAATAAAATAAGAAGAAATACAGAAAGAACAGGGGTGAGGGGTGGGGCACATGACTGAGGACAGAAGGAAGAAAATGTTTATGTTCCAGAATGTTTCCCCAACTTCTCTGCGACAGTGTGCTGAAAGATTTCAGAGCAGGTTACAGGGCAGTGAGAGGCCTGTAACTAGATGTAACTGTTCACTGGTTTGTTTTTATTTTTAAATAATGCTCAGAGGAGCTGTGACAGCATCAGCCAAGCTAAGGCAACATTGTAAACCTTTGCTTCCCTCTGAGATTGGGTGGCTGCACACGTTTGTAGAAGAGCTCGAGCAGTCAATAATATTATATTTTCATTTCCTATTTCATAATGCAGAGTCTTGCAAATTATAACCCAGTGAGTATGCTAATCTTTGCATGGGTGGACTTTAGCTTTGCCCTGCAGCTGGAAGTCAGAAAACCAAGGCTGCTCTGTTTCAGGCCAGGGACATGAAAACCAAGGCTGCCCTGTTTCAGGCCAGGAACATGCAGGCTTTTAGCTTATCAGAGAGCTCAGACAGTTCTCTTTTTCTTCTGTAGGTATATTTCGGCCAGTTGCCACATGGATGAGAGACTTAACACTGTGGGTTCTGGTTGCCAAAAAGCAGCAAGCAAAGCTGCATCGATGATGATTTATATGAGATTGTGGAAATCATTTCTGACACTGTGAAGAGATGTGTCTAATAAGCTGCCTAATGGTGGGCCTGAGCCTAGATGCAAAGGGAATGGAAGGAATCCAGGGAGTTAGTCTACTTGTCATTCATAACTTTAGCCTGGGCAAGAGTGGCTCCATAAAGCAAGCTATCCCTTTCCCTGCCAAGATGTAGTTAGGGCTTCCTCTACTGGCCATATATGGCCTGGGTACCCATTAGTGAAGGAGATATTCTGTGTTAGTGTACGCATGAGGTGTCTGTGAACTCCACACCATTATTTGAAAGAGTAGGGCTTCCTTAAGATTTTAATTCCTATAACAGTGATAAGAAAAACATCATAAAATACTAAAAATATTATAGAAAACTACATTTTATTTTTTGTAGTGGTTTGAATAGAGATAGCCCCCATAGACTTGGGTGTTTGAATGCTTAGCCCAAAGGGAGTAGCACTATTAGGTGTGGCCTTGTTGGAGTAGGTGTGGTCATAGTGGAGGAAGTATGTCACTGTGGAGGTGAGCTTTGAGGTCTCCTATGCTCAAACTATGCCCAGTGTGGCACACAGTCTCCGTCTGCTGCCTGTAGGTTAAGAGGTAGAGCTCTCGGCTCCTCCAGCACTATATCTACCTGCATGTTGCCACGCTTCCTACCACGATGGTGATGAACTGAACCCCTGAAACTGTTATTTTCCCCAGTTAAATGTTTTCCTTTATAAGAGTTGCTGTGGTCATAGAGTCTTTTTTATAACAATGAAACCCTAACTAAGACATTTCTCTAAAAGTTCAATTTCTAGTCATTATTATTATTTTATAAATGATAAGTGGCAATCTAAAATGTTATGCTTAACTTGTAAATGGATAAACATCATCAACTTCTTTTTTTTTTTTTTTTTTTTTTGTTTTTTCGAGACAGGGTTTCTCTGTGTAGCCCTGGCTGTCCTGGAACTCACTTGGTAGACCAGGCTGGCCTCGAACTCAGAAATCCGCCTGCCTCTGCCTCCCAAGTGCTGGGATTAAAGGCGTGCGCCACCATTGCCCGGCCATCATCAACTTTTTAAATATAGATATATTTTTCTTTCATAAGCATTCACACACACACATATGTATGTGTGTATGTATGTATATATTGTTATAGTCATGTCTACATGTCTATACTCCCACGTACCTGGAAGGCTGAATCAGAAGGATTATGAGTTTGGGGTTAGCCTGGGCTACATAAGTGAGACCCTGTCTCATAAAATTAAATAAAATCTTTGAGGGTTGGGCATGTAGCTCATGTTTTCCTGGCATCCATGACAGCCTGGGTTTGATTGCTCCTTACTTCAAGATCTATAGTTTATTCTTCTTGCCATATGTAATCAGCACAGGTCTGGCACTCAAGTGCTCCAGACACATAGGCTTGGCTATATGATAACCAGTCCTTTCTTCGGGCCAATTCCAAGACTGGGAGCTATGTAGGCATGGTTCGGATGCTAAGGTCCTATTCCTCAATTGGTTCTTGATTCATCAAAAAAAAGATGCTAGCAGCCAATGAACTGGGCAGAATACGCAGAACTTCCGGGTCCCCGCAGGCAAGCTAGCAGACACAGAAGAGAGAGAGAGAGAGAGAGAGAGAGAGAGAGAGAGAGAGAGAGAGAGAGACAGAGACAGAGGGAGAGAGGGAGAGAGGGAGAGAGAGAGAGAAAAAAGGAATTTTCATCATGCTTCAGAGGGAGAAAAGCCAACCAGCCATGTGAGATCTTGGGCGGAGTGACTATAGACAGCTTCTCTAGGCAGAAGGTTGGGCTGTTGAGCTGGGACTAAAGGTAACTGAGCAACGGAAGCTATGTCAGGTTGAGAGGTGATGGACTAAGAGTACTGGGAAGGGCATGCTAGCAGTGGGAGGTTAGCAGTACCAAGCAATTGAGCCAAGAGGCAGGTAGAAATTGAGCAACATGTGTTTCATCGTTGGCTCCAATCCCTGGGCAGGAGCTGGTAGCGCAGCCTGTTCCCGGAGCTTAGAGCAGGGTAGCAAAAGCTACATGCAACAGAGCTGGCTGCTCTGCTGATAATACAGAACCTGAAGGCAGCTCTTCTAGAATTTCCATTGTACTTCCATGAGTTTTCAGCCATGGCCGCGTTTTTCTCTTTATCCCATGATTAAATTCATTCCAGTCACAACATATGACTCCTTATCTTGTTAGTTATTTGATATGAAACACTGACTGAGGAATACAACACGTGGACTTTTTTTTTTTTTAAGCTCACATTGGTGAAAAGAAATAACACAGATATATTTTCATAGGGTTCTTTTTTCTTATTCTTTTAGAATTTGAGAATTGATCCTTCTTTCAAATAATACATCCCAAGCACAAGTTTCCCTCCCTCCACTCTTCTCCTCTTCCCCTAGACCCACCCTACCTCCATTTTTTCTTCAGAAAAGAGCAGGCCTCCAAGAGATGACAGCCAAACCAGACAAAACAAGATACAGTAAGACAGGGCGAAAGCCCTCCTATTGAGGCTGACCAAGGACACACAATCGGAGGCAAAGAACCTCAAGAACAGGCAAAAGAGTCTGAGACACACCTGCTCCTACTTTCAGGAATCCCAAAGAAGCCACCAAGCTAACAGCCGTAAAAATACACAGAGGATCTGTTACAGATCCCATGCAGGCTCTGTGCTTGCTGTTTCAGGCTCTGTGAGCTTACCTGAATCCTGAGAATAACTTGACAAGATCACCAGCCAACCCACTTGCCCAGTGACAGCTATTGTCTTTAGTGATGCTTTAGTTTACCAAACAGCCCAACAACCATCAGTCTTGAAACAGTAGATACTGTGGAGTCAGAAGGGAAAGGGATGCCCCATAGGTAGAACATTCTAGGACTACACATTACAGGAGCAAAATGCCTTCAAGAGGAGAGGGGAGAACAGAGAAGTCATTAGAAGAAGAGGACCATTAAATGGACGCTGAACTACAATGGATATTAGTAAAAAAAAAATTAAAGAAGCTATTATCTCTGTTCTGTTCACATGTGTACTTTCCAGTCACTGTGGCTAGCCAACTGAGGCAACCTTCCTTAGTGTGGCTTTCCAAGGTCAGCTTTCTCACACTCAAACACTCCTGAATCCTCTCCGGGTAGCCAGAGCAGCAGTGTTCACGGGGAACAGGAAAGTTCATGGTCAGCCTTAGCTCAGTTCTCGCAACAACAGTGAGGTGTGTGGCTCGGTCAGAGCCTTTCTCTGGGGGAGAGACTGCTCGTCTAAAAGTCAATGGCTGCTTATTAATAAAATATGTCTTCAGCCCTATTGTTCTCAGCCAAGGAGGCCACGCTGCATCAAGAGCCCAAGATATATTTGTCACCACACCTATAAATCTTTCCGTCTGTACCGTGCATGCGCTGGGCGCCATTGATAAATAAGCATGCGCAGTTCAGGTGGAGAACTCTCCGAGTGTTCTTGGTGAAGGTTAAGCGAGCTGTGATAAAAATATAGTGTGAGCGAGGGCAAAAAAATAGAACGATGATGGTTCCTGAGGCTGGAAGAGGCGATAAGAGCTCAAGATTGGATAGAATACATTCTAGCATTTTACAGAAAAGACTCTTTGGTTATAGTGATTCCATGTTTTAAAAAAATAATCTCACTTAAAAAGACACAAAGAGTATATTTTTGATTAGGTTAGGAGTCTAAGGGGCTAGCTATGTAGAAACAACGGGCATGCATAAAAACAATTGACAGTCAATGCGTTTCAGTAGATGGCTGTGTTGGACGACCACTCCTGTTAGCAGAAGCCTCTCTCCAGTCAGCAGAAAGGTATCCCGACTCCAAACTCTCCTTATCTCATTTCAGGGATCTAGATATAGAAGCCTTCCCATGTGTATACACTAAACTTGTTTTAGGAAATGTAAACAAATTCTTCCCTTTGAGAAGTTGTGGTACCATCCTGTGGGTCTCTGTAGCCACCCATGTGGCTGCTTGCCTCTAGCTGTAGCCGCTGGATTGCCAGAAGTCTTCCAGTCATCGTAAGAAACAGAAATAAACTTTACTTTAAAGGGGAGAATCTACAATACACCCTTCTGCCTGAAGCAATGTGCAGTCCCTATTTCAGCCAATTTTACTTCTCAAACAAAAGAATAAGGCCAGACACATTCATCTCATTTGAACGACATCATTTTGAGGTTGCAGGTAAGAAAAAAAACATTGAGATCAGAAACCCCTGTTAAACACATGCAAGGTAGAAGGCTTCTGTACAGTATGTACTCTGCAAGTCTGCAGCTGGCATCTCGATTCAGTAAAACCTTTCTGACAAGAAACATTGAGCCTCAATCCAAATTAACAAAAGATGGAATCACCATCTTATTTTTGAGAATAGACTGATCTTCTGTCACTGATCTTATGAGGAGTGGGCTAGAGGCTAGAGGAGGGAACATCTGTGATACACAGTAGGTCTTCACCGTGGTCCAAGGCCTTATTTGTTTAAAAGAATCTCAAAATACTGAGCAGGTTGAGGAATGACCTACAGGTTAATGTTGGTGATCCAAAGATTTTGCAGACATGGATACTCCCACATCAGGTATGTTCTTTAAAGCATCTTCACACATCTTGGAAGACTGTGTTTCATCAGAGCTAATTCCTTTAAGGATGCTTGTGTTGTGCTAGAGTGCTGGGAGATTAATTAAAGTAATAGGGTGAGAACTCAGGTCCCCTGACTATGCTTGATGTTACCCCAGAGTCCACTTGACTTGTTATTATTCTCTCTCTTGTAGAAAGCTAGACACAGCTGAGGGACAAATAAGAACCTAGCGTTTAATATTAGAACAAGACGTAAGGCAGTTTGACTTTTACTTGGAGATGGAGCAAAAACTTCTGAAGCAAAGACAAAAGTGAAGAGAAATAAGTGTGTTTAAAGTTGCATATTTTAAGTTACGACGTGAAAGAGGATATATGTGAAATTGAAAGCCACAGTGTACGCTAAAATATGCATTTGTAACATACAACAAAACTTTAACATTTTTCAGAGACAAAATAAACCTTTAAAGTGAATGAGAAACAAAATGACCAAAGCACACGAAGAAGGGTATATATGGGGGAGAATCAGGGTAAATTACTAGCGAAATCTTGAAAGAATATCCACTGAAAAATACTGAAGCATAAACTGGAACCAGGACACTATAATTTCCACAGGGTTTGTCCATGTAAACAACCAGGGAGTAGGAGGAGAGAGAATTCTAGAAGGGTGAGAGAAATGATGGAATCACCATGTGCCGAACTTAGGGTTTCATTGTTGTGAAGGGACACCGTGACCAAAGCAACTCTTAGAAAGAACATTTAATTAGGGCTGGCTTACAGTTTCAAAAGTTTAGTTCATTATCATCATGACAGGAAGCATGACAGAGTCCAGGCAGACATGGTCCTGGAAGAACCAGTGTTTTATATCTTGATCAGGAGACAGCCATAAGAAGACTGTCTTCTGCAGGCAGTCAGGAGAAGGCTCTGGCTCACACTGTCCAAACTTGAGCATGTTTGTGAGACCTCAAAGCCCACCTTCATAGTGACACACTTCCTCTACAAGGCAAACCTCCTCTAGTAAGGCTGTATCTTCCTAATAGTGCTCCTTCACATGGACCAAGCATATTCAACCCACCACACCTTATAAATCAACGAAGGAGATACAAGAATAAGTACCCAGTTCTCTTTTATTGTTGAAGAAAAAAATAAGATTTCACCCCCAAAATGGTATTTACTATCACACATAAAAATCCATGCTACTTGAAACCAGTAAGTATATTACCATTACCCATAATACCTGCTTTGTGTATTACACTTGGTTTTGGGACTGTCACATGTAGCCCAGGCTGGCCTCATATTTGTTATATATCCACAGATGATTCCCCCTCTCTCACTTTCCTAGTGTGTGAACATTTACTTCACTCTACACAGGTGACTTGACTTTTTGTGCTACACATGAACTTACTTCAATTATTTATTGCGAAGTTGCTTTCTAAAGATTGGTTGGTGTTTGATGGTTGAGCGCTTTCCCAATTAGTCATGTCGAGTGTTTCACTAAAAGCCATGCTATCCCCTCTTCCAGAAGGGCAGAGCTCTGCGTTTTTTGATTCTAAAATGGTGTTTCCTAGTTTCTCCATTAATGCCTGTGTTCCCTAAACGCTAAATCATAGTGTATAAAAATGATAAACGATAGGCTCTGTTTTCTTATTTTACTCAATAAAACTACAGAAAATGGCTTAGACATTTCCATCGGCTCACCACATTTAACACACATTGTACATGTAAAACAGAAAAGTGTAAGTTTATTTTTTAGGACTTGTATAAATTATTAAGATTCTCAATTACACTATTTTCTATAAGTGTGTGTGTGTGTGTGTGTGTGTGTGTGTGTGTGTGTATGTATGTGTGTGGAGGAACAGAGCAAGACTTTCTATCATTAAAATCAGAACACTCCATAAAAAAAGAAAAGTTTAGTAACACATATAACTACATATATGTTATACATGTGTATAATTATAGGTATATGTATACACACATATAAAACACATTGAGAGGGAATTTCTGATAGATAGCATTATGAAATTTACACACAAAACCTCACAAAGGCTTCATTTAAGTTTTTTTTTATTTCTAAAATAGCATTTTTAAAAACATGGTAATCGCCTCTGAATGATGATATTGTGTGTATTTTTTCGGGGCTGACCATTTGGTATTGGATAACAAGTGGGTGTGCTCATCCTTAGGGAAGACTATGTCTCCTGCTCTTTGCATTCCTCGATTGCAGTTCTCTGTTTAGGGCTGAGGCCTTGTGGGCTTTCCCCAACCATGTTGGCATGTCCGTTGTTGTCCTTGTTCAGATCACATGTGGGCAGTTGTCTTAGAATTTATGACTGTAGCTTCTGATACACTAGGAGACAGAATCTCACAGCAAACTCCCTTTAAACATACATATGAGTAACATACAACCTGAACAGGTTATATTTAGGAATATATAGGCATATACATATGTATATATATGATACAACGATTAACAAGAAAAAAGAGGCCACAAGTTTGAAAGAGCAAGGAAGGAGTGTTATATGGGAGGGTTTGGAAGGAGGAATGGAAAGGGGAAAAGGATGTAATTATATCATAATATCAAAAAATGATTTAAAAAGAAAAAAGAAAAATATTTAATTTCATATATATATATATTGGCAGCATTCGCGATTGGATTCTTGCAAAACAAGCATTTCCTTGTGGAAAGTTTGTTAAAGACTAATTCAATTTTACTGTGTTCAAAATTTTCCTTCCTCTTGTAGTTCCAGCAGTTGTCTGTTTTTAAGAATGTAGATATCTAAATTGTACATTTTATTGCCATATGTTGTTTATGATATTCTCTTTAAATATTTTTGATTTTTGTAGAGTTTTTGACATGGTTTCTTGTCAAGGTTTGGTCTTTTGCTATGTATTGTAATGCTAGGTATGGGCCTCCAAGACCTGACTGCCCTAGAGACAAGAGAGTCCCTATATAGACTCAAATGATACTATGTGACCTTGCCTTCAAGTTATTTCTGATTGGTAAAGATGCCAACAGCCAATAATTGGGCAGAATTGAGATAGGCGGGTTTGGTGTTCTCAGCCTTGGGATTGGAAGAAACCATGAAGAAAAGAAGGTGGAGAGAGAAGTAAGATGCCATGGCCTAGGAGTCAAGAAAGCATGGCCCCGAGGGCTGGCCAATTGTAGTTAAGAGTATCCCACATGAAACATAGTAAAGACTAACCTGAGATTATCAATAGAAAATAGATTTTAATAGCATAGGGGACAGATATCTGCCCAGCATTTGCACTGATCAAGGCTTATTTTAAATATAAAGGTTGTGTTATGTCTTTTATCTGGGAGCTAAATGGTCAGAGGGAACTAAAGGCAGAGTAGATACCCTGGGTTGAGTTTCAATATTTTCTACAACAGTTTTTCATAAGAAAGGAGAGACCCGAAAAGTGCAAAGAGCAAAGCTTTATTTGGCACAGAACAAACAGAAATGTTTTAAAACATAAAAAAAAAAAATAAGCCAATTTCAAATCAAAAGCAATGCAATTAGCCAAAGATACTGATTACAGAAACTAAGAAGTGAGACTTCTGTAAAACTAAGTATCTAACCAGTCATTTTCTGTACAGAAAAGACTACTACTTTCATGAGACATCCCTTGATAGAAATAGTTCAGTATTAACTCTGAATTAGAAAAAAACTCCAAGGATCATAATAGTAGATATAACACACGATGCAGTATCAGATACATAGAAAATATCTTCCAGAACTGTATTTATGGTTACAGTCATGACCAAACAGCATAAACTATAACATTAAATAGAACTACCCCATAACTGAGCAATTGTTTGCTTGAATACATAGCCAAAAAGAATGGAGCAATTGTATCTAAGACATATTGGTCATTGTAGCAACCAATATCACTTCCCTGGCTCCCTGTGTTTCAGCCATATTTACAAGTGCTAAGATACAAAATCAATCCAGATTCCTTTTAGTGGGCAAGCAAGCAAGGCAAAGGAAATATGCTATATACTCTGTTGAATAGTATAAAAAGGAATGGCAGTCAGTCAAGGAAGTAACTCAGGTTTGTTGTATTAAGTAGAATAAACCAGACACAGAAACACGGGCCATGTGTCCTCATTCACCCCAGGAAAGCAGTAGGTTTGCCTCATAGAGAAAGAGACACAATAGTGGTAACCACAGTACCACACTATATGCTGTGTGTCCCTGGTGACCTGGGTAGGGGTTAAGAAGAGAACCGCATGGCATCACATGCAATGAGAAAGTGGTCATTGCCTTTCTACAGCACAATGGGACAATTATCAGTTAACCATGGGTTTATTTCAAAATAACTTCTTTTTGTGCTTTGAGGTTTTTTTTTTTTTAACTTTTATTTTTTCTCTCACACGTTATACATTGACTTCAGTTTCCTCTCCCTCCACTCCTCCCAGCCCTTGCCCCACTTACTCTCTTAAAATAATTTCTTTTTTTTAATGGGATATTTTATTTATTTACATTTCAAATGTTATCCACTTTCTTGGTTTTCCCTCTGGAAACCTCTATCCCATCCCTCCTCCCATGCTTCTGTGAGGGTACTCACCCACCCACCTACCCACTCCTGCCACCTTGCCCTCACATTCCCCTACACTGGGACATCGAGCCTTCACAGGACCAAAAGTCTCTCCTTCATTGATGCCTGACAAGGCCATCCTCTGCTACATATGTGGCTGGAATCCATGTGTACTCTTTGGTTGGTAGTTTAGTCCCTGGGATCTCTGGGGGTGGAGGGTCCTGGTTGGTTGATATAGTTGTTTTTTTCTATGGGGTTGTAAACCCCTTCGGCTCCTTCAGTCCTTTCTCTAACTCCTCCGTTGGGGACCCTGTTCTCAGTCCAATGGTTGTCTGTGAGCATCTCCCTCTGTGTTTGTCAGGCTCAAAATAACTTCTTAAGAATACGACACCTTCCACACAAGAAATATTCACATTCGAAGAGCCGGAAATGCCTGTCACCCTGATTTGGTTAAGAAACATCCCAACTATCAAAGTGTATCCCCTAAAATATAGAAATACAACTTTTTGAAACACCCATGTGCTTGGGTTGTTGTCTGAGCACACAGTCAGTGAGCTATTTTTGAATTCTGTCAAATGCAAAGATGAAAGTGAAGGGTCTTTTGATCATTGCATTATCAATTTAACACCACTGAGATAGTCACGATCCTGGCCTCAGGTAACTTTGCCTGCTATGGACTATTCCTGCTCCAGTGTAGCATCTGGGGCTTCAGAAACCTTGATTCTCAATAGAAATCAACTGGCAATATATAATGTGAAACCTTTTCTAATGATCAGAAATGATTATTTCCTCATGAAAGATGATAATGAGCCAATTCAAGGTGGATTAAATGATCTTAAATGCAGGTTTGTTGAGAAGCTGCTCCAGGATAAGTTTACTGGCCCCAAGGACCTAGGCCATGGAAAGGGAGGGAGGGGGAAGAGAGAAAGTACTCACAGAGAAAGACAGAGGAAAGGGAAGGCAGGGGGGTTGGAGGGAACCAACATGTCTGGAATATATATGGAAGAGCCTTTGGGGGAAGGGCAGCTCAGCCCCTGGTCTTCAAATTTCAGGGGTAGTGATAGGGCGTGCCAGCTAGGAACTGAGGGATGCTGGGAGAACCTGGAGGCCAGCTCTGCTTTGATATATAAAATATGCATCTCAACCCCCTTGTCTTGGGATCTGAAACCAAACAAGAGATTTTCCAAAATTTGCAACACATTGTTTTCTCTTGATGCCTCCGAAAGTTTAGTCCTTCGTCTTTTTAAGTTCTTTTTCCTAGATATTCAGGCAGGAACGGTGTCGAAAGAAATAGTCTAAGCTGCATTCTAGAAGCTGTACAATACGATATAATATTGGATTGGAAGTTTAAGCAACAAGAAAATTGAGAATTCCAAAAGCCTCCCCCATCCCCAGGAGGTGGAGAAAGGCTGGAGGAATCTATTCAGAATCTTTGGCCTAGCCCGGGCCAGGTATAGGTATTCAGGTCAGGGTAGAGTCTACAAACACAGAAAGTTACTCTTTTGAGAGTAATAGTGAAGGCAGAAAAAGGTACTGTTCTTGGTATAGGAAGGGAGGAGGAGTGTAGAGGGTAGGGGAGAGAGTAGAAAATCATGGATGCTTTGAGCAGCATGGAGCCACTGAGGGGGCCTGGGTAAAGATATAAGATTATAAAGATATAAAACAACATTATGCTTGTTGCGATTTGAAAACGATAAGTTGTAGTGCATTTGCTGAAGTTTTTGGGCAAATATTGTAAGGGTTCGTGATTCGCCATAGAATGATACCACAGATTCAAATAGTATGCAACCGCCAAGAGCGTGTATGTTTATTCTGCAGAAATCCAGCATGCAAGGATCTACCATTCACCAGGATGGAAGACAGAGGTATGAGCTCTCAGGCTCAACTTAAAGACCATCAGGGGAATTCTAGGCTGGAGTAGGTGGCTCTTATTCTGATTTGTTGGCTCTGTCATCAGAGGTATGGGTATCTCTGGGATTGGCTAAGGCTCCAGCGACTTTCCAGTGGGACCCTAGAAACTGTTGCTGACTCATCCTGTTTTTGCCTCAGGCAGCTCCTGATTGGCTGCCCATGAGGGGCGGTCTTTCCAGTAATGGACTTGTTTTTGGAAAAAGAAACTTGGAGATGCCTAGTCTCCCAGATAGTTTGGATCCTGTCATGGAGTCTGCCTGGCTTAGTCCTCTCAATGCAAGAGGGGATGTCATTCAGCAGAGTGACTATGTAATACATCAATATTTAGGGTAAAATTCCAAGCAAGTCCTGATATAAGGACCAATATTAATTATAGTTATATGATATGTGGTGGTTTGGATAAGAATGACTCCATAGACTCATATACTTGAATGCTTAGTAGTTAGGGATTATCACTACTTGGGAAGGGGAAGGAGGTGTAGCCTTGTTGAGGGAAGTGTGCCACTGGGGATGAGCTTTAAGTCCAGACCACGCCCAATGTGTCTCTCTTCCTATGGCCTGAGGATCCAGACATAGAACTCTCCGCTACTTCTCCAGCCTCAGGTCTGCCTGTCTGCCATCATGATAATAATGGCCTAAACCTGTGAAACTGTTAAGTCAGCTGCAGTTAAATGCTTCCTTCTCTAAGGGTTGCCATGGTCTTGGTGTCTTTTCACAGCAATAGAATACTGCCAAGAACAGAAACCAATGTTAATCATATCTCAAAAAATGTGTAGCAATATATTTGTGTTGTATTTGTTCTCATTTATAACAGATACTATAAATGCTGTTTATGTAATTGCTCAGTTTAAAGAAGCCTTATTATATACACCTGACATTTAATTTATACATGACCCGCACTGTTGAATTATATCCATCTGGCTTGTTTTGTTTAAACATTTGACAGTGCTCTTGTCCCAGAGAAGACATTAAACCATTTGGTGATTTTTCTGATTATGGAAACACTGTATTTCCAACACCAGATACAGTGGCTAGCTCTTGTGTATATCACTAAGTATGGAGTAAATGAATAAATAATATTTTCATATTGTGTGGTCTGTTTGGTTCTACTGTAATCAAAACTTAAAGCAAGCAAGCAAAAATACCAGACATTTTGATTCATATGGGATGTATTTTTGAATCTGGTCTCTGAGATGTGTATTTTTTTTCCTGAAGAAAGACCACCAAATTTTGTTGAACAAAAGCAGGAAGTAATATAAAATTAGATTGTGTCATCAGATGAGATGAAATTAAAAACACAAGGCATAAATACTTTTATAATATTTGAAGACAGTAATCTAATAGTTGAATGTCTTTAAGTCTGTGTCTCAGAAGCAAATGAAATAGAAGGAATCTGTGGAAACATACACACACACACACACACACACACACTTTCACACTTACGCCATAAATGTGAAAACAAAACTTGTCTTTGTTTTTTGGTGGCTGAGTTACATATTTTCCATTGTCCAGAAGAGGGCGCTAACCTTTCCACTTAAGAGTACCATAGAGTTTTATGGTACAAACTAGAGGCTCAAGGCATATCCCCTCTCATGTTCCGTCTCAGACATAGATTACACATCTATACCTGTGCATGGACTGCACAACAGCTTCGTGCTTTTGGATGATGTGAAGACAGGACTCAGACAGGACTATGGACATCACTGTTCTTTGGGTCCTTTCTCCTGCAGCTGTTTTCCCTGTGTCCACGGAATATGATCCTTTTTTTTTGTTTGGTTTTTGAGACAGGGTTTCTCTGTGTAGTCCTGGCTGTCCCGGAACTCACTTTGTAGACCAGGCTGGCCTCGAACTCAGAAATCCGCCTGCCTCTGCCTCCCAAGTGCTGAGATTAAAGGCGTGTGCCACCACCGCCCGGCAATATGATCCTTTAGTAAGCCTACAACTTGTGTCTGTTTGCCTGAGAGCCTCTGACCTTTGTGTCTCATACTTTCCTTTTGTCACTCCATGTCCCCTAGGCTTCTTTTATGCCTAGAAGCAACCAGAGCTTTGCCATGCTGACCCAACTCAAGACATAATAAGTGGCATCTTTATACCTGTGCTATGTTTCCCAGAGCCCCTCGCACCCTGGTTTAACCTCATCAGAACCAATGTTGAAGGGCAGAAGTGATGTGTGCCTACCTTTATTTTGTAAGCTGCTTTCTTGTTTCTCATATGTGGAAGATACGGAATCCCTGGAAGCTGGAATAACTTTAGACATCCAAAATAATCACATCAAGGATGGTGTTTTGGGTTGACCCAACATAGTGAAAAATGGACTTCAGCTAAGTAAGGCTCTCTTAACTGATAGCAGCTGTCAACAATCCCTGAATTAATTCCTCCTGCAGAAGACTGGGAGAATGGACATGTAGAAGGGTGGACCTAGTGTGGAAAAGTGCCTTTGGTGGAGCTGTTGGTGATAAAATATACACAGAACAACTTATGTGTCTCCTACAATGCTCAGCAGATTGCATTAGGTACCAAAATATAGAAACAGAAAAAGGTAGCAGATAACCCTTTCCAAGGTTGTTGCCTGCCTTCTATTGTTTGAAAATGCTTCCTTACTTAGTATTCTCACTTGACCTTGGACCAAAGCCTAGAAGACTCATCTTCAAAGATGGGGCAATTGGAAGTTGATGAAAGAGTTGTAGCAAGACAATAGTAACAACAACAAGAAGTGGCATCTTTAGCTGCTCACTCTTTTCACATCACTGGGCATTCTGGGCACACTGGAGCCTTTTCCCTTCTGTGTGAGATTTCACACCGAAGTCGAATTGCTGTATTCGGTCACAGTGTGCTTTGGCAAGTCCTTTTGCTTCATGAGGCAGCCTATGCTAGCGTAAAGCACCCTGAAACAGACCCTGATTTCCCAAACAAGGGCCGGATGAGAAACTTGTCTTTCTAATTCCCCTCACTATTCGGAAACATGGGGCAGGAGTAGGAATCAGTCAAGAGAAGAAGTAGCAGGAAATATACATCATATCCATTTCCTTACACATCGACAGATGGAGGAAGCAGGCTAGGTCCTTCCTCTGTTCTCTGGGTGGGACTTACTCTTGGCACATCTTTTCCCTCCTTGAAGGCACCTTCTTCACACTCTCCTCTGTTCCATGCATGCACTTGTTCTAAAAGCTCTACACAAATAACTCCGCGTAACCCTTGTGACTCCAGACAAGATAAGCATTTCTTTTTCTCACAGCTGTAAAATTTACAAGTTGCTGGCACAGCTACGATCAGATCCCTGTAGTTAGCTCAAATCTATGTTCCCCTGCCGTGCTCAACTTTTTATTTTGCTAGGTGGGAAGACTATGAAAACATGAGTTGCACATGAATAAAAAATTTTATTATATTTGTAATCGTCCCTGACTCACCAAAGAATAATATACCCCAGACTTAAATAGTATGCAACGGCAAAGAGCATTTATTCTGCAGAGATCCAGCATGCAGGTCTACCGTTCAGGATGGGAGACAATGATGTGAGCTTCGCAGGGTCATTTTAAAGCCTGTTAGGGTAGGGGTGGGTGACTATTGTCTTTCTTTCCCTTTACTGGTTGGCTCTATCTCCAGTGGTCTGGGTGCTCTTGTGATTGGTTAAGGCTCTGTGGAATTTGGGAAACTTTTTGGATTGTTGCTGATCAACTATTCTTGGCTCAGACTTGGCTCAGGCCAGGTGGCTGGGTGGCTCCTCCTGACAAGTCCTGATTGACTGCCATAAGGGGTGGTTTTCCATGGAAATGACCTGCTTTGGACTTTTCCAGTTCTGGGAAACAGAACCTTAGGCTTAGTCTCCCAAATGGCTAGTTTGCAGCCTGTCATGGAGTCAGCCTGGCTCTGGCTAACTCTGTCCTCTCTCACTCTGATATCTTTTGACTTAGTTTTGCTAAGATACAAAAATGAACACACCCCGAAGAGATACAACGCATTGGGAAATGCCAGAGATTCAATATGCCCAGTGTGAGTGTTGTCATTTGAAACAGGGAGAGGAAGATGCAGAGATAACACAGATGGAGTCGACAAATTCAACATTAGAAAGACCCAACTGGAATAGCTTCAGAATCTACACTTTCCAGGTTAAAATGTTTACCTTGCTGTTTCTCACTACCTTTAATTTTAATTTGATAAATCCTATCTTTTACAGAAAAACTGATTACAAGACAGGATCTCTTGTTTGGATTTTTAAAAAAGGGGACTACTGAAAGTCGACATGATGAAGAAAGAAATACAGGCTCAGGGAATGTGTAGAGGCAGGTTAGTTAGGGAGCTCTTTCCAGATTACTGTCTTAATCTTTTTCTGTTTCCTGATCTCAGTGTGTTTTGTTGTACCATATAAAACTTATATCTTTAATACAGAATTCTATTTTCTTATCTTTATTGCATTTATACAAACAATGTTCTAGACCTGATTATCATCCCTCATGGACCCTCTTTGGTTTCTTCTCTTCCCTCTTTGTATGTACAGCTTGCCTCTGGCCAGTTAGTTTTCCTGACGTCATCTGTCCTTCAGTAAGGCCTTTCTTTTGTAATTTACAAAGCAAGAGTCTATTGCCAGTTTTTGAGATTGAGAGTAGGCACCGCTGATAATTTTATGAGCGAGATACAATCCTTGAGTTCAGTCGGTGGAGGCCAGTTCTTAAGTTAGAGTTTGGGGGGGACTTGTTTTGGGGACTTATTTCTAAGGGGTTCACAGCTTGGAACTGACCGTGATAAGAAATTTATATGACAGAAATCTGCAAACACAACACATACATTTTAGTTTGTTTTGCTTTTCTGGTGAGCTGGATGGCTTTGCTAGCACATTGATGAAAATAAAACTGTCTCTTCCTGTCTATTTTTCATCCCCTGTATGCCTTACTTTAAAAATGTGTGCATTTATATTCTGAAATATGTACCTATAGGCTTTCTTTGAACCTCAACATTATTTGAACGGGAAGGTATATATCTTTGGAAAAAAAAGATGTAATGTTCAGTTTGATATCGTATAAATAATAAGTGCCATAGGAAAGTCAAGAAGGCAATATTTAATATTTATACTTTTTTGCTAATATTAATACACATATAACTTAATTTAATATCAATAGTTTTGGGGTTACATCTTTCATTTATGTTTATGCTATCTGAAATCCTCTTCTCTTTACCGAGCTATGACTGGTACTTTTTTTTTGTTTTTTGGTTTTTTTTTGTTGTTGTTGTTTTTTGTTTTTTTTTTCGAGACAGGGTTTCTCTGTGTAGTCCTGGCTGTCCTGGAACTCACTCTGTATACCAGGCTGGCTTTGAACTCAGAAATCCGCCTGCCTCTGTCTCCCAAGTGCTGGGATTAAAGGCATGCACCACCACCGCCCGGCCTGACTACTTTTGTAATGCTAGAGAATTCTGAGTCACTTGGAAGAGAAAAAGGCATATCAACTTGATGAGGAATAAGAAGGAAATCAGATTAGGACACGCAAGTCACTCAATTTTAGTATTTCCCAAATGCCATCACTCAGTGCTTATTGAGGATAGGGGAAAGAAAAACCTAGATGTGGGTTATATTTTCATTTAAAACTCAATTTTACCTCAAACCCAGAGACCTTAGGCTAATTCCATCATCACTCAAGTGTGTTTCAAGTAGTGGAAGTGAGGCATGGTTTGGACACACCTCTAAATAGCCCCCTGGCCTCTTGGGTGTTATACCACCCTCGGACTCTCCTGTTCACACAGTATCTGCTCTTCAATACTACTACTCAGTTTTCATCCTTCAAAACCCCTTCAAAGTCAAAGAAAAGGAAAGGAAAAAAAAAAATAAAACCTTCCCCAACCAATAGACTAGTCCTATTTCTCTTTTATAAGCATGTATCAGCAGGAGGACTATGGAAAACCAGTTACGTTTTCTTGTGTGTTCAGTGAGAGGAACGGGTCAATAGAATTTAAAATGTCAGTCCTAACATTGGTACAGATCTGTGAAGACTATTGGAGACAACTTCCTCTTTTAATTTTGAAGGGTGTTATTTCCTTCCCCCCGCCCCATGGGATGAATTGTAAACTGGGGAGTTGGAGGCTAGAGTGTCGCTGTTATGATGGAGGAATCTACTTTTCTTTAACACCCTTGTCCCTCACTAGCTTTGCTTATGCTGGGAGGTTCAGCGAGTGCTTGGCAAGTAGTGCTCAATGAAGTTCCACCTAGAGAAGGACAGAAAGGCAGAGGGGCAAGGCTACTCCAGTGGCTAAGGTGGGGGCAGGGTTAGAATATTTATCCTCAGTGAACTGGATTTATTAAAGAAAGAGGAGAGTTTTGTATCACCACCATTGGGCAGTTAGACAAGCTCCAAACGTACAGGAAAATCAGGCCAAATTTCAGATGGATAGAAATGAAAAGACAGATGAGGATAAATATATAACAGATAGACAGGTAGCTGGCACAGAATGATGCAATACAGAAAAAATATATATATTACAATACAGAATATATATACAGAATATATATGTATATATATACAGAATATATATAATATATATAATATAATATATAATATATTATATTATGTATTATATAATACAATTATATAATATATAATATAATAATATATTATATATATAATATAATATAATATAATATTATAATATATATTATAATACAGAATATATATATATATACATATATATATGAAATGTAATACAGAATTGTATTTGAAATTTAAATAAATAAAAAATATATATGTGTTCTAGATGGTAGATGATAGGTAGATAGGTGGTACAGGTGGTAAGTAATAGGTTAATAGGTTGTAGGTAGATGATATATGAGAGAGATAGATGATAGGTAAGTAGATAAACAGATAATCATAGGTAGGTGATGGATGATCAATGATGTATTGAAGGTCGATGATTATATAGATGATAGGTAGATGGTAGACGGATAATAGAAATGTAGATAGACCAGCAGATACTTGGCAAGTCGTTGATAAATGAAACCATTGTTTCATTTATTTAATTGTTTATTTTATTTATTTACATTTCAAATATCCCCCTTCCCAGTTTCCCTTCCACAACCCCCCTGTCCTCTACCCCCTACCCCTGCTCTACAAGGGTGCTCTCTCACCTGCTCACCCACTCCTGCCTTAGCATCCTAGCATTCCCCTACCCTGGGTCATTGAGCCTCCTCAGGACCAAGGGCCTCCCCATCCAGTGATGCCTGTTAAGTCAATCCTCCGCTACATATGCAGCTGGAGCCATGGGTTCCCCCCTTGTGTACTCTTTGGTTGGTGGTTTAGTCCCTGGGAGCTTTGGTGGGTCTGTTTGGTTGATATTGTTGTTCTTCCTGTGGGGTTGCAAACCATGAGTTTTTGAAACAAATCCAATAGAATAAAATGTATAGAACAAAACTTCATGTTGGCTATGCTTTTTTGACACAGTTCTACAATTTTGCATTTCAACGAACACTGAATATATATGAACACTCAATTGTTTATGAGGTTATAAAAGTATTCTCATGAAAAAGTAGGTGGTATGTTAGGAAACACCATCTTATTCTGGACACATGGTTTAAAGAATGGGAATTAACATTAAAATATTCATCTCTTGTCCCTGCAGTTTTTAAAGATAAGAGTTGACAGATAAATCTTTTACTTTTTAATAGTAAAATTGAGTTGCACACGCAAATGGGAAAAGAATTGCTGATTTTATCTGCATCTGGCAGAATAATGAGACATCTTTCTCAAATAGAAATTTATTGGTAAAACATTGTGTAATTGTATAACAATGTATTTTAACCCAGACTTTATGCTTGATTTTCTTCATACTATAAAATAACATTTAAGGAAGAACAGGCGTTTGGGTAAAGAAATTGAGAAAGCGTCCTGATAATTTCGCAAACTATAGACAACATTCACATTCTTCATACATGTGCTTAACTTACCATAAACTTACTAGACTTCAATGGAAAAAAACAAAGTGCACAGAATCAGCTAATGCTAAAACAAGAGAGAAACACAACAAGGAATTCATGTGAACACCCTGTAAATAGGGAGAAACTTTCTATAGGAAATAGAGTCCTGGATACTATTGAAACTTACCCCTCAGATGCACCACCGTGGTATTTACAGGCACAGGAGGCATCTGCCCTGAGAATAGTCTTAGCGCTTTCTGCCCATCTCACGAGTGAACTAAAGTAGCGTTGGAAATTCTACATATTGCGTAAGGTGTAAGGCAATGAATAAACAAAGCAGAACAAGAGATTAAAGAAGACCCGCGAAAGGAAGAAAGATGATGGCTCCTCTCACGAATCAATATCCAATGACTTCTTGCTCTCGGATACATAAATGTTATCGGCAACATTTTGATTGTAGCTTCAGTGACTCTTTGGAAGACCCACAGAGGGCAAACAACATGTTTTAACATCATTGCTGACAGTGGGGACCTCAGGAAAGCCTTTTCCTGTACTTTAAGAAGGTCCTTTGGGATGCTATTCAGTTGGAATTCTGTGACAGCTCTCGTGGTTTTCAGTCAATGAGAAGAATAAATCTAGAGACTTGGAGGACATTGTGGGCTAATGGTTGCCGAGTGACAAATACCCCACCATAATGACTACTTTGCTTCTTCCTGGAATTTTGTGTCTACAAGGCTTCTGAAATTACAGGGATGAAGTTACTGTGATGGGATTTGCTGTGTATGTTGGTTCATTGGGAGCTGCAGGGATTTTTTTTTTTCTCTTTCTTACTGAAGGCTGGTGTTCATTAAGAACAAAAGCAAAAGAAACTTCCTATGCCCTTCAGGAAAACCAGGCACAAATTTCCTTATATATACTTACATGTAAATACTATCTATGCTAATTCTTTTTAAGATTAACCACACCTAAATATTTTCCCTGTGTTCTACAATTTTTTTTAATCATGAGTCGGGATTTCCTAGGTTATTCAAAGTCCTGTTTGAGTGTAGCGACTCAGCTAATCCAGATTTATTCAGCCAGAGTTTGAGGGCTGTCTCTTTCCTCCAAATACACAAACCAAATATTTGATTTGGGTGTTTCACATCAAGGCTGCTCATCTTTATCGCACCCCAGGAATAGATTAGCTTCATGATCATTTATATCAAAATGATCCTCTTGTAAGTGCTGGAATACGAATGCTCCCACCCCTGGGGGGTTAATAGCTGCATATTGTCTCACAGTGTATTATTCTGAAAATACTGTGTTTTCTATCATGTTACGACACTGGCCTTCGGCAAAACATTGGTCTTCAGAACTCTGCTCATATCTTAACAGTGGCCACAGAAATTTTCCGAGACCCACACAGCTTTTTATAAAGTTCTCTCATTTTAACCCTCATCTTAAGTTTATTTTTTTTCCAATAGCAATAATCAAAATGAAACACTACAAACCTCCTTATCAGAACATAAGAAACCTTGGCTCAAAAGAAAGGAAAGACGTCTGTGATGAGAACAGCAAAAGATAAGTTAAATTTTACATCCAGAAGCTAAAGGAAGAAGAAGAAAGAAAATACAGATCTCTATGTACAAAAGAATACTGAGGCTAGTCATTATTATCATGAAATGTCATAAAAATATTAAATTATATTTAGTGATCAGTTACTGAGCTAGGAGGGAAGTATGAACGCTTAATTTGAGATCTATATAAAATATTTTATGTAACAAAAAAATTGCTTCGGTGCCTGAAGGACTGGCCGTAAATCACTGCTTCATAAACTTCAATATGCACACAAGCCATCTTAGACATTGTGAAGATGTACATCCTTGTTAATAAGCCTGCGGGTGTAGACAGGATTCTGCATTTCTAACATTACTATTAATGCTGATGGGTCTTCTAAGGGTATAAAAAGGAATTCATTCTCAAAAAAAAAAAAATGAGATGTCCAAGTTTGTTCAGATATCTGAAATAAAAACATACTGGTCACAGAAATTGGTGAATTGGTAAAGATAATTCCTTCACCTTGTAAATAAGAAAGCAACATTGCAAAAACCATCATAAAATTTGAACCATGGAAAGGCAATAAATAAACCATAATCTACTACTCAGTTCTTCAACCACATAATAAGCAGGGCCGAAGGAATTTAATTGAAATATGAACTCGCTCAATACAGTGCAAAATTTGGAGTGAAACATATCTACGGCACACTAAGATATGTTCAATGAAATTCTGAAGCCCCTTAACCTACATTGGTCGTCCTTTCTTATGCTTCAGAACAGGCAACACACAAGGCAATTTTTTTTTTTAAAGAGTATTTTGTTTAGTTTCTATTAATGGCAAGACACTGTGTTTATTTTTTATTTTTTATTTTATTTTATTTTTTTTTGTTCAGAGGTGGAAAAATGAAGGCTGTGTTCTTTGACTAAATTCAAAACAATTGTGCAGACAATTGTTTTCCGGCTCTGGACCATAGGACATAAATATGTGCACTGAGATCACCTACAAATAACCGAGAGCTGTGAAAAGTTAGTTGCTCCAGCGCAGTGAAACTGCGGAGTTGCAGCCTGTATAGACAGACATTTAACAAATCGTGTAAGTCTATGACCCTGACATATCCTATGCTGGGCTTATAAGGTATTCCTGTCTAGTCACATTAGGCGAGACTTCTCTGCCTTGCCGAGTCTGAATATGGGTTCGAGAAGCATTATTAGCTACTTGATTGTCTCTACTCCTCACTAAGCTTCTGTGGAGAGTGAGGTTTATATGTTGCTCCAAACAGTTACCAAATTGCAAATGTTGTTAAATTATTTGCTACATGTGAAACACATAGAATGTGTGCAGACACATGTGGGGTGTACACCAGGTAAAACTGTAAATTATAGGGTTTTTTTTTTTTTTTTTTTTTTCACAAAAGCTCTGACCTCGAATATTCTTCCTAAGGCCAAAAGCATTCCTTCAAAAAAAAAAAAATCTTTAAAACTACATTGTGGATACTATGTAAAGTAACTTCAGGATTAAAAGTAACTTACAAGGGATTTCCACCTGTACCGCTGCTTTGTAAGCCTAGTTTCTTTTATAAAGTCAGCACAGTACAGACAGTAGCTGTATAAATCGCATACCTATAAAAATCCGTTACCCCATAGAAAATAAAATTACATGTGCAGAAAAATGTGCCGTCAGTCTAGAAATGGAGTACAATCTATGTTAAGCAAAAATTATAAATGATTCCTTGTTTATTACAATGGGAAAAAAAACTAATTCAAGACGCGACCAAACAATTCAAACTAGACTTTGAAGTGATGTTATTTAGCGAATTCAGTCTGTCCATAAAGGTTTTTCTGGGGCTAACAATTCATTGATACAAATGATATCTCTCTTTCTTTTTATTAAAAAGCAGATCGTTCGAAGTGTTAGGTTGTGCACATGTGGTAAACCCCATATGTTGATTTTTGTGACAATAAAAAGCAGAGGTCATTAAAAACAAGTAAAAACTAAGTTATTTTTTTTTATTGGTCAGAGTTTTGTCATTGGTATATGGAGGCTGTTCCACGGACCCATCCAGAGCTCCTCCTCATCTGATGGTGTGTTGTCACCGTGGAATTCCATCGACTCTCTAGAGAGCCTACTGTCTACCATGGACTTCTGCTCAGCTGTGTTTTTCAGTCTGGTCGCCGATGGCTTCACTGCCGAGTGCTCAGCCACTACAGGGCAGGGAGCAAATGTGACCAGTGTTGGGGTTCTTTTCGCTTTCTCTGTGGAAAATGGCCCCTTGAACAGCGTGTTCAGGGGCACATTCTCCTCGTGTGTCCCTGTCATCTTGTCTATTTTCTTCAGATGCCTCCCAAGCAACACAGGGGAAGGCACCTTCAAGTTATCAGCGACGCAGGCACGGCGCGTTCTCACCACGGAGCCGTTCTGTGCAATGTAGATGTTGCCATTGACACTGCTGTGGCCCCTGGGCTCGTGAGTTCTGCTTCTCTGCGACTCAGGGGCACTGTCCTCCCCAGCGGAGCTGCTCTCGTACTCTCGATCAACCACCAACTTGATCATTCTTTTTCTTGCCCACTGAGAAAACAAAGAATAACAATATGCTAGTCATTCTCAAAGGAAAATCAAAGGCGTTGTGCAATCCACAGCAAGACCCGGAGAGGTGTGGCAATAGAATACATTCGCAAGAGGGAAAAGGAGGCATCTTTCGATCTCACTATCCTTTCTCCAACTCCGTATTGGACCCAGAGTGTAAATATCTTTGAATAAAGTCTTGCTGAGTTTGGAAGTAGACCTTATAGGAAACACGAGGCATCGGAAGAAAAGCCCACTACCTGTATTTTTGCTAAATCCCAATTCCTTGTTTTATTGGCTGCTCAACCATTGCAGCGAGTTCAGCAGAAAAGCCAGGAACAGAATTTGTACATCGTATCCATTTTAACCTTTTTTTCCCCTTTCCAGTATTTTAAAAACATTTCTGAATCCAGAATCCACTTCCTCACGTGTGTCAAAATGTTTGTCCATTTTGACGTGTGCAATCAGTTGAAGCATCATGGTGTTCTGGGTCATCTCGCTTAAACTCCATCTACTTAAAGGAACGTATTGGTCCAGTGTGAGTGATTATCACTATACTATACATCTTGTATAAGCCACTGGAACATAATGGACATTTCCTCCGATTCAGCTGTCTTTTTACCAACCAATATCAGAAGCGATGAAGGGCAAAACCTCAACAACACTACTTTATTTTTTTCCCCTCCCCCAAACAATATAACACTGGGGGAATATAAATGTCCTCTTTGTACTGAATAGGCAATGTTTTCTGGTCTCTGTATAAATATTTTAAATAATGGTGTTTATTTAACCTCGAAGAAAAGCTGTGACCGTTACAATAGATTTTAACCACCACCTAAAAGGTAATCACTTTTAACTTTCAAGATACGGTTTCATTTAACTCCTAGAATTTGAAGGCGGGAGTTGATACAGGGTTATCTTTTAGCCTGGCAGCTTCGCAGGGAGCGGAAAAATAATCAGAAACAGCTGCTCATATAATTGGCTGCTCTTTGTCTAGAATCAACTCTTTCAGGACTACTTATTTATCACATATATGTGTGTATCTTCCATTGCTATAGACAAGTACTTCTGATAATGCCATTTATAGTCAGTATCGATGTTTCCCTGTTTGCTGGTCTAAGCGAGAGTTAGACAGGTTTGACCTACCGTGTTTCAGCATGCACATCTATATAGGTAGGGTATGGAGTCGTTTTCTTATCTTTCTTCTAATCCTGAGTGAACAGGGTCAAATCATGCTAAGTCCCCACCCCGTCGAGAGCCGTTTCAGAGACCACACAGAAGGCACTGCACACAGGAGGCACTGCACACAGGAGCACACACCACCGCAAAACCCCACCTACTATGTGCTCTTCTAAAGGGCTGTGTTGTAACCTTTGGAGTTTGCGCCTGGAGATTTCTTGGGGTCTTCATCCTTCCTTCTGTCATATTCTGGCACCTGGAAGCCCCAGGGACCTCCAGAGAGACTCTCACTGGTACTGCTGCTGCTGCTGCTCAATTCTGACCCCGACTCCTCCTCACTTTCCACGCCCCTCTCCATGGAGGCTGATTCTGCACTGCCCTCCTCTGGGACATCCTGAGCCTCCAGGTCTGTGGACTCATCCACGGGAGCCAGTTCGCTTTCTTCTCCTTCCTCTGGCCGTTCTTCCTCCTCCACCGGGGGTTCTTCTTCCTGCTCTACAGGCGGTTCCTCTCGCTTCCCTTTCACCTCCTGGATTTCCTCTACCACAGGCCTCCTTCTAGCCAGCACAATGTTTTTCCTTGCCTTCTCTCCCTCTGACTCAGTGGATTCAGACTCCTCTGACTCAGGGGTAGAGCTCTCCTCTGCTTCCTCAGATGGGGTCTCTGACTCTGATTCTTCAGTGGTCTCGGACTCGCTGAACTCGGACTCGGTTTCTGTGTATTCTGTGTAGTCGCTGGACTCCTCCTCCGACTCCACGGTGCTTTCTGTAGCTTCCTCCTGGTCTAGAGTCAGTTGGAGATAGTCTTTGTCTTCTTCCTCAAGGCGTCGCCTCCACTCCTCGCCCTCCAGGTCAATGCCTCTTTTCTCAGCGAGACCTCTGACTTTCTTAAAAATCATTGGGAATATCCTGGCTCTCTTCCACGTTGGATATGTGGGCTCAGCCGCTGGTGGCTTCTCAACGGTGACTACCACCTCCTCCTCACTAGGCTCTCTAATTTCAACTTTGGGTTTTTTAACTTTCTCTGGCTCTACCTGGAAGTTTTGAGAGTGCAATTCAAATGTTAGCTCGGAGATAGTTATGACGTGATCTTGTCCCTCAAAAGTTAAAGCTCATCTTTTGGGTAAAAGCCTCATGCAATCTATGTTTATAGTTTCCAAAAAAAAAAAAATTGACAATATTCTTTTCTGATGATATACAGAAGCTAGCGAACAGGCAATAAGTTATTCTTATTTTGGCTTTATATTATTAATACACCCAATTTAATGCTTTCTCTTTACTGCTATTTAATTTTGTTTTATTTAATCTTAGTTCAGGAAAGAAATAACCGTTATTTTTTACCTCTAGAGTTCTGGCTTGTTAGCTTTCTGCTGTATCTCAGAATTTTTAAGAGTCATGAAAATACATTAGTTAATTTGAAACTTTATGAAAAATCTGTCTTGTCGAATTTTGAACCAATTAGGGCTGCAGGAACTGTCATTTCCTGGAGGGAAGGACTGTTTGCCAAATAAATTTGAAAGACATGATTCATGTTAATTCAGAAATGAATCATATATAACATTTAAAAATATTGGTGATGATACTTTATTCTCTGAAAATGGAATATGAAGACATGATTTTTTTTTATTTATGCAAGAACAAAAGTACCCATGTATTGTAAAATTTATAATATATACAGTTCTTAATACCGTCTTTATAAAGAGGCATTCGTGATTTTAGAAAGCCTATTCTATTGCGACTTCTTCCAGGGATCTAACCTTTTATATAGAAGGAAATAAGCTGAAAAAAAAATATTAATGAATTGCCTCCATAGGAAAGAGATTGAAATGGTCAGCATTGTTACCTTTCTTTGAAAAACAAATAATAAATTACTAGGAATTTCCACAGTTGGAATAATTGACAGCCAAACCAGAGCTGTTTTTGCATGACAAAGTCACTTACCTCTTCTTCTTCATATTCCTCTTCAGCTTCTCCAATAACTTCGCCATATTCCTCCTGTCCAGCAGGTGGCAGCAGTCGGCGGCGACTTCCATACTGGGGCATCTCATACCTGCAACATAAACTTGTAACTTGAGACATTTTTCATAGACTCTACCATAATGATCTCTGTTTCTTCTTTTTCTTCATCATCAACAGATACTTAGGGTCTAGTAAGTTCCTTCTAAAAATTAAACAAACAAACAAACAAACAAACAAACAAAACAAAACTACATGTTAAGAACCACTACCTGACAGCCAGAGAATTTATTATTATTATTATTATTATTATTATTATTATTATTATTATTATT
>JANHMN010000019.1:29543624-29613543 GCA_030674055.1 Rhabdomys pumilio
TTATTATTATTATTATTATTATTATTATTATTATTATTATTATTATTATTATTGCCATAATGGCTTCCTGTAATAACAAGGAAGGGAGATGTTATTTCACATTTAAATTTAAGGAGAGACTAGAAGTAGGAAAAAGAAAGATGTAATACTTCATAGCTACATGAAGAATAAAAGTCACAAGAGAGAGTCTATATACAAGTCTGCATCTCACACAGGATGTGAAATCTATGTTTTTACATGAAAGCTGGTATAGGAGGAACACAGCTTGCATGGCATTTTTATCCCGTGTGTTTTTGAAGGTGGTTAGCTTAGGTGTACAGAGTTAATACTCCATTGTCATACTTCTTACTAGATTCAAAGGTATATTTTATGTTTTTATTTTTTTTTACTGCTCTGGCACAAAACTTCAGGTAAACTGGTTAGAAAAAAAAAGCCCACAAAACACAGCATCCAGAATAAATGGTGAATTCAGGAATTGAGCAAACATGTTTGATTTCTATATTCCATTCTAATTATGACGAAACTCCTGAGCACATTTCTAGAAATACAAGCAAGGTAAACGAGACAGCAAAATGGTGAGAACTTGACTAATATAAAAAAATCAGGCACAGGGTGTTCAAATATCAAGGGGCCAATGACGCTTTAAAAATCTCTAATAACAGTATTAAGTTCTGACGATTTTTTTAAAAAGAATATGATACAATTCTGAATGAAAAACTGAAGAAGTACCCATGCTCATAACTGTAATAATCTTGTCCATATTCCTGGCCAGGATCAATCCCAGATTCCATGGATAACTCCTATTGTTCAAAAAGAAAAGAATTGGCATTTTTGAATACATTCTTCACATATTTCCGTTTTAAGCGAGATTTCCATACCTACGGTTTGTATCTCTCCAAACACTTCTGACAAAGTAAGTTTAAATGACAAGTGTCAGTTAACACATTCCCGGTGTCATATTTCAGCTGTTTTCCTGCAACTCATTGATCATTAGATTATGTGTAAATGGAAAAGCACAGTTTTCCTGGCTATAAAACTGTAGACATTTCCAGGTGAGTAGTTTTATTTGCTTTTAGGGAACTTTGAAGATTAACGTAATCAACATAAAATGTCATCTTAGCTCATTGACGGGCCAATGTATGAGGCTATTGTTACGGTGGCTTTGTTTATTCTCTCTCTCTCTACCGATGGTTCTCTGTTACCAAGAGCTCCCTCATCAAACACTTTACATTCTCCGATAGCAATTCACACACTAACAAGAACCTCAGTTTAGTGCTCATTCTGGGGTTGAAGATGTTTTACGTACATCCTTGCATTTATACTTTATGAAGACTTCTTCTGATTCTTGATAATACCGGCTTTACTTACACTCTGCTCTTAGAGGGAGCTGTGCTTTGAGGTACATATACGAAAACAGCTTCAGTAGTGATTAAATCATTTCCCACACACTTTTAAATCCCATTGTATTAATAATGAGAGATGGCAAAAGGGTTAAGTAGTTTGAATCTACAATAGAGTAAGAGAGGAGGAGGGGAACCACAGGGAACCATCCACAGGGAAGAAGGTTGGTACACACAGATAACCCACTCATGATAGGGTTTGGTTTTATACATGTGTGTGTGTGGCACGAATTAGGAGCTACTGCTGATCTGTGATGGCAGAGAGGAACCATTTCTAAGGCACACAAATTTATCACACAGGTCATCTGTGTGCTAAATATGGACAAGGACTCTTTGTTATGTCACAACTTGCAAAATCATTTAAAAGGATTAATCGTGGTTAACCCTAACCAAAGAATTCTACCAAAAATCTGAGATTTGGGGTATCTCTTGAAAAAACAAAGACATGACACTTTGGTACATTCCAAGATTCTCCGTGGTGATTTCTGCCTCTCACGAAGTTTGGTTACTATTCCTCTACTGTACTGCCCTGCGTCTGTAGACAAAGCCAACGTGCAATCTGCCCTTGCCTTGCTCTCTCTTTGTGAAGTCTCTTCATGGATATTTCCAGCCAGGTTCCCGCAGTCACCAAGTCTGTGATTGCCCTTCGACACTAATATAACGCCAACTGACTTTGCAACTTACAAATACTTTTTAAACCAATTCACTTGTGATGTTAAAACTCGCTTGATATGTCTATTAGGATAAACGCTTTTTTAAAAAAATTAGCAATGTCGCATGTTACCATGGACAGTGGGCAACTGGTGACCATAAAACTCTAGGGCAGGGGAGTATACGTTTGTAAAACTGTTTGGAAAATGTATGCCACAGTAGATTGCTCATAACAGTCCAAAGTCAGAACCAATAGGAAAGTTCAAGAAATCATTCCCCTGTAGCAGCACTGCAGCACAGGGTGGGCAAATAGGCTGAGGTCAAGGGTGGATGGAATATACTGTGATATCCCACTTACAGGCACTCAGAAATGATGTGGTCTGCAGGTGCGTGTTAGAAGCTTGGTCAGCACTTAGGACGAGGGAAATCAGCATGAACATTAGCTCACGCCAGTGATGCACGAGAGTGCACTCTTGAAATTTTCACCTGAGTGGCTTATATTTATTTTGTGGCTGTAGGTTTTAGTTCAACAAAATTTTCCATTATAGGAAGGGAAGTATAAAATAAACTTAAGAAAGAGCGGTAAGAAATTAGAACCAAGTTAAAGCCCAGATTTAAGTGACTTTGAGAAACATGTGTGCTTCCCACTGGTGAGTGCAGACTTTTAAGGGACTAATAGCATCATTAAATTGGTTTACATAAAGCAAACATCTCAGAAATGCTGCATTTGCTCTGATAAGCAAAGCATGCCTAATCTAATACATACAAGACACCGAGAAGAAACCTCCAAGCTGTTTTAAATGTAGTCTTACTAATGATTAGGTCATAGACCTGCACTTTCTGATTCCTGAGACTAAGGGTCAGGTCTTGCAGGCTGCTGTATGTTCCCAGCATAAATGGCTCCCAATATGATGAAGGTTAGAAGGGAGCAAAACAGGAACCCTGGAGTGCAGTGTATGTGTGTGGGTATCCTGGAGTGCAGTGTGTGTGGGGGGTGGTACTCTGCAGTTCTGAGCTAGGTCAGTAGAGACAGGAATCAGCACAAATGGGAAAGAAGAGCAGTGCCAAGTGTTTAAAAAGAAAAGGAATAGAGGAAAGTCCTTGTGTCAACAAAGACTGAGCTAAGCAGGTGACTGGATTTGGCCTCTCCATTGCATGACCCAGGTTCTGTCTGCATCCCTACATGTTGAGCCAGAAAGCGGTTGGGTGAGTGGGCCCAACACTTAACGTTATTTTAAGGTTAATGTCTGCTGCTGACCACACATTTCTGAGAAGGTGACGCTAACTTAAAAATTTCAGTTCTGTTTTTCTTGGCTTCGCTATGCTGGCTGACCAGCAGCTCATGAACTGGATGCCATGATTAGCATTTGAAGGTGATAGTACTGGTCGGAAGAACGTCTTGCTCAAGGCAGTGCGGGTGTATGAACTGTAACCCCGAGTTTTCTGAGTCAGTTCTCTGAAAGTTTCCTTGACAAAAGTTTTTAATTAAAAGCTTAACTGCAAATTTATATATTTCTGCTCCCGGTTTCCAGATGGCGTGGGTGCGTGCGTGGGTGCGTGCGTCCATACGTGCGTGGGTGCGTGCGTGCGTGCGTGTGTGTATGTGTGTATTCTAAACAAGCAATGCTTTCCTTTAGTAAAGTAGGGCACTATTCCTAGAGAAAAGAATCAATTGTTTATTAATGCTTAACAACAGCCTAAATTTATCACAAAGAATAGAATTATTTCAACCGAGTATTACTTTATACTCATTTTAGACTTAGGGGTATATAATAAATAAAGAAATAAAATGATGTGTACTTATCGTGTAACTCTGAAAGTACTTTTTACGTTGCAGGAGAAGCACTGAGTCATGCGTGTCCTGGGGAGCGGGACAGATGTTGGAACCTTCCTTCAGTCTTTGCCTGATCTAGCTGATGAGACCACATTAGGATGAAGCCCAGCTCCTGCTCAGCCATGAAGTGACTTCAGGCAGTAATGGAAAAGTTGGGGCAACAATGACTTATTGGCCTAAATTCTAGAGCAGTGGTTCTCAACCTTCCTAGTACAGTTCCTCATGTTGTGGTGACCCCAACCATAAATTTATTTTGTCATTATTTCATAACTGTAACTTTGCTACTGTTATGAGTCATAATGTAAATATCTGCTTCTTTTTTTTTTTTTTTAAAATATTTATTTATTTTGTATATGTGAGTACACTGTTGCTGTCTTCAGATACACCAGAAGAGGGCATCAGATTTCATTATAGATGGTTGTGAGCCACCACGTGGTTGCTGGGACTTGAACACAGGACCTTTGGAAGAGCAATCAGTGCTCTTAACCACTAAGCTATCTCTCCAATCCAATGCCTGCATCTTCTGATGGTTGTAGGCGACCCCTATGAAAGAGTCATTTGACCCCAAAAGGTTAGCAACCCATAGGTTGAGAACCGCTGTCCTAGAGGGAAGCTAAAAATGTGTAGCTGTAGACACTAGCAAGAGGTGGTTTCTTTCTTTTTGTTTGTTTAGTTATTTAAACTCGAAAGTGCATTTTCTCTCGTTAGTAAAAAGGGCACTGCATCAGAGGCCACCCACTCTACCCACAGAAGTATAAAAGTATTGTACAGGTTTAGTGAGGTTGAAAAGAAAGTGAAAATCGATACCTCCGGTTTAAGAAGAGAAGGTCTCAGCAGTTGATGCTGCCAAAGGAAATTAAAACAGGAAAAGATTTAGATAGTAGTTCAGATGGGGAACGTAGAACACGACTGAGAAAAGAGGAATACAGGCAACAGCTTGAACCTATCACTTAAGGTAGGATTCATTATTCACATGACGCCTGCCAAACTACTCATTAATAGTTCAGATAATTACTTGGGCACCTAAGGTATATCAGAAGCTATCGGCTTTAATATCAGTTACTTTAATTAACTAATTGATAATAACCTCAATAACCAATTTCCATGAGGATTTTTTTTGTTTAAGCTTCGGAGTATGAAGGATTGCTTGGGCTTCTACAAATGAGTATCACGGGGCTATTCTGACAGCTTTAACCTTGGTGGAGTTGTTCATCATTCACTCCTCATCACATTGTACCCCGCCCCCTCCCCAGGAAGAACGGAAAGTCGGAGTGACAAGACGCAGCATCTGAAGACACTGTCTTCATTCTCCCATGTTTTAAACCAAAATGTGGATGGCTCGAATTCGACCATGCCTTCAAAGTCTTTTGGGAGTCAGGAAATTGTCTCTCCTCCAATTCTGTAGGGCCTCCTATCTGCCTCCTCTCCCTGTCACTCATTCAGTGATCTGTGGCGGTCTCTGTAGGTACGTTTCGTGATAACTCGTGCTTCAACCAAATGGGCACGAACACTTGATCAAATTTAGCTTAGTGAATTTTAGGAGTAAATCGTTAAATGATAGGTCTTCCTGTGTGCCGTGGGTAGGTGGGGCGCAGCTCTGGAAGTGACCCTGCCTGTGAACCACTGTTCAAAATGAGCCCTTTACATAGGTTACTCTTTGAAAAGGAAGTTTAGGTTTGAGACTCCCCAGTTCCAATGGATGCATAATCTGTTACAATCATCCCTGAGAACTAGTTCTTCATACAGGTCACTAATACTCCGCTGCACTCTAGAATATATACATTCCAAGGTACAAGCTACAGAGAATGTATTTATGTCACTCTTTTGATGGAGAAGATGTCTGCTAAGTCAAGCTAGGTTCTCAGTAAGTTAGCTGTTACTCACACATCTCACTCAACATGTTGGTAAGAGTCCTCAGTATGTTCTCTGTTGACTGAGTCACATCCATGGAATTAAAAAACCTCAGAGATGTCTTCTGGTATACTATTAGAGATATTAAAGATATTTGGACTAGAGAGAAACCTGGACTGTTTTAAAAATGTTAATCAACTTCATATCTTCTACATTATATCTCTAGAACCAGAAGACCAAATTTAGTATGGGGTTCAATTTCAATACAACTCAGAACAAAGACATTATCCTTGGAAATGTTAGCCACTGGTCATTGCTTACACCCCAGATGATAGACTTAAAACTCCAAAGCAAAGAAGCAACATAGAGGAAGAAAATACATTAGAAAACATCATTAAAAGTTTCAACTGAAATAGAAGAAGACAAATCTAGCTTCAATCAATCCTATGTTCCCATACAAAGGCTTTCCATGAAGGCTCAATGCTGTACCACATGATAAAGCCCTTACCTCTGGTGCAAAGCCTCCCCTGAAAGGCAGAAATGGAAACTTGTGTTAAATGCATGGATTTTTCAGACCGGAGAGAATTACAGATAAAGGACCATTTAAGAGAACCAGAGGAAATACAATCAATTTTACTAACATTAATCTCACCGGGACAGACGTCCTACAATGTTATTAAGATGAGAGGACTGTGTGTTGTGCTTGCATTACTAAAAAGTTATCTTCACAGATCTTGCCGTCACATGATCAACAAACTATATCCATTGCGCAGATAAAGGCGCTTGCCATGCAACCTGATGAACTGAGTCCAACCTCCAGAATTCACATGATGGAAAGGAAGGCCTGACTCCTGAAGTCTGGTCTCTGACTTCTCTCTATATCCATGCTATGGTCCATATGGTACCTAGCCCCATGCATGCACATACACTGAATAAATAAATGTGAAAACAACTTAAAAATAAAATGCAATACTTCACTTTGATTCTGCTACGGTCAACTAGCATAAAGCTATTCTTTGGTGTCTCATCTATGTCTTGATATGAATATTACGGTCACTGAGGAAGAGATTTTTTTTTTTTTCCCATCAGACTCCGCAAAGGAGCCCGACGGGAATCGAACCGGCACGGGAAGGACCACGCCCGACCTCTAGAGGTGGACGCCCAAGCCGCTGCACCACAGCGCGCTCGCTGGAAGAGATACTTCTTAAACAGAAAACCAAATAGGCAGGTGCATACTCGGATTATATTCTTCCGAGTGAATGCAACCATATTGTCTGTATGTGTCAACTCGATTCTACCATTAACGAAGGATACAATAACAGACCTTCTTTGCTCTTTAAAGAACCGACTTCTTCACTTACTTCTAAGAACTATATAAGAAGGTAAGTAAGGTTTATGTACCACAAGTTGTGCAATATTTGTCTGCACGTGGGATGGACAAGGGAGTATAACAATATGAGTGCCATTGATTATGAGATTTTTCTCTATTTTCTGTGTATTTAAATATTAGGCGGATACTATTAATCTTGTGAGGTAGCTGTGATGTAGCTATGTTACTGAGTTAAAGGCATGGCTTTTGAAATACAACGGAAGTGTCTTTGCAGAACATGCAGCCATAGCTCTGCAGCAGTGGCTTCTCAACCCGTGGGTCTCAATTCCCACAGCGTTACATATCAGGTTCCTAATAATACAAACATTGCAATTCATAACAGCATAAGCTTACAGTTATGAAGTCCCAACAAAATAATTTTTATGGTTGGGGGGAGGTCACCCCAATATGAGGAACTATATTAAAGGGTCACAAAATTAGGAAGGTTGAGAACCACTGTTTTCCGGGAAGAGTCTGTGTGATCAAATGTGCCGTAAGTGGTTACCAAACAGGTCGGTAAAGCTGATGGTAACGGGGCAAATGCAGTATGAAGTTCTCCACAATAGTTCCTGAAAGTTCCTTTAGTGAAGTGTACGGCGTGTTTATATACTTCCGCCAGTACAAGTGGGGAATTACAATCCCTCTGATGCTTGCGAAAACTTTATATTCAAATCTATTCTATTGTCTTTTAGAGATAATCAGACACAGCTTAGATTTAGGACTTCATCCTGTTGATGAGGCACGCATATCAGGTAAAACATCTAGACAAATTTTGTTTCCTAGGATATTTCAATTTCCCATTTTATTAACTATGAAAAAAAATCTCAATAATCTGGTTTAGTGGCTCATGTCTACAATCTCAGCACTCGGGAGGCAGGGACAGGAGAATGGGTCAGTGTAGACCACATAGTGAGTTGGAAGCCATTGGGGGATATGAGTTCATGAGTAGGATCCTCTTTCAAAAGTAGTTTTACATACACATACACACATGTACACACACACACACACACACACACATGTATACATACACACACACTCACACAAAGTGTTTCCGTTGGGTAACTACCGCTATTTGAATTCAAAGACAGAAACTTACCTAAAAGAGTTATACAACACCATCAATATTCATAATTATCTGTCCTTTCAAGTCATCAATGTTGATAATTACACAATCAAGTAATACCAATGCATCTTTTCATGTAATTCTATTAACTTGTATGTGGCAGATTATTCATTTTACATCCTATGTCTGTATACATTTAAGTTTAATAAGGACAAAGGCATAATAAGTGTTCTCTTTGGATTTTAAACAATCCATCTAAATACTCTTTATACACTGAGCAGACCTTAACAAATGCAGAGGAGAGAATGGCATTTCACACAGACATGTGAGCTTGCAGCGTTGGGGAGAGAGGGAGTGTGAGGACTTATATGTCTAAATAACCTTTATAGGACCCATGTAGAAGACACTTTAACTGATTATTAGCAACACCCTGTCAGAATCCACCATACAGCACCAGTTCTCAGGCATATGATCAGCTGCCAACAAAACACTCCAAAGGAAGCTTTTCAGTGAAAGAGAGGAAACAAAACAACACAGAAAGCACATTCAAGAACCCCAGGAAATAAATTACTTTTGATTTGGAGGAAAGATATCTGAAGCAGATGGGCTACTGCTGATAAGTAGATTTGCAGATTGCTTTTGATCTGTTTCTGTTAATCAGGAATGAACATTATATTATCAGAGGGCTGTCCCAAATTTTAAGAGCCAAAAAACCATCTTAGAGATGATGGTACTGCAGGGTTCTCAGCCTTTGTGGACACACAGAGAGAAGTAAAGCCATGTTTCACTGTGGCTGGGATAGTTCAGGAAAACCTCTGCAATTTCCTTAATGCAACAGAATCTGAGGTTGTTGTCTTAGCTGTTCTCGTGGAATATGTAGGTTTATATCTTCTCAGATACTACAATTCTAGAGTTTAACAAATAGTAGAACTTGTTTCAAAAGTAGGGATTTATAGTAGTTCAATTCTACTCAATGTGCTTTATGGGAAAAACAAAATATAGTTATTTGATGGTTACATATAATATATCATGTGCCTGTGTATGCTTTGTGAAGACAGCGGTACTTAGCTTAGCTATAATTAATTCTCCAGGATTCAATCCATTGCGTTCACGGATATTTTAACAACTACTGCAATTATGGGACTTTCTTCCCATGGGATAAATCTTTCTCTTCTGCCGAAAACAAAGAACAAACCTCTGAGCATACAGGTGATAAGACACCAAGAATAGTATCTTTTCATTTAAAAGTAATTTTGATTTTATTTATTAAATAAATTGGATATCAAAGGATGTCTTCTTAGAAAGAATAATTATAAAAATTATAAACAAGGAGATGATTTTATAACGTGAAAAGGCTAAGTTAAATAGCACTTTAGTTCAAATAGCACCTTTGATAAAAAAATAAAATAAGATGTCTTACAAAAGTCAGCGCCATGAGATTTATTTTCATCATAAAGGAGGAGACAGAAAGAATCAAGATAAAGAAATAGAACAGTAACTGAAAATATGGGAGAGATTTCTCACCTGAAAGCCGACTAAAAGGATCAAAACAATCCAGAATGGAGAATATCATAAGAAAACTGATAACTACATATTATAGCACCTGAGATTGCCTTTGAAATCCCTGCTGTCTGCTATTCCCTACATTTGTAAGCGTCATTTTACTTGTGAAACATTTCTGTTTACCAAATACATAGACTTCAAGGAAATAACAAGCCAACAAGAGAGCATTATGGCTTCTTAGCACCCTGTTTTTCTGTTCCCCCAGCTAGAACATTCATATAAAACCGTGGTCAAAAACTAAAAAGAAAAGAATAACATCACCCATCGACAAGGTCAACAAGCCTTTGGTTTTAGTTGGATCAATACTTTACATGCCCATATCTCCCCGTTAAAAACAGATAAAGTTACTTACTTTTTAAATAAATGTAGGACAAATAATGCTACCTTGAAGTTAAGAAAATTAAGGTCAATCTACTCTATGAGTTAGTGACGGTGATGTTAATTGAAATTAAAAGTGCGGAAGAAAAAGGCATTGCATTGAGTTTGGGATTAAAAACAGTGGACTCTTCTGTGACGTTCAAATTCCCGGGCTCCACGTTGAGGGTTATGATCAAGAAAAGAATCACCCAGTTAAAAAACGGGAGAAGCAACATTACAAGGATGTTGATTGACTGTGAGGTTGCACGTCAATTCCCTCAACAACTCTAACCAACGTTTCCTGGCTCTGGTCACATGTGATTTTCATGTCTGTTTTCTCTGCAGGGCAAAACGTGTGTAGTTTTGAGGGATCTGTGGGTGGACAGTTTTTTTCTATGTGACTGTACATGTTAGACACCGATTTCTCGAGCTCTGCCAGGTTTTTCACATGTCTGAGGATCCCTTTTGGATGCCTGTGGGGTTCTGCCCCACATGGAGGGTTGGATGCTGGTGACTGTGTCGTAGATGTAGTTTCTCTGGCGTGTGTGACACTGGCAGTACATTTAGCAGCCGGTATAGAGATGCTGTCTGTGGATGGAACGGAAGTGGAAGGAGGCAGTGGGAAGAGGCGGGGAGCTGGTGGTCGAGGAGGAGGAGGAAGTGATCGTGGAGGAGGTGGTAGAGAAGTAGGGGGTGTAGAAATGGGAAGAGAAAATGTAAGAAGTTGAGGGGGAGGAGGGTTACGGGGAGAAAGGGGAAGAGGAAAAGTAGTAAAGGCAATAGGAGGTTGAGGAAGAGGCGGATGTGGAAGGGGAGCAGAGATGCTAGGTAGATGGGGAACGATTTCAAAAGAGTTCCGTTTTGCTTCGGTATCTGATGCACAAGTGAGAGTCTCTCTCTTAAAGCCTAGGGAGTTTAAAACACGGGGTCTCGGAGGAGAAAGTTCCAAGGTGCAGTCAGCGGGAGAAGTGACAGCGTCAGGTTCTGACCCGAGTTCCACCGCTCTTGAAATCGTTGGCAGAGTTGAGAAAGAAAAGTGGGACCAAGAGGAGGAAAAAGAAGAGCCAGAAGACAGAGATTTCATCTGTTCTGTTTGCTGTACGATTAGGGTGTCTCTGTGTCCCCCTTCTTTCTCTGACCCGTGGGCTTCTTCAGTTGTCAGCAGTATGTTGCTGCTACCTCTCTGGCTTGGGTGGCATCTGATGCTTTCGCATTCAGCTCTCTGCCTGGTGATCTGCCACTCCACCAGGTCTATGGTCTCTGGTCTGTTTGGAGCTTTCCACATCAGCCGCCTAGGAAAGCTCACAGACTGATTCCACACCCTCTGGATCTTTTCTCTTGGGCCCCTCAGAGACTGACTCTTAACTTGTGTTCTGGGTGCAATTAGCTCTTCAAAATTTGTTCGTGGCTCAAGGTCTGAGTTTGTTGACCTTTGACCTACACTTTCCATATAAAGGGGGTTATGGGTACTTAAGTCATCCTCAGCGGGAAGAAAGGAGAACGTCCTTGCTGGGTTAGGCTGGCTGTCCTTAAGTGGTCCCTCTACATGAGTTGGCTCATGACACTCAGCGGTACTGGAGGAAAAGGCCATCCCATCGCGATGACTGCTCCTGTCTTCCGGGACTGAGTTATTTCCCCTGCTTTGTTCAAAATGGTAGAGAAGGAAAAGACTTGAAAGAGAAGAAGGAGACAAGTTGTGATACAGCTTTCATAAGAAAGGTGGTTTCATGGCTATCATACTTTACATAACAAAGGCCTAACAACACTAAAAAGCACTCACAGACAGCATCACTTTCAAGATCCTATTCTAGGGGAGACAAGGCAGGGACATCCAGAGCTGTGAGAAGGATGAGCAATTTTCACTAAAATATCAATCTCTAGACTGTCCCGCCCCCTCCATAATTAGTTTGAATCCGCAAAATATCTGGGTCCATACGTAAGAGTTTGCTCCTGTATAAACCTCGGTTTTGGAGAGTGCAGACAGGCACCCCAGTTTTGGTTATGTACCCCCCACCTTTCTGGAGGGTGCTCAGAGCCCACTGTTATATGCACAGGTCTTGGCAGTATCTCAATCAGAAATTTCCCATTATATCCCATCTCAATAACTCTGGGAGCTAAAAAAAAAAAAAAAGTCTCTGATATAAGACAAAATTTGTAAGACAATGCAGAAGGGGAAAGCCCCCTCCCTGGATTAGAAGGACAAGAGTTTCTGAGGACAGAACAGAAAGCCCTCAGAGAGTTCAAAAATCATAGTTGAGAAATGAACTTGATGCAACAATCCTGATTTAAACTCTAGGCTTAGTTATTTTAAAATACAGAAAATGTAAACAGACAAGAGGGAGAAACTTACATTCTCAGCAAATATAATATGGGTCAATCATTAATCAAAAATTCACTGAATGAAAATATATATGTTAAAAACAATACACTTTTGGTTTCCCTACATGGTTTGCGAATGCGTGGATACCGAGCAAAGTACCATACGTAGTCATGCAATCTAATTAATGCTAAAAAGTTGCAGAACACACATTCAGGGCCTCAACTACAAGCACTGGGACCCTTCCTTCTGCAAGGTTAAGTGGCAAATACTTTACAGAGTCCCTAATTAGTTTTTTTTTCCCTTCAAGCTAAAGCATAACAGGAAATTAATTTTGTCAGTTGTTTAATAAAATATAAAATAGAATTATTTCCAACAATGACAAAACACTTATCAAAAAAACGGGGCAATAGGTCAGGCTTCGAAATGTGACCACAAAAACCAAGCATAAACCTCACAAAGGGCTGGGTTATCAGACAACCTGAAGAATTCAGAAAGAAAGGATAATTGGACAATATTGTCTTATGTCCTAAGCCTGGACAGCTATTTTGAAAATATGTCAAATATCATTTCACTTGATATTATATGGCCATTAGTTTTGGAAGAAGTGATCTATGTAGCCAAATACATCACTTATGATGGAAAGAACTCGATATCTGAAGTAAAGATACAAATACTTTTGTAACAGTCTCTAGTGAGCTCTGGTACTATCACATTAGAAGGAAACTAGGCAGGGAAGGAGACTAAGCAGGGAGGATGCTATTTTCTTTTAAACATAGACACCTACATCACGAAAGATGAGGACCACTGTGCAGACAATAATTCTGCTCAACCTATTGCATTTTTCATCTACTTTCTAACAGCCTTTTATTAGAATGATAGTATTTACTTACTTATGCCTACGTATCCACAGGTGAGAAAGGGCAACCGTGTGACAGGGAAGAAAAGTTGTAACTATCATTAATTCCAGACAATCACGCAACGCTATCAGACACTTGCTTTAAACAGTACACACATCCAAGAGAGAGAATGCACGTTCTTAAGTCTTTCTTTCCCTTCATTCATGAGAATAATATCTAATCGGGTAGAACTTTATCTAACCATCTGTTGGCTGGATATATATAAAATTTCATCTTTGTGAAGCATGGATTATCTTAATCATGAATGTGTCTTAACTTTGAAAATGGGTTCATGTGCATTATGTTAGGGAGATGATCCTGGGTTTCAGAAGGAAATATATTAGATACTAGGTATTATAGAGTGTTAACTCTACATGAAGTTATTAATTGCTTTGTGAAGACTTGTTTTTTTTTTAATTATTTATTTATTTTTTTCTATTTAAAAGCACCGTTGGTAATGATTCCTTTGGAGCTAGTTTATTTTGTAGCTTACTAGAACCCTTATGAAAAAAACATTTTCAATAAGAAAAAAAAAATGAAGCATTTCTAAAAATGAGGTAAGGTTCGGATTTAAAATGTTTCAATCCATGATTGAAAAATCTTCTTAAAGACTGTTAGTTGCAATTTACCCTCATCCAAGGCTACTGACTGCAGATTTTCAGATGCTGTTGCATAAATTTGCTTTGTAAAAGCATATATATATAAAATCAGTCATTGTTCTCATATGTGAATACTGCTAACTTCACATAAATGCTTTTGTTTTTTAATTTGAATGTCACTGCTAGGAAGTGCCGCTCAATATAATTGGAGAATCAAATCATATTGGCTCAATTCCTACTTCACCAGTAATTCAATGAGAGCATCATCTGAAGACTGAGAAATGAAAACATATATTTAAGGAAGGAATTCTGTATGTAAACAGAAGGCTGTGCAACTCTGCTTTCACTGCAACTTATGTAGGCTACACATAATACAGTATGTTATATGTTATAGATTACGTATATTTATACAACACTGAAATAGCACCTGTATAATTTTACAGCTTCATATATATAATATAAATACTTAATACACTTCTCATGCATCTGCCTAAACTGTTTTATCAATAGAAGCAATTTCCTTAATTTTTGAGATGTACCTTACTCCTATGAGTAAATCCCAGAAACATAACAGATACATATTTTTAGTCACTAACAATAAAGTGTCCTGAGATTACCTTGCTTCAAAATTGCTTACCATGCCCTAAAGTAGTTGTTCTTGAAGTTTTTATAACAAACACAAATTAAATCAAATCAGACTATGTGGCTTGTATCTTTTGACACAAACAGTTACGAAGTGTAAGAAATATATTAACAAACTCTGTCAAAAATGTATGGCTTAAAATTGCTTAGAAATTTCACAGTGTAGAGATGTTGACCACAGCTGCCTCCGAGTCGTACAGTTCAGTTCAGTAGTAGACTACTGAGAGCACACTGTGCCACTTAGTAGGTCAGATTTTATTTTTTCCTTCATATAATATTCTATAATAATATATTAACGTCTGATTTTAAACCACAGAATCTGATTTTGATTGCCAAATTGGAGGGGGTTTTTTGTTTGTTTATTTTGTGTTATTTTTTATCTCAAACCAGAAGTTACATTCTTACCATTGGGATTTATTACAATCTCCAACTCCCTTGCTTTTTGAAAATCTGTAATTTTGTTCAGGAAATTGTCCCAATCTCATTAAGATTGAGAGATTAAATATAATATCTGAACTCCCTTCTGAAGTTTTGTCTAACATGGATACTGTTTGTATTTCTTGATTTGTTTCCTCTTTCTTTTTCACTACGGTTTTTCAACTTGAGTTCTCAGCTATTTAAGACTTAATAGTAAGACGACAGGCTGTAACAGGCTTACAGCTGTATTTCTGCATGAGCTTGGAACTAGTGTTGCTCCCAGAATCCACTTCACCCCTGACAGTTGTCTTCCCTTGCTACTCACATGGCACTCTCCCCCAGCTCTTCATAGAGATGTGCTCCTGGTGGTGGCGGTGGAGGCGGTGGTGGGGGCGCAGCAGGTACGGGAGCTGCAGGCTTGGCTGCAGGCATGGCAGACTGAATTCTTGCGGTCTTCGTGCACTCAGCCTGGCGTCTTGAGTAGAGTAAGGTTGTCTTGTAAGACTCAGTTTGGAAACCACAATCAATAGGCTATTGTTTTAACAACGAGGTTCTGTTATCAGGGGACCCACTTAAGTCACACACAAACATTTGAACTAATAAATTGATACAACAGAAGCAACAGAAGCATTCTTGTGTTCTATATGTAAATGTCTGCCCCTTGACGAAACAGTAGAACTCACAGAACTATTTTTAAATTAATCTTATTTTTACTAATGGCCAGGATGCTAATATTAGAAGTGACCTGTGGTTTTAAATGTCACAGGCAGTATTTTTTTTTAAAAAAAATTAACTCATCAAATTTTAGAAATGATTAGAACATACCTTTCATATTAGTGTTATAACAAGTTGTCTAGAATCATCTCAAACATGCACACGCGCACATATGCACACGCGCACACGCTCCCCCTGCCACACCCACCTCTGAGTCTCAAAATCCAAATAAATGCTAAGAAAATAATACACAGTTCAGTACGGTGGGTGTCACAGTTTGATTGATAGAATCTGTGATTTCTCATTTTCTATCACACAAATTCACGAGCAAAATATTCATAGTTATACTTACACTTTAAACCTGTTTTGGGAAGCAGTGTGTAAGAAGAAGAGAAAGTGACATTAGAAATACTGTACTAATGGCTTTATAAAGTGATTTGCTATAAATTATGAGTGGTTTACTGAATAAGCTCGTCATGGCACCGTTAATGATACAGAAGGGGAAGGAAGGCCTTCAATATGGTAAGTGGATGTGTAGCCCCTCATCATTACTGGTGCAGACTTATAAGTTACTAAAACATTTGCACAAAGAAATAAATAACTGAACTGAAGGGAGCCATGAGTTTCAATTCTAATCAGACTATGGGAACTTGAGGATGGCCTGATGCTTTTAAGAGGTTGCTTCTTTACTTGGAGAAATACTGATTTTACTGGTAGAAGGATATGATACACTTCCTCTGAGGAAGAGCTGAATAAAAAAGGAGAAAGAATACCACAGAATAAATGTGGAAATTAGTGCTAGATCGACGGCTTCGTGATTAAAAGTGATTTTTCCAGTGCTGTTTATGAGGAACTTCAGATTAACTATAATAATCCATTTGTTAACGAAACATTAAGCTTAACTGTAGCGACCAAAAGTTATGTTCGCAACTCCATAGGACCTTTGTGAGGGAAATATCCATTTAACATCTTCTCACAAAGCACACCTTGGAACGTTTCAAGTCGGAATTAACTCACTGGATTCAATTCGAGAGAAAATTGTTTAGAGACTGAAAAGAAGGTTACGATGATGGAGTTTTGATTGTCAGCTTGACACCCACGGGGGACAGAATCTCACTGGGGAACTGACACTTTCGGACTGGCCTGTGGGTGCTCTGGTTAGGGTTCCCGTCCACTTCTCACAAGCTAGCATCATCTGAGAAGAAGGAACTCCAACTGGGAAGACTCCCCCATCAGATTGCCCTGAGGTAAATCTAGGGGACATTTTCTCGATTAGGGACTGATCTGGGAGAGCCTAGCTCATGGTGGCCAGTGACATTCCTGAGAATGTGTGTTTGACTGTGTTAGGAAAGACAGCAGAACATGAGCCTGGAAGGAAGCAAGTAGGCAGATTTCTTCCGTTGTCTGTTTCAGTTCCTGCCTCCAGGTTCCTGTCTTGAACTTCAGTCCTGGCTTCCCTTGGTTATTGATTATAACTTGTAAGCCTAATAATCTCTTTCTTCCCCAAGTTGGTTTTGGTCAGTGTCTTATCAAAGCAACAGAAAACAAATTAGGACAGAAAGGTTTTGGTGCAAGAATATATTAGGAACATCTTAATACTTTCCCCCGTAGATATTTTAAATAACAAATAGCTTTTCTACCATTATTTCTTACTCTTTGTTATATCAAGCATGTATGAGAGTTATTGGAATTGTCACTTACTTTTTGTGGCACCCTTGAGGTTACTTCTCCTTTTAATAAACTATTTTTTTTAAAACAAACATGGCTGCCAATAGGGACACATCGCTAAATTCTCATACCTCATATCAGGCCCAATGTATGCCTTGCTTACTTCAAATTGTAGGTATTAAAACACTTAAATTCCTTCACTATTTCCCAGATGTTAAATAGTTTTTGGCGCAAGCAGGAAAACACAACAACAGAGTGGTCATACCATTAACATATTGCAGACACAACAGCCACTTTACCAGGCGCTGTCCCGAATACCTTCAGGGTAAGACCTTCAGCTAGGGACCTCATACTCACTGTCGGTAGCTCACTAAGACGACCAAGATGGCTGGGATGCAGCAGAGGATGATGATGAAGGCCAAGGCCAGCAAGGCCCCTTCTGTGTACCCCAAGCTTTCTCCTCGCTTCTTGATGCTCGTCACTGCCTCAGGAGTCCGAATCTCCAGAATGCGCCCTCCTTCCCCGTAATGTGGCTGGAAGTCTTTATTGATATCGAGCAGTTTGCCGTCCAGGAACCTTTGTTGTATGACAGATTGAAAAACTAATTATGTTAGAAGAGAGGAGTCGATTTAAAATTAAAATACATAAGGAAGAGGGGGAAGAGAGTGAGGAACTTGGGGAAGGAAGAATGGGAGGCAACGGCTGGAATATAAATAAATAAAATAATTAATAAAAAAGACATCTTTTAGGATTCTGGATTTAAAAGGCAAACTGTGTGTGATGATTAGTATTAATTATTAATTTGAGACCTGGGAAGCAAGCGCAGCTGTAAGGGATTGTTTAGGTTAGGGTTAGTCTCTAGGAATGGCTGTAAAATGTTGTGTGTTTGCTTTAATACTTGTATTATGTTAATTGGGTTTCCCAAATTGTAGGAGAATCCACATGTAAGACGCTGAGGGTCCCTGACACCAGCTGGTTTTGATTGGTAAATGAAGTTGCTGGCAGCCAATGGCTGGGCAGGGAGGCAGAGGTGGGACTCCAAGATTTACAGGCAAGGGGACCAAGAGAGGAAGAAGGATTTAGAGTCACCATGCTGGGAAAGGAATAGCTGCCAGGCCTGAGAACTACAGAAGAGAGAACGTAACAGTCATGTAAGAGACTCGGGAAGAGCAGCCCGAGCCCCCTTTGCCCCCACTGTGTCTAGGACAAGAATGATAAAATACAGATTTTAGTAAGTAATATCTCAGGGATATCTCAGAGGCGGTATCAGTCACGTGGAGGTTTGGGAATGGCCCAACCATTGAACTATTTAAGACATATTAAAATAATAGAAGGTTCTCTGTGTGTGTGTGTGTGTGTGTGTGTGTGTGTGTGTGTGTGTGGTCTTTCATTCGGGAACCCAGAACATTGGGGAAGATAAGTGAGGAACTCATGCCACCACCACTAGGCAATTTGAACAGGATTAATTGACAACTACAACAGTAAATTACTGTCTTGATTACACTGAGAGGGAAGACCTACTCACTGTGGGTTGGGGGTTGGTACCATTCATTGGACCGGTAATCCTGGACCATATCAAGGGAGCTAAGCACACTTGTGCTGGTTGCTGTCTTTCAACTGTGGATGCCCTTGACAAGTTCTGTCTGAACCCATCTTTCATGACTACTCTACCATAGGGGACCATAATCTGGTGTTGTAAACAACTTTTCTCCAAGTAAAGTTTATCCCCTTTAAGGTGCTTTTGTCAGAGTTACTGACAGAAACTACAGATAATAATTATACACTGCCTACTCTAAGAAGTAAGAAGAAAGGATGTGAAGAACACCTTTCACAGTAGATAAATGGGAAGGGTTGAGTAGAGGCTTATTATCATAACAGGATACAGGGAAAGAGTGTAAGTGTGGTTTTTATGTATTAGCTAAGCAAAGGAAATACAAGCTGAGCATGGTGGCGCATGTGGCAATTGCTGAGCTGGGGAGGATGAGACAGAGGATCACCAGCCCCAGCTCTGACTTCCACCATGTAAGAATCCCAGTGGCCCCAGCAGCCAATAGAATCTACCTTTTTACCTAACTAAAGATTTCCATGTAACAATGTAAGGCAATTAAAATGCTTGTGTCTGTATCTCCTCTCTGATTCATATATATATATATTGTATATATATATAATATATATGATATATTATATAGAAGATATTAAAATAAAATATATTAATATATTATGCATAATTATGTATATTAAGATATTATTATATTATAATGTTTAATACATAATTATATATTAAAATATATACTTTAAAGTATATATTAAGATATTTATAACATGTATAATATATAGTATACTTTTTACAATAATATTACGAGATATATAAGTATATATATATATATATATATATATATATATATATATAGAGAGAGAGAGAGAGAGAGAGAGAGAGAGGTTCAAACCAAGAGTCAGGCATTATGTCCAAGGATCTGGTAATAAATTTGTTAATTATTACTGCTAGTTTTGTTTCCTATCTCTGAATTAAAGAACACACATGCGCACACAAACACAAAATCTTATTGTCCATGGCTAGGCATTAAGCAACAATTAGTATATCTTGGTATGTTTTGCTAAAGCTAAATTTCTATTCTTCAAGTCTTAATTCTAATATGTACATGTTTGGTCTTAGAGTGTGAGTGTGTGTGTTTACAAATAAGTCATAAAGCACTTATGAAAGATTCATAGGCTTAAAAACTCTACTGTTTCTCAGATAGTTCAAGAGAATTCTAAATGCCCAATTTTACCTCTTCAAAAGATTATTTTCATTTTCTATGTTCTCTTGTGCTTTTCTCTCAGGTATTTTATCCTAAATTGTTCGTGAATGCTGTCCAAATTACAGCCTGATCCATTTTGTCTCTACCACCAGTTAGTGTCCTTAAAATGCAGACACGCTTTTTCTAAAACCGTGTGATCTATTACCAAAATTAAAACAAAATTATGTAGAACATAAAGGAGGCTGGCAGATGAAAAAAGAATCTAGGTGAAGCTGTATTAAGAACAATTGTCAGAAACAAACGTATGGACCCGCCTTTAAGGTCTGGTCCATGCTCACAGGAACTGTGTTTATATTGTACATTTTAAATTAAAATGAAGTTTAAATAAAACTTCTTCCCAACGATCCGCAGGACACTAGGTGTCACTAGAGTCCAGCAAAACACTGGATGAGGACTTAAGGGAATTAGAATAACAGCCAATGGAAAGGATGTACTAACATTCTATTTAGGATTTCAGCCTTTCTTTTCTGGCTTTGTTTCTTTTCTCCTCCTGTGCTTTTCTCTTCCTTGTCCTCTCCCTCCCACTCCCCTCCCCTTCTACCCCTCCTCCTCTTCCTCCTCCTCTTCCTCCTTCTCCTCCTCCTCCTCCTCCTCCTCTTCCTCCTCCTCCTCCTCCTCCTCTTTTTCCTTCTCACCCCCACATCCCTTTCTTTTGTGCCTTTGGATTCAGCTATCATACAGAATGCAGAGCTACATGAAGTGGTTTTTCCTTTACTGAGCTCTTCTGGGTCAGGATATGAGATGGGTTTGTTAGTTTGTTTTTTCTGGTACCATAGAGTTGTAAGGAAGAAGGCCCAGTTTCTTTCTAACCTTCAAACCTGCTGAAGTCCTTGAGGCAATTACTTCACTAAGAGTTTATTTCCCCCTTTGGGCCAGCATCCTGCATCAGGAGCATGGAGTTCCTTTGAGGAGATCTCAAAGTACTGTTTTGGCTCCTGACTTTAGCGGACTCCTGTTGCTCATGAGGTTTCTGACCACAGCCCAGCCCATGCAGGATTTCAGTCATCTGTAAAGAACAATCACCCATAGGTGCTACTGTTTCTGCATGGAGGTGACATGCAATAAAAACCACTTACTTAAAAAGCTCATTTCTGTCAATGGCTCTGTTGGTCTGAGGGTCGATGGCATAGACAGTCAGGTCGCACTTGCTATAGTCTTCTAGGGAGAAGGCATCTCCATGGCGGCGGGCACCTATGGACTCGACCACAACCTTGGCACCAGGAATTTGCTCCTGAACATAGCGATCCAAAATCCTAAACATAAAATAACACATAAATATGACATTCTGATGGACTTAGTCAGGGATAAAAACACAATCCTCTAGCTGAAATGACATTTAGTAAATGACGGCTGGTTTTCGCTAATGTTTGCTGGAAAATGTCTGTATGGGTTTTTCAGCGTTCAATTCTCAATGATGCTAGGAGCTGAGTACGTGAAAGGGGTTATCAATCATGTGCTATTTTAAGTCTCGAGTCCTGAGTTTATAACATCATTTGAATGTATACCTGGCTTATGGAAAATGTCAGGTATAGTATACAAATGAAGCAGCCTCTGTTTTAGGAACCACAGGACACTGGGTCTCTCCACCCATGTTGCTGATATTACAAATGACACCGCTACAGGTTTTGATACTTCCAACATGGTGGAGGATTAGGACACCCATTTCCCCAGGGTTATAAAGATCCTCAGAGCATGGTCACAGTGGAAGAATATAGACAAATCTGGGTGAATTTACAAGATTTAAATATTGCACGGAAATCTCAGAAGCTAGCTACGAAAAACAAAAAAATTAAAGATGTGTTATCATCTTATACGGAAAAAAGAAATATTTAGTAGAAAAGATAGAAATAATGTTAGCCATTAGATCATTTCCTTAAAGTGCAACTTTTCTCTAGTTCTATAACTTGCTTTTAATTGGAAATACCTATTATTAACATTTGTTATTTGTTTTCTACATTCCTATAAATAGAAATTTCTTTAATAACTTTATTATTAAAACATTATATCATTAAATACTTTTAGAACACAGGGTATGTATTAAAGACTTCTATTTAAATGGAAATGTATTAACGATAACCATGTATGGCAATTTTTTTTTTTGAGGTCATGTCTCACTGTATAGCACAGGTGGACTTAAAGCTCAATCCATAGAACACTGTCTTTTCATGCAGAAATCTTTTTTTTACCCAAAATGTCATCATTTTTATATCTTTTCAACATATTTTCTTTCATACTTACTGGCTCCCTTTGATTTTATGTTCTTTTATGTTACAATGAGACAAGAAAGATTAGCAAAGTTAGCATCTTAGTAAAAGAAATCTGAACCAGTGTGTGTGTGTGTGTGTGTATAAAACATAATGTGACATAATATTGTCTCTTGTGTACATTATCATACTATGAGGATTTGCAGGCTCCCAGGAAATACCCAAAGAAAATACAAGGCAGTAAAATATCTTTTTACCGTTTGTAGAGTTCAGAGAATGATCTACAGTAACCTTGCTTTTGATTTTGAGTGAGTGCAAACAGCAGATAAAGAGCAGCAACAAAAACAGACAAAGCCAAAGATGTGATCTTAGTTAAGGCCCAAAGTTAGAAGTCAGGTTTATAGGCACATTCAAAATGAAGTTTAGGGCTTATCAAATACAGGCTATTAAAACTTCTAAGACCAAAATTCAATCTACTTAAATTAGTGGAATTTATTTAAATTATTGCTCCTCTCGTAGCAACACCTATGAGGACCAGATTAAAAGAAAATGATGTATTTCTAGTCAAAAGTTTATCTCCAGTGATTAGGACTTTTGTTCAAGCTTTATCTAAATATTATACAATGGCTAAACGTACCAGGACTGGCGTAACTGATCTTCTGGATAAGTGCTGACCACAGATGAGGGTCTATTTAATATTTAACACAGGGGTTAAACAAGAAAATATTTTGCCTTCACCCTCTAAGGTTAACTAGATCCCAGGGGACTGGGGTGGCATCTTGAAAATTGTCCTGTAATTCTTGGGAGCCACCTGTTCTCTTGTGAAAGGAATTCACAGAGACCTCACTGGGTAGACTCTAACCAGTATCTACAGCATAGGAAATTCTCCTCAGTGCTTGCAAGTGAAGCTACAACCAAGCAAGGCCTTTACCTCATTCTCACTCAGATGGAATAACTGTTAAATGGATAACTAAGTGAGCTAGAAGCTCCTTCCAAGCCTGCTGACCCTTGAGGACTAGATACTCAGCTGGCTTTAGCAGTTAAAAAGAGATGGTTAATTTTTTCCAATTTCCTGACCTTAAATACCCAGAAAGGAAGTATAACCAAAGATTAAAATAATTGGTATGTTTCTATACCAGACTTACATCCACTAATGATATTGATTAAAAGAGTCCCAGATATAAGATTCCATTGACATTGACTCAATTCAACACTGCGGAGCCTCCTTGCTCCCAAGAGAGATAGGTTCACTGTTATTTTAACTTAAAAATCAAATGATGATTAAATGTATTCTTTCTTTTCCTCTCTGGAAGGTATCTGGAGGGATCTCGCAGTGTGATTCTAGCCATTCCAACAGCTACCAAAGTCTATAGAGCAGATCCTTGGTTCAACACTCTAAAGTGCAGTCTGAAACTCTAAGGAAAAACCGAGGGAGAACACAGCAGAGAGATGTCTTGTGAGGTTTTGAAGAGACTCTAATGGACTTTGATGTGAACTGTTAAAACACATCCTATATCTTGGCTTCTCTGGGTTTCCTGCCTAGGTCTTGCAATGCTGATAGCTCTTTTTTTTTTTTTTTACTTGTCCCTCACATTTCTAGTGTAGGCATTCATCAAGAATTCCTTTCCCTCCTACAGCTGGTTGTTATACAATTAGAAGCATGATGCACTTTTGAGATCCCTTAGATAGACTCACTAGAGGGGTACCCCAATGGTCATGTCTGAAAACCCCACCCAACATTATGAAGTCAGGTTTGGTTAGTATCCTGATTTCCTGAATGGTACCTCTCTAAAGAGAGGAGGAGGATAAGGACAGGAGAGGACACAACAGTTTAAGCCTAGGGACCTCAGTTCATGTCCCTGGCCATAAGATGAAAATGTGTTTGGTTCTGTCCTGACTGGAGACCCCCAAATTTCCAGAAGTCCAGAGAATGGATAGTCTTGGTGGAGATCTAACATTTCAGTTGGACAGGTCAGCAATCTGAATAAGGGATCACTCCTCAGAAAGGTGGCTACACCTACAGCTATGCTTAAGAGATGGGAGGAATAATTAACATTTTAATGAGGTTATATAGAAGCTCTTTCCCAGAATTCCCATTGTCTAACACAGTAGCTGAGAGGGCTTTGTAAGTTTGCCTGCCTTACTGCCTTACTCAGAAAACAGTAACTTTTCATTTTCTTTTCTAAGTTTGTGTTTTCCTTAATGACTTGAGCTTTCCTTTTTCTCTGAGACTTTCCTCCCCCATGTAGCTCTTTATTGAGCATGTGGCTGGCCTTCACAGAGGATTAACTCCAAATCACAAGGCATTTGCCCTTTTCTGTTCCATATTTCTCTTCTAGGAACTTGCTAAGATTTACAGCTTACCCATTCTGCGTTTTTTTTTTTTTTCTTTTTCTTTTTGAACTCAGTAAAAGTGTCGTTGAGTTCCCTTTGGAGTCCATTTTTAATTTTTTATTAACAAGACTAAGAACTGCAAGAGGGGACCCTGATATCTCTAGTAATAAAGTGATAGTGAAGAATCACTTCTTCCAGGTCTCCTTGATGTTTATACTTACAGTGTGAATCTTGGAGACACTCACAGCCATACTCCAGGTGTGTTTTTCTATATGTCCCTCTATCTTTACATTCACAGTTAAAGTCTACATTAGAATACCAACTGTATTTCATTAAACAAATCTTCAATACACAATCCATGCAAGCCAGGCATGGCCACACATGCTTGTAATCCTGGGATTTGGGAAGCAGAGGCAGGGGGATTAGAGGCTCAAGGTCATCACGGACAATTTGGTCTAAATGAGAACTGTTTCAGGACAGACAGACAGATAGACAGACAGACAGACAGACAGACACACACACACACACACACACACTGAGAGAGAGAGAGAGAGAGAGAGAGAGAGAGAGAGAGAGAGAGAGAGAGAGAGAGCAACCCATGATTCCTTGAATTGATCTCAGTAGTGCTGGGATGCTGGAATTATTGGCGCGTGCTAACATCCTGGTTAAATTTATCTGTAGATTAAATGCTCCTTCTGGGATACATCTCTGAAGTATTTGAGAGAGCAACATATTTAAAAATGTTGGGACATTTAGAAGTAACATTGTTTCAAATATCAAGCTGACCCACTTTCTACTCTATTAAAAAATGCATTGCCTTAAGAATCCAGCCTGTGCTATATTTTTGCCCTTATTATAAGAAAAATTGCAATCTTGACTTTGAAAGAAATTTGTATAACAGTGCATGCTAGGAGATACTGCCAATTATAGTGAAATGTTTTGTTTGCTTGATTGATCTCTAACTTTTGTTGGCCAGACCCTGGAAGCCTGTCTCATTAGAGAGCGGCTCTCTTTCACAGCTGTCTCAGACAATGCCTTCTGCACTTCTCAGGTTCTTCCTAGTGAGGTGCCCCCAAGAGCCTCCCAACATGGAGGACTCATGGAGAAGCGAAAGTCGATTTCCAAACACTGTGAATGAATGACTGCAGTGTCCATGGATGGAGAGAGAAAGCAGTCTCGATTCATAGTTTAAGATTTTCTTTCTCCCCGAGAGAATTATGCTCACAATAATAATAAAATCCCAATAGTCACATAAAACACACAAAATGTGAGCGGGACCTCCATGTCAAATCACATTATAATTTTGACATTTTGTAAATAGAGATGGCAGAGGGACAGTAGGCACAGAATTCAGAGGTTTGACTTCCGCCTTCCACTCTTTTACATCTCAGTTGCATAATATTAGATTAGTGGTTATAAGTTTACAAAGTTTCAAGTTCTTTATATAAGTTAATAAAATATGTTTAAAATATAAGAGAAAATCATTACCTGCATGAAATCGTGTGTTACTAACAAAACATTAAAGACTAAAACTCCTGCCACCCCAGTTTTTACTGGACAGACAGTGTTCCACAAGATTTGATTGAAGTCAAATGCCTGTATTAGGAAGCCTCTAGCTTTGATACAATTTGAGATATTTAATTAATTTGTGGGATTATTTAAAAAAAAACTCTACACTTCTCACTGGCACTGTTAAAGAATCACAGTGTTGACATGTGGTTAAAGCATTGTAGACAGTTTCTGTGAATCCCAATGCCTTACTTTAGCAGTGTATAACCTACAGGTTGCATTAGGCATGTTTGGTATGTTCCCAGTATGTTTTTCTTATGTGCACACAATGGATATGTATCATCCACAGAGAGGAAAGTCCAGTGAAACACTCAGAATGATATACAACTCAAAGTCAGGTTGAATGAGGAATTCAACCTTCGCTAATTCCTTCAAGGTTGCAGAGAGCCCCAAATAAATGAAGCCCAAAAATAAACTGTATCCCTGAAAATTTAATAATGTCTAATCTCTGAAGGACAGTTGTAGGAGGAGCTAAGGTGGGAGGTGTAAAGAGAGGAAGGAAAGGAAGAGGAGGAGCTAAGGGAGAGACAAAGAACGAGAGAGGAGGACATGGAGGCTGATGTTCATTTGTCTGTAGCAGTCAAAGGTAGTTGGTATATCTAGGTTGGGTATTGGGTTACACCTCTGATTGTAAGGACATCTTGTTATTGATCATGACTAAATATATAAGCCTTGGATAATTTAATCATTAGAGTCTCATCTGTACTGAGCCCATGTGGTTGGCAGGATAGTCTGGGCACTGCCCAGCCTTGTAGAGAGAGTGTGGAAGACTGGCAGAGCCATCTCCCATGCTGACATCTCATGGGTGGCAGGGCCGGTGTTTCTGGCTGGCCGTTTCTAGCTGCAGCGCACTCGTGGCCTCTGGCCACACAACATGGCATCTGATCTAGGCAGAGACGCTGCAGCCTAGATAGTCGGATTAACTGGCAGCTGCCTTTTAAATAATTACTACAACAAACAGTTTTGATATGAAATATATATTATGAGAGTGAAATAAATACTAATTTGAGTTCTTCCTATTTTTTTCCTAAAATATATAAAGCTAAAATGTTTTTCAAATGATGACATATCTTATAAAAGTATTTTTTCCTACATTTTCTGTATCTACATACTAAACATCTGTTACATTTATCTTTATTATATGGTCTCTGTGTGGCTAAACATTTTCATTGTTCCTATACCATAGAAATCAATGTGAAGTAGACACACCCCTTTGATATTCTGATTTAGGTGCTGTTGAAGGATGCCTAGAAGTAAAATGGTCAGATCATAGCAGTGTTTCATTTTTAAATGGTTTGAAAGACTTCCTCTATGTTCTTTTTTTTTTTTAATAGCTACATCCTCTTTTATCTCATCCACAGTACCTATAACTATTCTGCTTTCTGCACAACCTCACCTATACTCCATTTTACTTTAAAAAATATCTTAAAAATAATATCTATGCTCAAATGGTGAAGGTAATTTCGTATTGTGACCTTGACTTATGTCCATGCGATGGTTGGCTGAACATCTACTTCATGCAGCTGTTGTCTGTTTGTTCTTTGACGGATGCTCTTTTTGAGTCACTTGAGCATTGTTAATTCAGTATGGATAAAAGATTTAAATATAAAACTTGAAAACAGAAAAACCAGAAGATCATATAGGAGGAAATTCCAGCAATATTTTCCCTGGATGTCACACAAAAAGCACAGATAATAAAAACAAACAAGCAAACATCAAAACACGGGGGCAAGGCAATCTACACGGTTTCTGAACCAATGAGAGATCAGCAGAGTAAAAGGCATATGAGGGGTATATGCGGATTTGATATCTAGTAAGAGGCGAGTTTCAAAAGAATGTGTGAGAAGTTTCACCCACATGACCCCTCACCCTTGTTCCCCCATGCTCTTCACTGTATAAAGGAATTGCCTTTGGAAGAGATCAAAGGAAGTATACTTGAATTTCGCTGAACTTATCACATAGGACAAAAGGAAAATGGCTGCTGCTTTGAGTTAAAGATGGACGGATGGAAATGAAGATGGAGACGGCGGGAGAATGAAGAAGGAAGGAAGAAAAGCACAAAGAGAAGTAGGAAGGAAGAAAGACTTCATTTCAGCACCTTTAACAGAGCAATATCACCTAGATATAAATCAATGCATAATTAAAACTATTAACTACTCCTCCTTGAAGCAGAAGAGTTATTTTCCCTGCCCTCATCCCAAGTGACCCAATGTAGACCATACTTTCAAGTTTACTTGTGAGTCACATTCTTAGAGTGCTTGCTGCAGGTCTCTGTTACAGATAGCCTTGCTGTAGGCCTTTGGTGCTACCTGGTGACTGTGTTCCACCCGGATTTCCATTCTTAACCTGATCTTACAGCTTCAAAGCTCTTCCCATCCATCTCTATGTGCTGGAGCTAGCTAGCTCGTTCAGTTTCTAGCACCTGGGAGCTGCTGGCATGTGGGTAGCATTTTAATGGGTAGCAACAGTCAACCCCTTGTCCTTCTAATTGCTTCATGGTCACATAGACTTGCTTGATTGTCCTATCCCTCAGTCCTTGTAATACTATGGATCCTATAATTTACATTGATGTAAAACTGTGATAATTTTTGCTGTCTTTGACAGAAGTCTGTATTCTTGGCATCAGTTTAGTCATTAAATTTGCTGTGAATACGAACCCTAAATACGAAATTACAGGGTTATCTTTCAGAAGGTTCTTGGACAAATAAACTGTGGCACATCTGTTCAGTAGCTATTCAGATATTAGGAAGCTTGAAGGTAAAACCAGGAACTGAAAAGGAGAGGAGGGGTGATCTTTTTGATTACTGGACAAAAGAATGGGTTCCATCTCTGATTGCAATAGAGAAACATCCTCAAGTGTCTGAAAGATTGTAAGATTACTACCAAGGCAAGGGGTTCTGATAAAGAACAAAGAGACAGTAATGCCCTCTCCCTTAAGACAGTGCACCATACTAGCAGCCAAATGTGGCCATCAAAATCTAGAAAAGACCCCCCTGTGCCTCTCTCAGGGATGCTCTCTGTTCCAGAGACATGAAGAAATAGTATAAAGCCCACTAAACTTGTAGGCTGGCATAGTGCGTTCTATACCTTTGTTCTCTCTAGCTCTCTTAACTTTCTAGTGTGCTTCTATTGTTCTGTATAACTATGCTTGTCTTCTATACCGAGCTCTATGTGTCTCATTTGGATTAATTTGATGGAGGATGCAAGGACTAGGGGACAGGGAAGAGCCAGAGTGACATCCCAGCAACACATGCACATGCTGAAGAACTATTCAGTGATAAAAAGAAATGATCTATCTAGTCTTGAAACGGTGGAGCAACCTGAGATTTTTATGAAGGAAGTCAACTTGAAAAGGCTGCATACTGAGTAACTTCATTGTCCTTTGGTTTCCATGGAGATGGTTTCAGAACTCCTTGGGAATTGCAAAGTCTGTGGGTTTTCAAGTTCTTTGTGTAAAATGTCATAGCATTTGCATTTAATCTATTCACCTCCTGCCAAAAGACTTGAACCATCTTTACGTGACTAATGGTAACTAATACAATGTACATGCCATACAGATAGCTGCTATACTAGTTTGCCTATACGTGTTCCACATAAATGATGTATTTGTAGGTTGGTTAAATAGATACATAAGGGCAAGTTTACATTACATTCTGGACCCAACAAAACCACAAATACAAAAAAGCAGAGAGCATGCTCTAGGGATTGGGTAAGGGAAGTATGACATTAAAATGTTGTACATCAATCATTACATTCAAATCAGACAGAAACACATTTTTCTAAGGGTGAATAAGATCTGGGTCCTCACGTGAGCTACAGAGCGACTTAAAATGAATGACAGATTGATCGGCATCTCCTCTTTCACTTTGTGTGTGTCTTCTACTATAGGTCAGGCTCAGCTTGACTCAACATGGAAATTTTAACCACTCAAGGTGTATCTAACCTATCTCATCTCCCTTCGAGGGTGAAGGCAAAGAAAAGGTCATTGTCCTGAGCCAGCATCAGTTTCCAGGAGGAGGAAGAACAAAGAAATGTCAGACATCTCTACCTATGACGGGAATTGTCTGAGAGTCTAAAGCGGTATGCAACAGAAGTACTCATCTAGAAACCAGATTGGTCCTCTGTGGTGATGAGACCAGTTCATAGATGTACAGTTTGTCTGGTCACCTGTGGGTGTGTGTGTCCCAGATCCAAGTACTACACCATGAACGATAAACTCCATGTGTCTTCTGGAGCCGCTGCTGCTAAGTTTCCAGCCTTTGAAACCTTAGACCTTCTCGTGTATGTGGGACCCGCCTGCCATCTTGTGACCGGCATGGAAAGCCTCCTCCTGGGACTCTGCCACCCGCCTGCCTGAGGGTCACTGCTGCGCAGTTCCAGGACACCCCCGAGCTAGTTTTTTTTGTTCCACAGTGGGGTTTGAAGCATAGAAGTAAAACGTATAAAATGTACAAAGTCAGAACAAGGTTAACCACAAAAATCCTATGAATGAAGGTTTTTAGTCAATTAGTTATTTAAAATTGAAGAAATAAGCATTAATCATTAGGTAATATGACCTATAATGTGTTCTTTGAGAAACACATTTCATATTGAATAATAGGGAGTGTGAATTTAATAATATGAATCCCAATGTGAAAAAGAACACATTGGTGTAAGATTCAGATTGTGTACATATGAGTGAGAGATGACATGAAATAAGTGTGTTTCTTATTATAAAACTGGCAGTAATTTCTATTATATTATAAAACTGGCAGTAATTCCTATTATGTGTTCATTTATCAAATGCTTATATATAAGTGAGCATCCTAAGGATTTTTTTTTTATAATGAAAATACCCTGTGTGATATTGTAATGATAGATGCATTAATGTACTGAGTTAATAGTCTTAATTACCTCTTCTTCAGTATGAATAAATACAACTATTATATATATAATACATATGTATATATACATATTTAATGCATGTGCACTTTACATATTAGATATACACATACTTATACATGTATACTTATTATACATAGGCAAGTGTCAGACACTTGTCTATGTATCAGACACATTGGAAAGTACAATAACTCCATCAGAACTATCTTGACTTCATACAGCTAATATAAACATTATAAGACGGGTGTAAGATACTATATTGGATACCACTGACTGTTCCTTTTATGGTCGTGGAATATTTCTCTTAGTTTCACTAGTTTGAACATGCAGCTCCCGGTTTGCATTGTTTGAACAAGAGGGTTTATCCAACATTTTGAAAACTCAACCATGGTGCGATCTCTGTCATGAACACTGAAAAACATGGCATTGGGTGACTGTATTTCTTATGTCGCTATAGGATATGTTAGCATCACATAGGTTTAGATAGAGCAAAAAAAATAATAATAAATGAGAAAATAACTGTAGTATTTATCTAAAAAGAATGAATTGAGGATGGCTGACTGTAAACAAAAAGAAAAATCATCCTGGGCTTTAAGTTCTCACTAGTAATATGTCTATTTAAAATACAAATACTATTCTTAGTAGAAAACGGAGAGTAGGACTCCCACAAGGAATGCTGTGGTGGCACTGCTGGAAGTACAGATCTGTGATGCTGATCTAATATTTAGAGCCAGTGTGAGAGAGGAGAGCATCACCCCATCAGCACTATGTCTCGAGAGTGGTTTCAATTCTGCTCTAATAGGCATTGATGCGCGAGATGAATGAAGCAGGAAGAACCTGTGACCTATACCCTCCTATTCTAGATCTTCTGTAAGCCATTTCTGAAGGTTGAGAATGGCTTACTTTGTACCCCAGGGTGGCCTTCAACTCACAGTCTTCTCCCCTAGCCTCTCTCTGCTAACTAACAGGCCTGTACCACCATTTCTGGCTTCCTTAATCTTTCAAAGGCTTCTGCCTATTCATATTATATTTTAAATTAAAGAAAGTGTTTTTTTTAACTCACAGGAATTGATGCATAGAAAAGCAAGGTGTTTGTCTAAAAAGAACATACAGATTCTGGCTCCAGGGTGGGGGTCCCAGAGTAGAGTCAAAGTAAAGAAATTTCAAAGACAAGGACAGGGATTGCATTTCATTCTGAGAATATATAGACAGACAACACAGATAGGCAAAGCCCAGCAAGAGAAGGAACCACACACTGCAGTAGGGATATAACCCCATGTCTCATATAACTCAGTCTGTCTCACAAAAGCTTTCATCAAACTTAGCCATGCCCTTCAAAGGTGAAGATTAGAAATAGAAAAGCCTTCTCTATTTTCTTCAAAGTTATTCCTGAATCTAACACCAGCATTTTTCAATTTGTTCCACAAAACAAAAAGTGAAGAAAAACTACTAAATTCATTCCACAAAAAAATGTTATCCTGTTACCAAAACCCAACGTGATGGTGATGCAACCACAACAACAGCAGCAGGAAGAAAACCACAGACCTATAAATGCAAAAATTCTCAAAAGAACAAGAATCTTCCTGAGGATGCAAGGTTGGTTCAACACACAAAAATCATATAATGTGATCAGACAAATCTTGATAGTTGCAGAGACAGAATTTGAAAATGTTCAACAGGCCTTCATGACCAAAGTCATGGCAGAAATAGATGGAGTATGCCTGTAAAAAAATAAAGACTTTCTCAGCTACTTATCTAATGCTGTGATAAAACGCCAAGGCTGGGGCACCTTACACAACACATTTAGTTGGGGGTTCATGGCTTTAGATAGTTAGAGTCCATGAACATGAATCATGGTGGGGGGAAGCCTGAAAGCAGGCACACAGGCATGGTATTGGAGTTGTAGCTAAGAGTGCGCATCTTGAGACACAACCACAAAGGATAGAGGAAGAGACACTGGGGATGGTGTAATTAGTCTGAAACCTCAAAGCTCACCCCCAATGACACAGCCTCTCAAACAAGGCCACACTTCCCAGTCCTTCCAAACAATCTACCAACTGAGGATTAAAATTCAAAGAAGAATTATCTATGGCTGCCATTCTTATTCAAACCATCACAACATAACTGAAATTATGACAAATGGGGAAAAAAAAACATAAAAGCATTGCCTTCAGAACCAGGAATGGGCTATGGATGCCCACTTTCTTCTATCTTATTTAATAAAGTGCTTGAAGTCATAGACGGAGCAATAAGATGAGAGAAACACCCAAAATAGTTGTGAATAAGAGAAGACATCAAGCTGTTTCTCTTTGCAGATGGCATGACTCTATACTTAAAAGACTCTTCTAGAACCTAAAAATTCCTCATAGATATAATAAAAAGTTTCCATAAAATTGCAGGTGACAGTTACCAGTAGTCTTCACATATTCTCACGATTAACTCCCAAAAGAAGATATTAGGAAAAATATCTCATTTATAATAGCTTCAAAACAATAAAGTACATAAGAATAAATCTAACCAAGAAAGTGAAAGACCCCTACAGGGAAAACTTCAGGGCACTGCAAGAAAGAAAGCAAAGATGAATTTGGCAGAAACGAATGGCACGGAAAACAGCTATGTTGTCAAGAGTAATTTACAGACGCAATATGATTCCCATCAAAACGCCAATGTTATTTTTCATAAAACCATGAAAAAAATAATCCAGGAATTTATATGGATCCACAAAAGCAAACACCAAAGCATTGCTATAGATAAAGAACACAGAAGTATCATTGTACATGGTCTCTGATTATACTACCGAGCTGTAACATCCAGCAAAGTCAGCCTCATATGGGCATAAGAAGATGGGCAGACTGATGAAAACACATGGAGAAGCCATACATAAGCTGACATAGCCATGAGAACCCATACATAGCTATACCCACCTAATATTTGACAAAGGTGTCAACAACATATAGTAGGAAAAAGAGTGTCTTTAATAATTAATGCTGGAAAAAATAACACCATTGAAGAAATCAGATCCATATCTTTTGGAGGGCTTTAATTTTGCCCTGCCTGTGGGACTATAAACCAGTATAGTTCTCATGGAAATCAGTGTGGAGATTTCTCAAAAATTAAAAATAGAACTAACCCATGACCCAAATTATACCATTCCTGGGCAACATCCAATGGCAGATTTTTTTTTAAAGGAATAATGTATAGTTATAAAGAAAAGTGAGACCATAAAATTTTTAGGAAAATGGATGGACACAGAAAGTTTAATTAGGTGACTGGAAATCAAGCAAAGAACTATTACTGCTACTACTACACCCAACAAACCCAGAATATTCTCTCTCATTTGCAGATCCTAGACCATATATAATGTAGGGGTGTGTGCGTGTGTGTAGTCTCAAAAACTAGAAAACACCAAGAGAGGGTAAGAGCAGGTTATGAGGAAGGAGAGTGGAGGTGGGAAGAGGGAGGCAAGAGGACACATGGATCATGAAAGAGGCAAAGAAATTGGGAAAACAGCAGTAGCAGGGGAGGTAGGGGAGAGCACATGGCATCTGCTGAGACATACTCTGATTGAATGCCCCACCAGGGAGACCTATTACCTTTTACGCTAATTTAAAATAAAAATGAAAAAAGTCAGGTTTGATGAAATGCATTTCCTTCCATCAATTTCTGGCTCCTGGATTTTCAGAAGGCCAATAAGACAGACAGACAGACAAACAAATAATAAAAAACCTCTCCTCCCCACCAACCCCCCGAAAAGCAACATGAGCCCAATGAGATACGATTGAGTTTGTTTAGTGTTGGCCATGGACTGTTGAATAATCAGCCTGCTCACTGTCTTGTGTTTGCTTTGTGGTCTCTAGAAGGCTCTGTAGTGATTGCTCATGGTTTTGTTGCACCGTGGTATCTGGAACGTTCTGTAGTGATGGCTCACTGTCTTGTTGCACTGTGGTATCTAAAAGATTCTGTAGTGATGGCTCACTGTCTCGTGTTTGGTTTGTGGTCTCTAGAAGTGATTGCTCACTGGTTTGTTGTTGCTCTGTGGTGTATGGAAGACTTTGTAGCTTCTCTATTATTTGCTTTCATTGTGAGCACAGATACTGAGTGAGGGTCCATCCTCGGGGCTCATGTTTGCATAGCAAGCACTTTACCAACTGTTTTGTTTCCCTATCCTGGACGTTTTTCCATTCTTGTTTTTCAGTCTTGTGTATGCTATGGCCCATGTGTGGAGGTCAGAGGAAGGCCTTGACATCAGTCCTTATTTTTCAGCCTGCCTGAGACAAATTCTTGTCACTATTACTGCTTATTTGTTCATGTGTTTTGGTTGCTACATAAGCCTGGCAATCTGGCCTGCATGCTTCTGAGGATTCTTTGATTTTCTTCATTTTATTTTTCTGAACTAATTTTTTCAATGTATTTTATCCAGATATGCTGTCTAAGTCACTGTAAACTATTTCATTCTCTTTGGAGTAAGGTGGCCTGGCCCATCAAAACTAATTCGATGCAGTGGCCAATACACATGAGTCATGAGTGAAAGCAACTACAACCCTATTTATTGTTACTGATACAAATGGAATTTTGAAATGCAAGTGGTTGAATTTCTGTCTGAGCAGCAGCTCAGACAGAAAAAAAAAATAAACCATAGACATTTAAGAGAAAAAACTAAACATGTTTCAGAAGGCACAGAATTGACTGCTGCTGTTCAGAACACAGTCCCGAGTAAAGGATTCATTGATTTGACCCTCAGACTTGGGTTGCGTTGTAAAATAATACGCTGTTGTATTTGACAAAATTTTCTGGATTTCCGAGCATAAAACATTACAATGCTAAATTATTCACTTCGGATCTATGGAGAGTGAAAGTGAGGTACTTCAAAGGGGCCACTGTACTAATTCATCTCTGAAGAGGTGCTGCACAGCTTGAGAGAACAGTGGCTAGCACTGTGCCCATTCTATAGCGAAACTGCTTCCTACCTAGATTTGGTGCAAGTATACTTGGTGCAAATGCCTGGGGGGGGGGGGGCGAAGCGGAACTGAATAATCTTATATTTGGAGAGAATAAAACAGGCTGATGATTCTTAGGGTTGGCTATTCCATATCATTTTCCCCTTCATTTTCAAGGGATTTTAAAATGAAAATCTAGTTAGACAACTAGATAACTAGACAAGGACATTTTCTCGTTGTTTAAGGGGTTCATTGATTTTGGCGACTGTGGGGAGTGCTCAGTAGATACAAATGCTTATCTTAGAAGTAAGATGACCCAAATTCAAATCCCCAGTACGCATGCAAACGTCAGGGATGACCGCATATGCCTGTAACCTCTGCGTCTTGAGGTAGAGACTGGTGAACTGGAGAGCTACTGCCTATCCAGCCTAGCCTAAGCAGAGAGCCTCAAGGTCAGCAAGAGACCCTGCCTCAAAAAGTAACCTGGGGCAGTAGAGCAGGACTGCCAATGTCCTCTGCATGTAAGCATATATGTGTGCACCCACAAACATGGTTGCTTGTGCATGTGTGTGTTCATGTGCATACACACAAACATCACAGTGATTTCTACAAAATACACTACTTAAACACAATAGCTAAGCTTTCAATGTCGTTTTAATCTATTATTGCTATTCGTTAAAGAAGCCTAGAAGGGTAGAACAGATGTGTGTTTAATTTTTCTCTATCAACATCTAATCAAAAAGCCAATCACTTCGTTATATTTCTGTAAATGTATTTCCTCCCAACAGAAACTGATACAGTTTTGATTATAAGGATTCAGAGCAGGGAGAATGGCTCAATGGCGATTGTCATGGACATATGAAAAAAGAATAAAGTCTTAGAATAAGCAATGCAGACAAACAGGGTACCCTACAGGAATCTTTACACAGAGATATCTAGTGGGAGCTTTAAACAGTAAAACCAAATTGATTTTCTTTTTTAGTTTGTCTGTTATGATTTTTATTTTTTTCTCTCATTTTGTTGGTTTTATAACTGCCAGTAATTAAAATCCTGCTGTAGGATAGTTTCAGTATAAACTAGATATACATACACATTTAGACTTGTTTGACTTCTCAGAGAGGATATTACTTCCTGCACAGGATGACTGATATAAAATGCCTTCTAAAGGTAATTATACATTTTCAACCCAGGAAAGAAATACAACTTCTTATAAACAATGAAGAGTTTCAAATGGCCCAATCATCTTGCAAACAGAAGGGGTTCCTCCTTCCCTGATAAAATAAAAACCTAATATTTCAGAAAAAATAATAAGTGAGTTCCTTTTGTGTTTAAAACAAAACAAAACAAAACAAAACAAAACAAAACAAGACAAAACAAAACAAAACAAAATTACCGAGAGAGTGTTGTGGTCTTTGTTTTTGTCACTATGGCAAAACAGCCAAGTGGATTGACTTAAAAGTGAAACATTTGATTTTGCCTGACAGTTTCAGTCCACAGCCAGCTGGCTCTCTGATTTTGGGTGTAAAGCAAGGTATACATATCATGGCGGAAAGGCATGCATGGAAGAGGAGAGCGGCTCACACCACAGCTGGAGAGGAGAGGAGACAGACACAGAGAGGACAGTGGTAAGATGAATCGTTCGCTTCACTAAACTCGAGTAATACAAAACTGTCCACTCCTGCTTTCGTTCAATATAGCACCAACAACACAAGAATGCCAAGATGGAGATACAAATCAGAAAGTAGGAAGTCAAAGCATTGCCATCCACAACGGATACGATTCTATTTAGTGGTAGCAGTGACGCTGGTGAAGAAATGATGAAAAGGAAGCTGATCAAAATTATGTCTCATGCACGCACGCACGCACGCACGCACGCACGCACGCACGCACATATACATACACTAAACCTAACCAAGAAAGCAAATGACCTCTATGATGAAACTCTAAAACACTCAAGAGAGTAACTGCAGAAGACACTAGATATTGGGAAAATCTCTCACGGGCTTAGATTGGAAGAGGAAAAATACTGGGAAAGCATGTCTCACGTGAAATATTCTGTAGATTTAATGTAATCACAACCAAGACCCCCAAATCGTTTCCACAGATATAAACAGAAAAATCTTAAAATTCATTTGGAAATATGACAGACTTTGGACAGCCAAAGTAACCCTGAGAAGAAACCATAATGCTAGAGGTATTTCCATTTTTTATTCTGAGTTACTCTGAAGAGCCATTGTAAGAAAAACCACATGGTACTGGCACAAAAGCAGGCCTATAAACAGTGGAATAAAGACTCAGAAAGAAACCCTTGCAGACACATTTGATTGCTATTATTTTTCTTTACAAAGATGTAAGAGTCCTCACTGGAGATTGAACAAACAGTACTGAGAACACTGAATACCCACAGATAAAAAGAATGAAACCGGATCCTCAATTCTCACCTTGTACTAAGATAAACTCCAAATGGATCAAAGACTACAACATAATGCAGTCTTAAAAGTGCTAGAGAAAGGTAGCAGGGGAAATAGGTCAAGTCCCATGTCTGGTAGCTCAAACAATAAGGCCATAATATCAAATAAGACAACTCAAAACTAAAATCATCTGTATAGTAAAGGGAATAACTAATAAACAGGCAGCCTATAGACTAGCATTAAAGCTTTGCCAGTCATACATCTTATAGGGGATTAGTATCTAGAATATAAAAAGAACTAAACAACCTAATCACTAAGAAAACAAACGACCTAAACAAAAATAGGTTGAGGAACTGAATGGAATATTTGAAAGGGGAAATACAAACGGCCAATTAATGTTTTAGAAGTGTTCAGCATTGTTAGCTGCCAGGGAAACGAATGCTACCCGTACTCTGAGATGCTTCAAATTTGCCACCGTCACAGTGACTATCATCAGGAAAAGATGAGCCCAAATGTTGGCCTGGGTGGGGATAAAGAGGAATCTGGACTCACTGTTGGTGGGTGTGTTGTGGGGAGGTCACTGTGGACATCACTGTGGAGGTTTCTCAGAAAGCTGAAAACAGAGCTTCTGCACAACCTACGTATTCTACTCCTAGCCTTTTCTACGGAGATATATGCTCATTTATGAGCACAGTTGTTCTAGACACAATATCAAGGGTATGGAATCAGCCTAGATACCCACCAACTACTTGGATGGACAATAAAAACGTAGTATATACATACTCAAGAGAACTTTATTTAGCTGAAACTACAGTGGAATTATTTACAGGAAAATGTATAAAATGGAAAATAGTATATACGAGATAATGTACTTCAGGCCCTGACAGACAAAGGCCACATGTTCTCTATTATATGTTTACTGTAACTTATAATTTTTAATATATATGGGAAGTAAGGGAAGGTAGAAGCCAGAAAATTAGAAAGGGCCCATGTGATCAGAGAAAAAATGCTTCCACGAAAAAACCAAAAACTAAAACATAACACATCCAAATAGTTGAATCAAGTAGATATGGTTACGTGTCAAAATAGAATCTGGAGGATGTTAGTAGGCCAAAGGAAGCGAGTCAGTCACAAAAGGTGACATATATGTTTCTACCCTACAGCGTAAATTAAAAGGTCAATTTCACACTGTTAGGAGCGGAATGTGGGTACCAGGACCAGAGAATAAAGGAACGAGACAGCTGCTAGTTAATGGGTATACAACCTTTTCTATGAGTTGAAAAAGTTATGGTGTGTGTTCAACAACGATGTACTTAAAAGTACTGGTACTGGTAAAATTGTGTGTGCGTTTTATTTTTAGCAGGATGGAAATAAATGGAAAGCAAGCACATATTCATTTACTTTGCCAAAGACTATGTCATTCTCTAAGGGTCAACAAGATGTCTTCATTCTACTTTTGAAGAGGAGAAAGACGAGTTTCAAGAATTACTTATGCTACCAGAGGCCACGAAGCTCTAACGGTATTCAAACGTATACACGTGAATTAATACGCTGCTCTCTGTTACAGAGCTTTGTTCTCTTGAAACACTGCACAAAAGCCTGGTCCCTCTCTGTCAGAACCCATTGGCTTCATCTACTAGCCCAGTTTTCATAGAACAATAATCACTCTGTGTGTTCTTGATTTTTATCACATTACATAATTTAGTTCTCTCAACATCAGCCATGTAAGCCTTATTAGTCCTTATCAACAAATGTTGAAACTGAGTCTAGGAAAGACTAGTTCAAGTAAAAAGCCTTAATGTCCAAGTTTCCTTTGCAATAATATAAATATCTCAGGATCTTGGGGTTTCTCATTTACGCCATTAAATCTTATAAATACTTACGGAGTTATACACCTGTCTCATTACTTTGAGTTTCAGTTTAATACATTTTTGTTTCAGTACAAAGGGAAGAACACAGGGATTATTTGGGCTAAATATCTAGTCAACGAAATGCATCAAATGCCTCCTATAAAACTGGAGTGAAGCCTGGCATTGAACCACATTAATGCATTCATTAGCTTATAGTCTAAGGAGAAATGGACAAATTACAGGAGCATTAGAGAATACTTGGAAAAATTAAAACAGATGAAATAGCTGGTGGGGAGACAGGGATTCACTTGTTTTTTCAGTTGGTATTATGAGACAGCAGGTGTCTATACATGGAATAAAGAGGAGAGACCCTTGGTCCTGTGAAGGCTTGATGCCCCAGTGTAGGGAAATTTGAGGATGGGGAGGTGGGAGTGGGTGGGTGGGGGAGTACCCTCATAGAAGCAGGGGGTGGGTGGGAATGTGGGTTTCGGGGGAACAGGAAAGGGGGTAACATTTGAAATGTAAATAAAGAAAATATTCAATAAAAAAGTAGCTAAGAAATAGGGATTCCACCTGTTTCTCAGGTGTCATCAGCTGATTTTATGATGGAGTTTATCTATTTATGAAGTTCAGAGGTAAACAAAATACTCCATCTGTAGCTAGTGAAAGTCCCTGCCCTATGGGGCATTTGTGTGCCACCAAACGTTAAAAGGACAAAACCTGAAATAATCTCTACAAAGTATACAAGGGAGCATGGCATGTTCCAGACAGGCTCTTCAGTATGTCATTCAGTGTTTAATTGTTGAGGAAAGAAACTATCTAATTATCTGAAGGTTTTTCCTGTGCATTTAGACCTAGGGCTATTTTTCTTAGTGAGCACCATGTTTACTGCAAGAGTTGGCGTTGATCCTCCTGAATCCAACAGAAAGGCACAGATATCCCCTGCTAAATGCAAAATGTAGAAAGTGGCACTGGGCTAAAGAGGCAACTGTGGCTTGATAATCCTTGACAACACCAGAATACTAGGAAATAGAGAGTTAATAAGCAATAGCAAGCCAGTATGGGGCACACAGTACAACCCAGCACTTAGGAAGCTGAAGCAGGGGCATTAAGAGTCCAAGGTCAGTCTTGTTAATGAAATAAAAAAAGGGGGAGAGGCAGAGAGCTTTTGGGGCTGCTTGGCAAGAATCTGACATGGGCCACAGACAAGGAAATGGGCTGCTTGGCAGGAATATGACATTGACCAAGGACAAGGAAGTAGGCTTCAGTCAGGAATCTGACATTAGGCTAGAACAAAGAAGTAATTCGGGCAGGAATCTAAATCTTAGGCTAGAACACAGAAGTAATTTCAGACCGCAATATAAATATTAGGCTAGAACAAAGAAGTAATTTTAGGCAAGAATCTAAATTTTAGGCTAGAACAAAGAAGTAGGCTTCAGGCATGAAAATGACTTTGTGCTACAACAGGGAAGTAGGCTCAGATATTTTGGTCATCCTGATAAGCCCTTAGACATGGTGATCATGGGACTTTGTTTATTGTCTTGCTTGTTCCTTGACTATTTGCGTCTATTATATTGCTAGACCATCAACCTAGAACTGACCTTAATACATACATGTAATCAAAATGGTACAAAAGCAAAAAGGAGGAGGGGGGATGGGATGGGGGTTTCTAGGGAGGGGAAATGGGGAAAGGAGATGACATCTGAAATGTAAATAAAATATCTAACAAAAAAAGGTTAAAAAAAAAGTTCAAGGTCAGCCTGAAGTCCAGAGAGAGACTCACAAGCAGTTTTTCACAAGCAATCAAAATAGATCGAGATTGACAATTTTACTAAAGTCAAACGTGACAGGTGAAGTCATTACCAAACTAGTGCCAAGGAAGCAGAAAAATATAAAACTGATAAGCTCATACGACTTTTAAAAATGGCCTTGTATTTGTTTATTTAAAGTTGAAAGCAGAAAGGAGATTGGTTCCATGTGGCTATCTGGGGAAGAAGGACTAAGGGATCCCGTGAACCTCCCATGTTTATCTTCCGGGTCCAGAAGTGAGATAAAAATTTAAGTGCAAGACATGCACATCCTAAAACATCCCACAGAGCTATAGTTTCTGACAAAAGAACCTTAGCATTTTGTGGTACCGGGACATTACCCACAGCGCAAGCAGAATGGGACTCAGGTATTCCTAACCTGTAATCTATTTCTTCTAAACTTCAGCTGCTTAAGACAGGTATAAAGTCTTCATTAGTCTTAAATGCCTGACATTCATTAATTATGACACTCTCAGTGTGGGATCAAATCCGACCATCGAAGGTAAATCTTTCTCTGACATCGTGGAACAATGGGGAACAAACCACCCATCGGTTAGTCAACAAGGACTTTAAAAAATACCATACTTTCATTTTAGAAGGATGAGCTTTATCGGTGAATATGGACATACCATTTTGAAAAATAACACTTTTTTTTTTCTATCTGTGCTGCTGAATTAATGAATCTTTTGCATGACGTTGGATGACTGTTCCTAGGTACATATTCACATCATGTTTGCTTATGCTGCACTCTGAAGTCTTAGACAATGGTATCAAAGCATTCTGAATGCTGGGCTAGCCTCAGTCTAATGTCCACTGTTAGCTGAAGGTACTTTCAGAACCTTTACCAACTTCCGGTAAAACTTTACAGCTTGGGAAAAGAATAAGCAAAATTAGCACGAAGAAAGTATTTTCAAAGCCTTCCTAATTTGAATATTGTCATTTAAATGGCCCAGTCAAACTAAGATTATGGAGTTAAGCTATATGGAGATAAATCTATCGATAAACAAAAATCCTTTACTCCGTAAGATCTTCTATCTTCTTTTCCACTAATGTAGGGGGCACATTGGAGACAATGACCTGCATATCCAGCTGACTGACCACGGAGACCTGAAAAGTGAAAACAGAAGGTGTTTAATTTCTAATCGTGAACACTTACATTTTAAATATTAATATCATCTGTTTTCTATTATCTCTAGAATCTGTAGTTACTCATTGCTGGATGTTTTTATTTGAAAAAAAAAATCACATAACTTTCTATTGGTATTAGGATTAAACCACTATTTGAAATAGGTAGAGGACTTGCTGTGGACCTAAAAGTTAGATGCTAAGTGGATTGCATTATTTTGGCTTTGAGCTTGCTTTTTTAAAAAAAATCTATGATAACTGTGGGGGTTTGAATCAGAATGGCTTCTCTAAGCTCATATTTGAAGGCTTAGTCTCCAGGGAGTGGAACTGTTTGAAGGATTAGAAGGATTAGGAGGTGTAGCCTTGTTGGAGGAAGTGTGTCACCGGTGGTGGGCTTTAAGGTTTCAAAAGCCCATGCCAGGCCCAGAGTCTCCCTTTCTTTGCTTATGGATCAGAATGTAGCTCTCAGCTACTGCTACAGTGTCTGCCTGCCTGCCACCGTGCTCTCTCTCAAGATGATAATGGACTAACCCTCTGAAACTTTGAGTCACTGATTAAATGCTTTCTCTTAATAGTTGCCTTGGTCATGGTGTCTCTTTACAGCAACAGAACAGTGACTAAGACAATAACATAGGAGTGAAAGTTGGGTTGTACTTGATCTCATCATTTAAGAAACACCCAGCAGAATAAAAATACCATTTCGAATTTTTAAATCTAAAGATAATTTACTCATTGCAATGAACACTCTGGGGGGTAAAATGGGTTAGAGTGTCTGATTCCGCAGGCTTCTCACATACAGTCCCCATGTCTATTTAGTCGATTCTAATCCATGGAGATGCCTGCATATGATATCTACAGCGAAACTAAAAGGAGCAATGTTAGCAAGAGTTGATGGATATGCTGCACTTATTCAATATTTGATGACATCCTTCTGTGATTATATAAAGTAAAAGTAGTAGTTCTATGCTGACTGCATTCTTAGTTTTTCTTAAAAACCCTACAGCTTTCAACTTTAACTATCACAAGTAGTTATTACATATGACTCTCATTTAAATAAGAAAAACCATAAAACAACTGGAGGATTTGTTGTGTGATTTTGATGGCTAGTTTTATGTCAGCTTGACACAAGCTAGAGTCACCTCCAAGGAGGGAACTTAATTGAGGAATTGCCTCCATAAAATTGGTCTGTAGGCAAGCCTGTAGGGCATTAGTAATTGATGTTGGAAGGCCTGGCTCATTGCGGATGCTGCTATTCCTGGGATGGATGTTCTGAATGCTATAAGAGAGGAGAGCAGGCTAAACAAGCCATAAGGAGCAAGTCAGTAAGCAGCATCCCTTCATAGCCTCTGCATCAGCTTCTGCCTCCAGATTCCTACAGGCTTTGAGTTCCTGACTTGGTTTCCCTCAGCAGACAGTAATTCACAATATACAAGCCAAACAAAACCGTTATTCCTCTATTTGCTTTTGGTCATGGTGTTTCATTACAGAAGTAGTAATCCTAACTAGGATAGAGATCAAAGCATGTGTCATAGCTATAGAGGTTTTTTTTTTTTTTTTTTTTTTTGAGACTCTTTTTCTAAAAAAAAATTATTTTTATGTAATTGGTGATTTCCTTGTATGTATGCCTGTATGAGGGTGTCAGATCCTCTGGAACAGGAGCTACAGACAGTTGTGAGCATCATGCAGAATTGAACTTGGGTTCTATGGAAGAACAGCTAGTACTCTTACCGGATGAGCCATTTCTCTAGCCCACCATAGCTGTAGTTTAATAATCAATCCTTTTATGAGAGGGCTGTGTTGTTGCTACATAGCTTGTATGCTGTATTGCTGCCAAATATTTGTACAAGAATCTGAAGTCAAATCTTAAACAATCTTTCACATACCCATGTACTATTACAGTAGCATTAGTGTGTGTGTGTGTGTGTGTGTGTGTGTGTGTGTGTGTGTGTGTACCAGAACCATAAAACTGGATACTCTGGATTGATTATAGTTAGTACCAAATATCTCAACATAATTTATGGTAGGGAATGCATTCACATTACCATATAATTTTCATATTGGCTCCAAGTTATCTAAATGCAGTTATTAAGAGATGGGTTTACAAAACCTCTAGGAAGCAGACAGGAAATTTAAATAACAAAAGTAGACAAAGGAGTAACTGATGGGAAGCAGAAATCTGCAGTCTGAGGACAGATGCTCCTGTGAGAGGGCCAGCCTCTGCTGGCTTCCTGTGAGCATCGCCAAATAGGAAAACCAGTTCAGACCTGCTGCATCATTTAGGTTTCCAAGGAAATAAGTCCGAGACATTACAGAAAATATTCACAGCTCAATAGGAGACCGTTCAAATTTAGTATGAGCCTAATATTGTGGGAGGCTAATATATCTTCTCCAAGTCTGCATTAAGACTCTGTTTGATACATCAACAGTCAAGCAGTGGCCACTGGCAGTTTAAACTCTGTGCTTCTTCCTCCTTGTATGCAGCTGCATCTATATGCACAAAATTGTTATTTATCTTTGAATTTTGGAGTTTTTAGTAGAATTACATGGGGGAAAATCTCTATAAGTGTGGCTCTAAAACTTGCGCTTCCCTTTTCCCCTCCCCTTCCCTCTCCTCTCTTCCTCCACACTCTCCTTTTCTTCCCTTTTTTCCTCCCTCTTTTCTTCTTTCTATCTTTGACCCCTTCCTTCTTTTGCTTTCCTTTATTTGTAACATCAAATTAGGAAAGATCAGGCAGGGTTGCAGTCAACACCAGCAGCCTGAAGGAAGGCAGCCACAGCAGAAAGTACAGCAATCAGATAACAGTCTCTGTAGGCTGAAGCTCCTTCCTTCCTCTCCCTTGCCGCTGGGATCTACCTCAGAGTCAAGAGCTATTCCAGTGAGTTGGTGATGAAACAGTTCCTACTTCTACTTTGAGAAGGGATGCTGAGGTGACAGTGTGAGTTGTGGAGAGTCCCCTGGAGGGTCTCAGTATTCAGTGCTTTTATGGTTCCATATATACCTTACCCATATCTTCATAAATGGAGCCTTCAGTAGACACTTTAAAAGTAACCCCTTTGGTCAGGGATGGTGGTATCCCATGCATGAAATCCCACATGAGAGGAGAGGCAAGCTTGGGTTTCAGAATGAGACCCTGTCTCAATGTCCTCTACCAATTATTGATTTTATATAAGTATGAACTTCCTACTAGATTTTTATTAATACAGGTCCAAAAAAAATTAGGCATACTCCAGACTGAAAAAGACTACAACTTGGGCATATTTCACAAGTCTTACATTAGATTGAACAAGGGCCAAAAGGATCAATAAATGGATGAGCAGAGGAAAGGAATCAATAAGTGAATGAGCAGAAGAAAGGACTCAATGAATGAACGAATGAGCAGAAGAAAGGAATCAATGAATGAATGTGAAAAGGAAAGCAACAGCAAGAACACAGGACAATCAAGCTGGTGCCTTCTTGCCTAAGGTAAAAGTAGGATTTAATCAAGGGAGTGCTAACCCAAGACTGAGGGACTACGTTTTAAGCATTCAAAGGAGTTTGGGGAAGGGTATGGACTAATGACTGCTGTTTATCTGCCTCTTTTAGCCTCTTCAGGTGAGGTTTACCATTGGTGCTACTTCTTGCGACCCCACACAGCAAGAAACAATGCTTTTCAGGTCAACAAAGCCTCCATCTAGACTTGATGGAGTGAGGGGAAGCATGTGATCCTAGCAGTTAAGATTCAGCTGTGGAGTCGAATTGATGTCTCTGCTTTACGTAAGAAAAAGAATGAAAGACGTACTTGGTAATCCACACTTGGTAATCGACCAGATCTTTTGGTAGCTGCTCATCCAGATTTTTTTTTCTTCCCCTGGGTGCACAGCAGGAAGAAGAAGGAGATCCCTCCAGGCCGGGGGAGGGAGAGGAGAGATGCCACACTTGAGAAAGGGTGAGACAGAGAGTATAGCTACTATGTAGGAGGTGGGGGAGAGTGGCCCAAGAGGGCTGTTCGACTGGGTCCAGGGCAACAAAGATAAAATAAAGGATTCAGTAAGTAATAACTCAGGAATATCGGGGAGGAGGTGAAGCCATGTGGAGGTTTAGGAAGTGACCCAACCATTGAGTTGTTTAAGCATATCAAAATATAAAGGCTGTGTGTGTGTGTGTGTGTGTGTGTGTGGTGTGTATCTTTCATTCAGGAACCAGATCATTGGGCGGGTAGTGAGCAATGCACCGCCACCAGGATTTGTATATAAAAGATGAGTATAATATTTGTCTTAATTCTCCATTGAAATCACTATGTACATATTTTCAGAAATTTACAACTTACTGTATCATAATTTAAAAACACCTTTATATAATTGCTTGCTTTTTCTCTATACAGGGCTGTTTCAAATATTTTAGAGATATTCATGTATACACTGTTGGGATGCTTTGTGCGACAAAATAAGATTAAATGTAATCAAAATAAAGAGAAGAAGCGTGTGACTCACAAGGGTCTAATGACAGCTTTGTTATGCACATATTTTACATCTAGGTCATTTCATTCTTCCTTTTGAGCCATTTCTTCATCTCCTTTCCCTTATTTCTATAAAAGTGAACACTGCCATTCTACAGAACATGCACTAAGTCACTAATAACGGACCCTACATAATTTTAAATTTGCACTAGAAATTTAAATTTACATTTGAAAGATGTTGACAAAATTGTTTTAATTATGCTTTTAATCAAGTATTTAAAACAGTCTAACACATGTTGAAACACAGTCCCCACATGTAATCATATGAAATGCCCCATGAAGAGATTTGACTTTATCACTGGAGTCTGTGGAATCCAGTTTCCTCTCATACTCCTCACAGACTTCACTGTGGCCCAGAGCATGTCGTGGCACTCAGCACCTACACGAGACTGATATATAGTGTTTGCACACACTTGTCCTCTCTTCATGGACTGTAACTCTGCTTCCCAACTGGACTTTGCTATAAACCATCTTGTAATACAATGAAAGGAATGGCTTAATAGCCTTTTTAGGATCACTGTTGAGGTTTGGTCTTTTGCGATGTGTCATAATGTTAATATTGGCCCCAAAGCTTTGGTTGTCCCAGTGATGAGAGTATCCTCATGTATACCGAGTGATGCTATGTGACTTTGCTCCTTAAATTAAAACTATTGGTTGAATAAAGATGCCAACAGTCTATATAGCTGGGCAGAAGAGAGGTTGGTGGAGTTCCAGTTCCTGGGTTTGGGGTCTGAGGAGAAGAGAGGGAATAGAGAGAGAAGAAGAAACCAGGAGGTAAACACTCATGAGACTTGGTCACGAGGACGGGCCAGTTGGATTAAGAGCAGCCCAGACAGGACATGGCAAGTCATATCTCAGGGTTTTTGATTGAGAGGTAGATACCAATAGCTTAGAGGGTAGATATCTGCCCAGCTCTAGTGCTGATTAAGGTTTATTAGAAATATTAAAGTTTTGTGTCTTTTATCTGGGAACTTAATGATCAAATGCAGGGTAGAAACTATCAACTGAGATTAAATAAGTACTACAACAGATCGTTGTGTATCTTCTTCTTCGATGATATTGTACCAAAATTTAAATGTTCATACCTACAGCTCTGGATTTCATTTGAAATCTGAAGCACTGATTACAAATACGAAAATCTATTCATTTTTCTTATAGTTCTCAGAGAGCCTTTTGTTCATAGTTCAAATCAATATTTGGTTACTTCTGTTTTAGACAACAGTCTCACATAGCCCAGACTGGGCTAGAACTCTGTATGCACCTGATGGTGGCCTTGAATTCTGTATTTTCATGTCTGCCCATCTCCAAAGGTTGAATTACAGGAGTGTACTCCCATGTTTGATATTATGATTGAATTTCAACATGTTGTTTTTGCCATTTGGATAACATTAATTCAAGAATTTCAAATACTGACACATTTCATTATACAAAATGAAAAAAGAAATGTTTTTTAATTATGACCACTAATCTTGTCAGAATAGTCACTGGGTAATGACACGCTGTCAAGTTCACAGTGGGAAATACAAGCCTTTTAGTGTTGTGACTCAAACTGGAAAGCTCCAATGCTGTCATCAGAAATAAATACTGCCAATTGTTTCCCTTGACATGAAAGACTTACTTCATTCATCCTTTTGTAAATGACTTCCAAATATTCATCTTGAATAAACATATTTTATCTCTAAGTTATTCCTTCAAACAAAAAAATCTATTCTTTGAACAAAAGCAGGTAGCTCAAATTGAATCTTTTTATTTTGAGGCAGTCATCACTTTTTAAAATACTTTCCAATTTGTCATAGAAAATATTTAAAGGTGTTTGTTGTTTTTGAAAGCTAGAAAGATGATTGGTGGAAAGAAAATGATAATAGATGGATAGATAGTTAGATAGATATAGGTAGATGATAGAGACAGATAGTGTCTTCTATTTATGAATCAGCTGTGAGAGTTTAGCATTCTTACGGCATAGATGATATGTTAAAGTTATGGTACCAAACATCTTGCCAAGTCAGTGAGAGCACACAATAAATAGAGCACATGGCCTGAGCCTTCTCAAGCATACATGCTGCCAGATGGGAAGAAAATAACCCAAGCAAAGAAAACAAGAAGTCACAGTGATGTGGTAAGTAACCAAACCCTAAGTATTGGCCTGAAGGCTACTAGACAAGTGAGACCATTTAAAGCAAAGGTAAGCATACTTTTGTGCACATTTTCTCAGATGTCAGCATGAGCAGTGACCTAGTAGAAGGAGAGTCAAAATTCTATGTTTTTTTTCAATGAAGCATAATATAGAGTGATGTTGTGTTTGTGGATTGACTGGACCATTCTACTGGCTGTTGAATGATCATGAGGGTTTATCTAAGTGAGACTGGGGTGGTACATGTACTTTGGAGTCCAACTCCCCTGACCATGAGCTTGCTGTCAGTAACTTGGGGGCTCAGATAATATACCACATGAGAACACATTTTTTTTCTTTATCTGGTTCTTTCTTCCAAGTAGACATGTTTTGATAGACAAAGATGCAGGGTCTTTTGACTCTGTATACTGATATTTTCCTCTGTGACTCTGAGGATTCTCAGGGCCAGATCTGCATTGTTAGCTTTCAAATTTCTCACACTTTCATTTTCTTACACTGAAGGATTTTGTCACCTTCTCTGGCTTCTCAACAGTAAGACTGATAGTATGAGACTTTTCAGCCTCAATTGGCCTGTAAGTCAATGAAATAGATCCATTGGCTTCATTTCCACAGAGATTGTGACGAAGGGATACGTAAAGAAAGGAAGTTACTTTTTGTATCATGGGCCGTTTATTTGGATCAATAAAGCACCGTATATCAGTTAATCAAGCAGGAGGAACATGCAGGTTTCTCATAAGAGAACGTATGAGAAGGAAAATATTCAATTAAGCAGACTGAGCGTCTTGCTGGGAACAAGAGCACGGAAATTGTACGGGTACATTTGATATCATGATTGAGGGTGGGAGGTTTGAAATGGAGGTTTAGAAGCGGTAGCACAGATAACTATGGCTTCAAATGATGGAACAGGATGCAGGGCAGAGTCATAAAGGGAAAAAGCTCAAGGGATTATGATTATAGAACATGGGAAGAATAGCCTTATAAAAAATGGAAGAGATTGCCAAAAAATAAGCTGAGAGAAGTGGAAAATATGAGCCAACCTGTGGAAGGAGATCATGGGGATGGAGGTCAGACTCTGAGAAAGGAGCAGAGCTTGAGAAGTGACCACACTGTCACATGAAGATTACAGTGTCAGTGAGCAGCACGAAGAACACACCGGACAAAACCAGCAAAGAATCCATATGGACTATAAGGACCCTCCCTTGATAAAGTAACAGCAGTAAATGGTGTAAGGACATGCCTCACCCTTCACCCTTACTAATCGTCTTCAATGACTGTCTGCCACTTTAGAACATGGTTCTGCGATGTTTCACATGGCTTCCGTATCTCAAACCACCGACTTCCGCCTGTAACCCCTCCATTGTCCGTGTTCCCTCTCATGTGCTGTACGTTGAGTGAATAACTGAGTTACCCAGCCCTCTCTTCATCTACCTTCCATCTTGGTTTTGACGTCTATCACCCTCACACCCTCGGTGTAGGGACTTTATTTGCCTTTTCTCTTAACTAAAAAGATTGCATGCATTACTATGAAATCATTTTTGAAACGACTTTCCTGATGCCGTCTGCTTGTAATAGAAATATATATATATATATATATATATATACACATATATGTATATATATAGTATATACGTAAAATATATTATGATTTGTTTTAAATGAATGTATTTCTTCAAAAAATATAATATTTAGTAAACATCCAAGTATAAATAAATACATATAAACACATACATTAAGTGTATGGTTTATAATTACTGTACAATTACTTTGAATTTCAAACAAAAAGTATGGACTTCATATTGTTCACATATTTCACTATTATTCATATTATACATAATGATTATCTATATTTCCTTGTGTTTATTTTATAATATCTTATTTATACTCAGCACACTAACCTTATCATTTATCCTCTAAGCTCCACAATGTACATTTCTTAGATATAAAAAAGGAAAAAAAAGTGTGCATTATCTTATGTAAGGTTCACAGGTCTGTGTTTGATCAAAAATAATATTTTATATTAAAGGTTTCTTGGCTAATATTGAACTGTATTTTTATTACAGTGAAGCTTTCTATACACAATGGTGGTGACTTGGGTTCTCTGATATCTGAGAAAATGCCATTTTATCCCTGATGCCTACATATAGATAAAAGTTAACTGGATGAGAACCAAGGTGTCCTTACTAAGAACACTTACTAAGTGTTATAAGACTAAGTAAGTATTTCTTACTAAGATGTATAATACGTTTTATTTAATTCTTGCTCGATATGAGAAATGTTCAACAATCATCCTACTTATGACTGTCATTAGTTTTATCAGTGAAAATTCCAAACCACCTCTGTATCCATTTTGATATTCCATGTTTTGGCTAAAGTTAGAATCGAATTGCTCTTGAGTTGCTCTACCCGTGAAACTGTATTCAGCCCGAGAGAAACAAAAGAAAGGAATACTGTTTTATGCAGACATATGCGACTTGGTAAAATACCATTTCTACCATCACTGGAGACCCTGCCGTTATAACAAAGAAAATTACGTATATTAAAATATAACCTACCACAATGTGTTTTCTGTTTTGGTTTTTAAACTACAAAGGCCATATGTCCTGATGAAAATGTAATGAGATTTACATTTTAGAGAGTCTATCTCAAAGTATTACTGAAAGTGCAAATAGCTAAAACACTCACTCCAGGCTCGTGGCTCATGCCCCTCACACATGCGCTTACCAGTACATCCGCTTTCCCGCTCAACCCCTTCCCGTAGTCGTCAGTTGCAATCACTTGAAACTTGAAGTAGGATCTCCTCATATTGTGGAAGAGCATGGCTGTCTTGATGAGCCCTGTGTATGTTTCCACCACAAAACCCTCTTTCCCTTCTTTAATCGGTGGTATGATGAGTCTGTAAGCCATGGCACTGTAATTTCCTGTGTCCCTGTCGGTGGCCTAGGAAGGGAAATCAGATGTTAAGTCATCAGTCAGAAGGAAGAAAAAGCTACTGGAAAGCTTAGTTCTACTTCCAAGGCTACTTGTGTAATAATAGCACCATATATTTCTGCAAAAATTCCATTTTCCTGAATATCATTATGCATATGCAGAAGATACATCTGCATATCAAATAATTATCATCCCAATGATACTGGCTCTGGAACAGTTATTACAACAGAGAAGAATCCAATCTATCAAGTTTTATGTTTCTGCCGGGCGGTGGTGGCGCACGCCTTTAATCCCAGCACTTGGGAGGCAGAGGCAGGCAGATTTCTGAGTTCAAGGCCAGCCTGGTCTACCGAGTGAGTTCCAGGACAGCCAGGGCTACACAGAGAAACCCTGTCTCGAAAAAAACAAAACAAAACAAACAAACAAAAAAAAGTTTTATGTTTCTGTCAGGATAAGTTCTAATTTAGGCTATGGATCCAAATAATGGGCGTGGTGGAATCTATTACTTCAAGATTATCAAGTAGCTGTGGTTACACCCTGACCCCAATTTTTTCAGTAATTTTTTATAATTGTAGATTTCTGTCTTTAATTTTTTCATTAATATTTTGGTTATGTTTTCTTCTCCTCCAACTCCTACCAGGTCTTTCCTACTTCTCTACCCACAAAATTTCACCTTCTCTTTCCCTCCAAAATAAAACAAAACAAAAAGAAAAACCAAAAGCAAACAAAAATCAAAGTTTTGACCTAGCACGTAGTCTAAGAGGTGGAGACATAAAGAACTTTATGCTGACATATCAATTAAACTAAGTAAGACGTAGTTTTTCACAAATATGTTTATGGACATAGGAGTACATGCCAACCAGTTAATATTACAGTAAGATCAGGTATGATAGATGGTAGCTCTCACTTTTGTGATCCTCTGATTAAACGGAGTTCTTAGTGCCAGGGAGTTACGGTGTACAGGCTTAAAAGTTTTAATCAATTAGTTATCAAAAGGGAATAACTATTTGGATTTTCAATTTCTTCTTAGAAATGGCTATGAACAGAATAAATTATATTGGTTCTATGGCTTCTACTTAAAGGGAAGTTTTCTGGATGTCAGTTCCAGAATTATTTCAAAGCAATGCTCTTCAGAAAGAAATGGTGAGGGCTGACGTGTTTCTCAGGACTGAGAAAGCACACTGGCTGTTCCTCCAGGGGACCCAGGGTAGGTTCCCAGCATCAATGTGATAACTCACAGTCATCTGTAACTCCAGTTCCTGGATCTGATGCACTCATGACCTCTGTAGTAGGCACCAGGCACGCAAGTAATGCCTAGCCATGCACACAGCCAAAACACCCATATACATAAAATAAAAGGTATTTTTTAAAAAAATTGTATAAGCATTATTTTTAAAAATTGAAAATAAATATATAATATATCCAAATCAAAGACCAAAGTCTATACAACTCAATTAGCCCTTATACAGGTAGAAGAGGGATTTGGGAAGGAAGCTGTGAACCTTCACATTAAGTTTTCCACTTTTAATTTCGAGTATATAACACGAAAGGCTAAATGCAAGAGGAAAATAGGAAGGAGGAAATGCAGATAAGAAACACACGCTGCGACACAGCATCTAAAGCTAATTGTTCTTCTAATTCTACTATGGACTTTATGTTTGGGTAGTGCATAAGTGCATAAAATATATTCCAAACAGAACGTATATTAAAAGAAATTATGGATAAGAGAATCAGACAATGCTACCAGGCTATATGTAAATGTGTATTATTCAGGATACACATCATTCAGAATTTCTGTTTTCCAGCATTTTCTATCACAGGGCTATTGATACTTTTCTCAGCACTTAACCTAAATCGTGACATAGTACACATTTTTAATCTGCATCAAAACTCTGAGAGCTATACCAAAGTAATTTAATAGCAAGAAAAACACTGCTAAGGAAGTTACTGTTCTAATTATTGAGAGTAGCGATGTCTAGTAAAATGTTCTGGGTACAGATAGGGATCATCTCAAAATGTTCGGATCCTCGCAGCAGAAATCAGTCATACGTGACACCACTGGGAATTTGAAATGAGGCCTAGGTGGTCAAAGAACCAGGATTAATCTAACTGGATCACAGAGTGTTAGTGCTGGTACACAAACAATGACAATAACAAATAATAGCTCACATACAGTAAGTATAGTATAAACTTGACTTGGCTTCAGGCTTTATATATACTCTGAACATTTCAAGCACTTCAGGATAGCCCCATCTGCACAAAAAGGAACGCATCTTATACTAAATAACCCAGATAGCTCAACTTGAGATAAAAAAGAAAAAAAGAATTACAACTTGTCTAAGTTGCTGTCATGATTAGTTCTGAACTTGACTGGGTTCAGAATTACCCAGGAGACACCTCTGTGGGCGTGGCTATGGGGTCATTTCCAGTGACGTTTAATGGAGGAGGGGAGATGCTCCATAAATGTGGGCAATACAGTTCCCTGGACTAGTGTCTCGGACTGAAGATGATGGAAAGATGGAGGAAGCCATGCAGACACCAGAATCCATCTGTATGACTACAGATCCAATGCGTCCGGCTGCCCCATGGTCCTGCTGCTATGCCTTTCTTGGCATGATGGGCTTTATTATCAAACTGCGAACCAAAGTGAGCTCTTTTTTCTTATGGTGCTTTCATCATTTAATTCCCCCCCAGCAACAGCGTAACTCCAGTCGCTAAGATTCCTCAGTGAGAGGAGGGTAAGCAGGTTACTTCAGCTCACTTTCTCATGAGATCTGATGTTCTTCCTAGCACAGCCAGGTTTGGGCACTGGAGTACCCGGGATGAGATTTCAATTAGCTTTCCACTCTCACTTACAGGAGAAAGAACGAGTTATTAAGGTTAACCTTTTAAAACGTTGAACTGTGGTGACTTTATTCATTTCGCGGAGAATAGCATAAGAAAAAAAGTGTTCACAACTAAAATTAAACGCAGAATCTAAACCAACTAACCTGAAACATTACCGTCCACACTCTGAGTACATTTGCTATGAGTGTCAAATCAACCAAAGAGGCTTGGACAAATGGCTTGGGGAGATGGCTCAATTAGTAAAGCAATTGTCTCAAAAGCATGAGGGCCTAAGTTCGATTCCCAGATATCACATACAAAAAATCTGGGCCAGTGAACCCCAGGGATTCTCTTGATTCTAACTCCCCAGGGTGGGCCAGTCTGTCTAGCCTACTTGGTGACTCCAGACCAGCGAGAGACTCTCAAGATGAGTAACAACAGAGGCACAACACTTCAGGTTGCCTTCTGACTTCCACATGCACACACACACACAGGCCCCTACATATACATAAACACATGTACCCAGCACATACAAACAGATTTGATTTTGATGCATCCAATCTTTAACTTTTTGGTTAGCATTAAGACTTCTCTTCAGCTGGGTGGTGGTGGTGCACGCCTTTAATCCCAGCACTTGGGAGGCAGAGGCAGGCAGATTTCTGAGTTTGAGGTCAGCCTCATCTACAGAGTAAGTTCCAGGACAGCCAGGACTACACAGAGAAACCCTGTCTCGAAAAAACAAAACAAAACAAAACAACAAAAGACTTCTCTTCAAAGAACTAATTTATTGTTAATGGAAACTTTGAAATGTAATAGCCATGCCTAAAGTGTACCAAGTTATGAGTGTACAGAGAAATACATTTTTTAAAAAAAATGTGCATGTCTATGAGGTCAATATGTATATTAAGAATCAAAACTCCTCAGCCATTTATGTCTACAGTCATGTCTCAGTCAGACCCACGTCCCTCGGGGAAGCCACTTGATCTGGCTGTATTATTGCTTAGGTTTGCTCATTTTCAAAGTTTATATTAATAGATTCAGCACAAGTCCTACTTTATGACTCAAGTCTTTCACTTCGTTTTGTGTTGTGAGGTTCAGTCCTGTTTAATTTGAAGAGAAACGCTAGTAACACAATGAAATTTACATAGGAAAGATGGTTACTGTATAACCAAAGCGGTTCTCGGCACGTTAACTAAATCACACAGTTTCTATGGACTAACTTCTCATTTCAAAAAAAAAAATTGTTTTTTTTTCACTCCCTAATTCATTACATTATGAAAACTACAACACAGTCATATTTCATAATAAATGACTGAGATGTTTCTTGCAGTAAGCTTTTTTTTTTCTGAAACAAGTCATTATTCTCTGTAAAACTCAGAAATATCATTCTAGAATTTTGCATATTATGATCATAAAATTGTAGAAATGAAACACAGTTTTTTTGTTTTTTTGTTTTTTTGTTTTTTTTTTTAAGAGCAGATTTGGTAGATGTTTGAATCCCTGATGCTCGGTTTTCGTGTGTTACGCAGTTTTAGCCCGCTTTCTTTTCCTCTTCGAAGGGACACCATACTCAGCAAACTATCTTAAAGATCTCACTTCAGGAGGTGGTCACAGAACAGCTGCCAAGAGCATGTAGATTTTGGTAGCACTTTCCTTTCTCTAGCAAGTACATAGAATTGAATGATGGTTGCCAATAGAGGTAAAGTAGAAAATTCCAGCAGCTGGTTAGCTTTGGAGCAACACCCAGCCCAAGTTCAGTTTAGGGCCGTATCTTCTCTGAGGGACATGAGTCAGACATCTTCAAGTGCATGCCCTACAGTCACACACAGACGAGGACCAAATGTTCTCGTGAAAGAACTGATAAAATATGACATGTTTAAATACATACTGACTCACACCCAAGGTGCCAGCCACAAAAACTCAGTGCACGATTTGAAATCTGGGTTAAGATATATAAAGGTAGCATGCAAAAGTAATTTTAAAATCTATTTTCCTTTCCAACCCCTTAGTTACCATTAATAATGATTCTGAGACTAATTAGTTATTACTAAATGCCTAGGCCATAAGCTTTGGCTCATTCTCTTTGATTAGCTCATAACTTATTTAATGCATTTAAATGATTCTATGTTTACCATGTGGCTAGTCACCTCTCCTGCTGCCTTAGAGTCTCCTCAGCGTCTCCCTGCTGGTTCATGACTGTCTTTTTGTTCTGTCTAGCTTTTGATCTGTCTAGCATCTTTCTTTTATCTCTATTTCCCAGAATCCTTTCTCTTCCTGCCAGTGTCCCTCCTACCTCCTATTTCCTGACTCAGTTCATTGGCTGTCGGCTTTTTTTATTGACAGCTGATGTTCATAAGATTCTTTCTACAGCACAAAAAGCTTGTCATTAAGGGTATCATCGCTGTCTGCTTTCTGCTTTGAATAGTTCTAAATAGGTTTGCTTAGTCTTACACTTTTTTTTAATGTTGAGGTGGACTTCAGTAAGTCCCCCCTTCAAGATTCACTTTTAACTTCTGTTTCTTCTCTGTCAATGAGATGAAGTGTGTCCAGAGAATGTTATTGTAAATATGCATATATCTTTATATCTGCTACATTATGATTTTGATGTGCTGAAAATTATGTTTATGTAATACATTTAATGGCTAAGAACAGCATGACCATTAGAGACTCATTTAGAGCTGCTAAATTCATATCACAATAGCAAGAAGGGTTTGCCTTTCTAGAATACGTTCGGATCAGTAAAGACAGACACTTAAGCACTCAACACCTCAATTAATTTAGACTTGTCATTTTTGACATATAAGATTATAACTCTCTTAAGATGTAATAGATTAATGATTTTTTAAATTGAGGATGGGGGTATGCACTTGGTTTTCATAATCATCTTTGACTTGATTTGTATTTTCTTGTTTTTCTTGTTTCCAGATCCCATTTGTCTCAGTCTTCCAAACCTTCCTCAACTGAAACCCACATACTATGTACAGAAAAAAACTTTAAGGATGTCGGTATCTAGTTCTTGGTTTTTCTATTCAACTTACTTCTTTTAAGTGCAGGTTTTATGTAGATGACATACTTGGCCACTTATGTTCAATTCTCAGGCTAGTGACATTCCTAGAGCAGTGAACTGCCTGGTCGCTGCTCTAGAGATGACTCTCACGGAGGCACCGGCCCTAGGGAAATGCCCCGTCTCAGGAAGATTAAACCCCAATGCGTACGCATCACAGCACAATGCACTCATCAAAGCTGAAACCTCGGTTGGTAGTGAATTTTCACCTTTGCCCTCCCCCTTGAGACCTTAGGTTTGGAGTTCCTGTCCCCCTCTGCTCTCCTGTTGAGGTCACAATGTGGTTATCTCTTGTCTTTGTCCCTTGGATCAACTGAATCTTGAGTTTCGACCTCATGACTGAAGACGGAGAATTTAAACAACCAGGAAGACGTGTGTGACCCCGTAAGTAAGTTCACCATCCAACTTCCAAAATGTGCTTCTGCTCCATTTAGACCATCTTTTCTGTAAACAGCGACTTGTCTCGAGTGGGTAACTTTCCCCGCTTGTTTACGTGCATATTCTTCCATCTCCTCTAGAGCTGTGTACATTCTAATTTACATGGAACTTCAGGATATCAAGTGTGACATTCCTCAGCTGTTCATCTTAGGAGTAAAATACCTTTACCTGTGCCATCTGTCGGCTCTTACAATCTTAGAGTTGCAGCTGGCCCTCCTCTCCCATCGAAGGAACATTTGTAGCGATCAGAGCTTCTCCCAGCTCTCCGCACATGCTATTATTACCCTGTCACTTTAATGTTTTCCTCTTAAAACTATAAAAGCATATTTGTCTTCTCCATTAAGACAAAGCTTTTACGATGATGCTAACCGCACCGCTTTACTCATTTTTATAGTTCAGTTCTCTATCACTCCTTTCTAGTATTCCTTACCTCCACCTCTTTGTTGAAACATAGCTAGACCCATGCCTCTCCGGAAAGAGCTAATCTTGTAAAGTCAGGCTTCATATGGTGCTTAGGCTCAGATCTAGCAGTCTGTGCTCTTGCAGAGTGGGCGCGTGTGTGGTACGGATGCACACTTCACTGTCAGCTAACATCTGCGCATCATTCACAGTTTCCAGTGCTGTGTGATAACACACACACACACACACACACACACACAGTCTCACTGTCAGTTTATTGATCGAGGCTGGCCAGAGAGATCAGTAAACTATCGCTAATTATACAGGTGGGTGGTAGCCCAAGCAGGGTGGGTCTTACTCTACAGCCACACAATCCAATATGTCAGAATACCAGGCATTTAAAACCCACTGAAAAGAACAGAAAATGAAGGGTAAACCATTCTAAGATTTTTTTTTTTTCTAGATGCAAGGAGAAAAATTATAAATGCACATGCCAGAATCTAAGTGCCCATGTTTCTTTCAAAGCTGGTATATTGAAAATACTTCCATAGTGTGGTGTATGAAAGCTGGCTTTTCAATAGTGATTGGTGCCTGAGGGTAGAGCTTATAGGAGGGTTTAAGTATCCTAATTCTATTTATTTATTTATTTACTTACTTATTTATTAAATATTTTTTTGAGATAGAGTCTTACTATATAGCTCTGGCTGCTCTGGAACTCACTATGTAGACCAGGCTGGCTTAAATGCATAGAGAATATCTTGCCTATGCCTGCCAAGTGCTAGGATTCAAGGCACGTGCCACTATACCCAACTAATGAATGGTGTTTAAAGCCATGTAAAGAATGGAACGTAGTCAAGGACAAAAAGTATCTTTTAGAAACAGAAAATGAACCATTTACATAAACTCTCAAGATAGGTAAATTTTTTTTTTTTTTAAAAATACAAACTGTTACAAATACAAAAGGGACCCGTTCCTTAAAACTGAAGATTCATAACTAATTTTTTTTCAGAAAGATACAGATACATAAATAAAAAGCACAAATCCATTTCATCATCGATTAAGTCATTAAAAAGAGAACAGCTAATAATATTGGCTAAATTAATGCTTAAAAGCTAAAACTGACTCACTGGAATGATTCATGTGTCCTTAAAGAGTTAATATGTTACTTTCTCAAGTTTATTTGTACTAAGAAGGTTAAACCAGGTTCATGACCTCATTACCAAGAGAAAGGGGTGAGACTGGTGATTAGATTTACTGTCTTTTATGTTTTCTTCTGGCCAAAAGAGGAAAGCTATGTCTAGACTTGCTTGGAAAGAAGCCAGATTTGGATATTATAATTTGACTTGCCTTGATTATATTTTAAATTGGAAACTCAGACACAGGCCACCACTTATACTTCTCTAAGACCTCATCTAGAATTTTTAACGTGTACAGGTGCCCAGCATTAAGAGACAACCACCAAATAATTGCCTCTCTCAGGCAGGGAATAGGTGAGACAGTCATTTTCTAATAGACTTGGTAACTGTTTCCCTCTGTTGCCTAAATGAAGACCACGGATGCAAAAAATATTAGTGGAATAATTAGTGGTGTCCTCAGAACTTTCAAACCTATTAAAGTCCAATAATGGGGCTTTAACTTCAACTCCTTAATTAGACCTATCTCAGCATTTAGCAGTACAGAAAGTCTTGCTTTTCCAGAGACAGAGCTAAAGTGATTTAGAATGTAGGACCAAAACCTCCCATCTCACATCCATCCACTGATATGAGCGTCAAAGTGTGATTATTAGTGGCAAAGAGAATGGAGTGTTGGCTTCTGAGAGATCCTTTAACTTTACTTTTGTAGGAAACACGAAGAAACTTTCACTTTAAAGTCCTCGGAGTCAATGTACCCAGCAGCTAATAAAACATGAATAAAGAAATACCAAGGAGAATGATCTATTTACAGACCTATTTCAAAATTTTGCAGAAACTAAAAAAGAAAAAGATGAAATATTTTAATAGAAAAAATGTATTAGATTTTTCACAAAAATTTAACAAAGAAGTGACTAAGGTGGGATATTAGGATATAATATTAAGGTTAATGTGTTAAGCAACTGTAGAGTTAAATAAATGACAATTTAATATAATTAAATTTTTTCCAAGCTTTTATTCCCATGATCCAGGATAGATTTGGGATCCAATTAGAAGCAGCTGTACCCATGGACTGCACATGGATGTTTGAGGCCATGATCTTTTTCTTAGCATGCCTGTTCCTACTGAAGAGCCAACAGGAGTCAGAAGAGACACTGGATTAAATGATGATATATAGATACCCACACTCACAGCTTGAGTTACACAATCCAGACAGGCTATTTATAATCTGTCAACATTTTCTTAAAAGTGTGGTGTCAAAATTATCAGATAGCATCAGATAAGATACTGACCTAAAGAAAACTACTTCGTTTTAAACAAAGGAAGAAAGAAACAAACATATACACACACACACAATAGTCTATATTACAGAAGGCACAATACAGAAAGATAAGCAAGACTTCCTTGTATATGTTAAAGTCTATGCAAAATATTGAAGTCTAGATTGAATGTTAAGGTCTAGATAACTGTTCCATGGATAGCCTGCCATTATAAGGAAACTTTCTAATGTTTCTGCTGCTACTTGGAAACTTTCTCATGCCCAAATTGATTGCATATTTTGTTATGTCCCGCGCCCGTGGAAATCAGTCATGATAGAAGTCCGTAGAACTGCTTTGTATAGTTACCTACAAGAAGCATGGACCTAAACCAACTACCCAGCAGCACATCCTACACCTGTGTATACGCTTTTATGGTATTTGGTTTTATAAACTACTACTGGGATGGCTCCCAACATAAGAAACCGTAAGACATCCATTTTGAGTAGGGGTTGAATAAAGTTCCCAAGGCTTCCCTGGGAGCTGACATCCTACTCAGTAGAAACATGTATGCAGGCAACTGATACTCTGGTTGGCAAATCAAGACATCAATGTTGGAGAAGATAGGTCTCCTGACACAGCTGAATAGCTCAACCAGTGGGAGCAGGGGAAGTGTACGACAAACCTATGCTTCTACAGCAATATCCTATCCATAAATCACGATTGCTGTAATAACTTGGCATAGATGTTTGTAGATCTCTGGTTCAAAAGCTCTGTAGGATCTTAACTCACCATCATGGTTCAGTTCCCCAATCTGTACCGTGGCCCTGACTGGGGTGTGGTTTTCAATAAACTATCCCTATTTGACTGAGATTGGTGTCTGATCTCAGTTTATGCAGCGATTCCCAGACCCCAACACTGTATAGTAATTGAAGTGTTTAATTTCCCTCTTCTTGTAAATTACTTCCTAAAATAAACATTTTACCTTGTGTGTTCTCTTCACCATTATAGTTATACGGGCAAAATAAGGCCTAATTTAAGACCTTCCAAGATGCTTTCAAATGAATTATGTTCTTTTTATCCATATAAAAATAAATTTATTTTTGTCCTCAATGGGTATTTAAATGAGAAAAATACCAGTTTGAACAATTTTCTGAGAGATGAAGTGAGTTTCATTTCAGTGTTTATTTTTAATAACAATATATGGATTTTATTTGACTTTTCACTACTCTTTCATGGCTTAAGCATTATTATTATTATTATTATTATTATTATTATTATTATTATTAGTAGTAGTAGTAGTAGTAGTAGTTTTTCGAGGCAGGGTTTCTCTGTGTAGCCCTGGCTGTCCTGGAACTCACTCTGTAGACCAGGATGGCCTCAAACTCAGAAATCCACCTGCCTCTGCCTCCCAAGTGCTGGGATCAAAGGCGTGCACCACCACTGCCTGGCTTAAGCATTATTTTTAATAATTTATTTATTTTATTTATTTTATAAACATTGATTGGTGTTTTGCCTGCCTGTATTCTGTGTGAGGTATCAGATTCCCCTGGAACTGGAGTTTCAAAACTGTTGCAAGCTGCCATGTGGGTGTCGAGAATTGAACCCAGTTCTTCTGAAAGGAGAGCCAAAGTTCTTAGCCAATGTTCTTAACCACTGAGCCATCCCCTCCAGCCCCACCTTATTTGTGATTTTATTTCCTTATTCAGAGCAAGTTAAACCTCACACTCACATATTCTTTTTTTTTAATTATTGGATATTTTCTTTATTTACATTTCAGATGCCATCCCCTTTCACCATTTCCCCTTCCTAGAAACCCCCTATCCCATCCCCTCTCCTCCTTTTTGCCATTTTAATTACATGCAAGTATTAAGGTCAGTTCTAGGTTGAGGAGCTAGCAATATAATAGATGCAAATAGTCAAGGAACAAGCAAGACGGTAAACACAAATAGTCAAAGAATAAGCAAGGTAATAAACAAAGTTCATGATCACTTCTATGATTACTATTTCTAAGGACTTATCAGGATGACCAAAATATCTGAGCCTACTTCCCTGTCATAGCCCAAAGTCATTTTCATGTCTGAAGCCTACTTCTTTGTTCTAGCCTAATATTTAGATTCCAGCCTGAAATTACTTTTTTGTTCTAGCCTAATATTTAGATTCCTGCCTGAAATTACTTCTTTGCACAGAGCCTTACCAACCTAAGATATAAGTGCATTGCTTTTGATAGTGCATATTCCACAACTGGTAAGGAAGGCATTCTTGTCAGAATGACCTAAGATAGGTTCACTCTTGTTTATGAAATAAAAAAGGGGGAGAGGCAGAGAGCTTTTGGGGCTGCTTGGCAAGAATCTGACATTGGCCAAGGACAAGGAAGTGACTTCAGGCAGGAATATGACATTAAGCTAGAACAAAGAAGTAATTTCAGGCAGGAATCTAAATCTTAGGCTAGAACACTCACATATTCTAACTTTCTGGATGTTCCTTAGTCACAGTGAATTCCATTACTTTGATCCAAATCCAGCTTTGTGTCTCTCAACCCATGTCTTTCTTCTGACTATAGTGCTTAGTTTTCTTTTTGTGTTTTCTTTACACTGTAGGCCCATCTTCATCACTATAAGTTATGTTTTTATATCGATATGTACAGGACTTATTCCTGTACACATCCTCTCACAAGTTGAGAGGATATAATCCATCACAACAGGGCAGGCAGGAAGGCTAGTGGGAACATTCAGATAGGACACCTCACCTCTTCGTATCTCAAAGGAACAGCAAGTGGAAGCTGGTCAGACAACAGGATCTGGTTACACAACTTTAAAGTCCATCCCCAGTGGATCCCTGCCTCTTGCAAGAACCACATTTGAATGGTTTCTCATTCTCTTGAAACAGTGCCACCAGATAGCCAACTGGGGATATTTCTTATGCATATTCTGCCATATCTGTATTGGGCTGAGAGCTGCTTCTCAGTATCCTCTTTCTCTGTTCAACCTCAAGTCCCGACTCCATATGAACATTTTGACTGTTCATTCCTCTAGCTCTCTCATGCTCTACCAACCTAAAGAATGATGCATAATTTGGGGCCCTGATCATGTACCACCTTTTGTTTATGCAAAAGTAAAAAACAAACAAAAAAATCCAAATAGCTCCACTTACAAGAAAATAAATATCAGTCTGATCCCAGTTTACTATCCCAACATCTTGCCTTATCTTATTTTTGTTACTGATGACTTTTTGTGATGAAGTAACCCAGCAGACACCTACTATATGCCACAGAGAGATCCAGAGTTCAGCAGCAGCAGTGAGTCATCTCACCTGGGATTATTTAGTTGAGACTGAGTATTAAATCAAACAGAATACATGAAACCAGCCCAATATTTATTAATTATATTTTTCTAATCATCTATACTGTGAACCAGCCTACATGTTACCTACATTTTTCTAATAATCTCTACTGTTTCTGGTTTCAATACTTTGAATATTTTTTTATACTTAGTCTTACCTAGTAGGCTAAAGAAACACTGGTTATTTCTAGACTCTGGTATAAATGGGGAGGGAGGGGGAGAAGAAGGGAAAGATAAAGGGAGGGAGAGACTGAGGTTGATAGAGATATGAATGCTTTCTTTATTCTTTTTAATAGAGCTATCTTCAGATGCATGTGCCTTTCTAGTGTTTGTGTATATATGTGTGTGTGTGTGTCTTTATTTACTATGATATGACAATAACATAATTATTTCTCTATATTACATACTAGAATTTTTTTTCATGGTAGGTCTTATCTAGTAAGGGGTATTTTGCTTACACATGCATAGAAGAATGTCATAGTGAATTATATATCAGTATTTAGAATAGACACATTTATGCTCATTTCTATTAGTTATCAGAAGTTTGGCAATTAACTCTCTAGGAGTTAGGCCCTCCCACATAAAATGGGGACCCAGGACAGATAAAAACAGACTGGATAAGAATATTGTAGATTTTCACTGGATTTTTTTTTGTTTGTTTCTTACTGTGTAGCACACAGGTAACGGGATTAATTATCCTTTGTTGTAATGCCCATAAATCTGGGAACATTGAGACAATTTTCTGATTTGTTCTTTTCATGTTATAAGTGTCATTGTTTTTAAATTAAGCACATTAATTGTGGAGTTCACTGTGGGTTCTTGCCTTATAGCTTAGGATCCTGAGTGTGAGCCCAAGCAATCAATTTTAAAACAAAATAATAACAGATAGTAGAACATTTACAAATGCAAATCAAATAGCTCTACTTTCCACCATTTAACAGAATATATTTTCATTGTTGGTGACTTTGCATCATATTTATGTGTAGAAATTTGAGCATTTTCTCTTAAACACACAAATGTCCATGTATGTATTTTAAAGCATAGCTACCATTAAAAGATAACCTTTAATCCCAGCACTGAGGAGGCCAAGACAGGAGGATCTCTGTGAATTCAAAGTCAGCCTAGTCTACATATTGAGTTCCAAGACAGCCAGGACTACATAGATAGAGGCCCTGTCTCAGACAAAAGCAACAGACAAAACCAAATAAGCCTGTAATTTTGAATAAGAACCAAAAATTAAAGGTTATTAAATTAACAGGCTGGCAAGCCAAGGATGGGTAAGATTCTGCACAGAGCCTTACCAATGTAAGACAGAAGTGCATTGCTTTTGATAATGCATATTCCATGATGGGTAAGGTAGACATTCTTGTCAGGCATTCTTGTCAGTATGACCTAAGACAGGCTCAGTCTTGTTAATAATATGAAAAAGGGGGAGAGGCGGAGAGTCTTTGGGGTTGCTTGGCAAGAATCTGACATTGGCCAAGGACAAGAAAATGGGCTGCTTAGAAGGAATCTGACATTGGCCAAGGACAAAGAAGTAGGCTTCAGGCAGGAATCTGACATTAGGCTAGAACAAAGAAGTAATTTCAGTTGCGAATCTAAATCGTAGGCTAGAATAAAGAAGTAATTTCAGACAGGAATCTAAATTTTAGGCTAGAACAACAAAGTAGGCTTCAGACATGAAAGTGACTTTGGGCTATGACAGGGAAGTAGGCTCAGATACTTTGGTCATCCTGATAAGCCCTTAGAGATAGTAATCATAGAAGTGATCACGAACTTTGTTTATTGCCTTGCTTATTCTTTGACTATGTGTTGACCGTCTTGCTTGTTCCTTGACTATTTGCATCTATTATATTGCTAGCTCCTCAACCTAGAACTGACTTTAATACTTGAATGTAATCAAAATGGTATAAAAGCAAAATGGAGCAGGGGGATGGGATAGGAGGTTCTAGGCAGGGGAAAGGGGAAAAGCAGATGACATCTATATTGTAAATAAAATATCCAATAAAATTAAAAAAGAAAATATTCTTATGTTTCAGCTCCTAAATTTAATAGAATATGAAGGAAAGAATAATGCATTTGAATATTCAGTCTGAAATACAAATTTCTATGAATCCACTCTGTTAATAGTTTATTGCCTACCAATTAAATTAAACAGCACAAAGAGTCTTATTACATAAAGAAACACTTATTTGTCTCGGCTTTTACAGAAAAAAAAGAACATGTCAAGACAAATAGAATTCAATTTATGAGCCTTTTAGTTTGGAAAAATCAACATAAACGTTCAAAACCACAATGAATCTAAATTGCTGCTCTGACGCTAATGATAACCAAAAATGCCTTTAGTGGCGTGAAAGTGACACTAATTGTAAAGAAGTTCCAATTCACAGGTTGGAATTGGACTCTCTGTACATGGGACACTACAATGTGTCTCTTTTGATTACACAATGTGCAGCATTCTAATATAAGAACCACATTTATCCAAAGCAGTGGCTATTCAAAATGTCCTTCACTTAAATTGGTCATATTTCAGAGTGCTCCTCTCTGTCTTTCTTGTTCTCTCACTCTCTCTCACTCTCTCTCATGCACTCTGTCTCTGTCTCTCATTCATACATTCTCTTGCTCTCTATTCACCCTCCCGCCCCATTTCTCTTCACTATTTCCTGGCATTTGTATATATGGGTATATAGATACATATAGATACAAGTATGCATCTACATAAATATTATTTTTCTGTAACAATGCATTTTACATATTTGGCCATAAGCTAATATTTTCTAAGAGGAAACAGCTGAAGCACTGAAGTAAAATTATTATAAAATAGTCTTTAATTGACTATACACTACCTAAATATACACTACCTGAAATTTAAGTATTTCTTAGCAACACTGAAAGTACATTGATAAAAATTTTTTAGTGCAACCAGAAGATGACTGGGGATAAGGAGAACCCCATATTCAGTGAATAGAAAATAAATATATATGAGAAAGAGCTTTTATAAATCCAATTTACTAATTTTGTCAAGTTATTAGACATAAGTTTTTGATCATAGAAATAAAGCAAGCAATAAAGTATTTTATTTGTGCATGTGCACGTTGAGTACATGGGTGCATAAATCTGTGTGTGTGCATATGTATATATTTGTGTGCATGTCTGTGTGTTCATCTGTGCACGTGTTTATCCACACATGTGTGTGCATATATGTATGTATGTGTATATATGTGTATAAATGTGTCATGATATGTATAGAGGTCAGAAGAACACTTTGCTCCAGTTGGTTCTCACCTTCCATCATGTGAGTGCCAGAGATTAAACTCAGGGGCAAGCATATGTTAGAATCAATCATGCCGTCTGCATTTATTATTTTTTGCCATATATTCATCATACATAGCTATTTTTGCATCTACTTTACAAAACTGTTCTTTCAAGTAGAAATTTGCTATGTACTTTGACCATATTCATCCCCCCACACACTTGCTTAACTCCATTAATTTTTTTCCGTGTGTGTGTGTGTGTGTGTGTGTGTGTGTGTGTGTGTGTATGTTTGTGCATGCATGCTCATGTGTGTTGCATGGTTTTTATTATCTAAAAATTATTCTAGGTCTGTAAATGTGACTAAACATTCAATATTTATCTTTCTTTGTTACTTTACTATGATCACCGCTAGCTGTATCCATTGTTCAGCAAATTATATAATTTCAGCCTTCCTTCTTGTTGGCTTAAATTGAGTTATGTGTGCGTTTATATTCTTGACAGCAAAATGAGAGATTCCTTCTCATGCATGCTCACCAGCATGTGTTGTTACTTGCTCTCTTTGTAAGGGTCATTCCGACAGGGGCAAATGGGATTTTAATGTGTATTTCAAAAGAAGAGCACTGACTCCCATATGCTTGCTGATTGGACATTTGTATTTAATTCTTTGTAAATTTCTTATTCATTAGCCAATTCTAGAAACTTGAAAAAAATTCTTTTTGATATTTAGTGTTTTGAGTTATTACATATTTTAGAAGTATTCTCTTTTAGAAGAGATTCAGAGTTTCTTACATTAAGGTGCTTAACACACCTGGATTAAATTTTGTATTAATAATGAATATAAAGCAAATGCAGCAGCCTAGTTTCATTCTTCTACATGTGGACATCCAGTTTCCCCAGCACCATTTGAAGAGGTTCCCTTTTCTACAGCGCACATGTATGTTATCTTTTAAGAATGATCAGATGGCTGTTGCTATGTGGGAACACTGTGCTTTTGGGAACACTGATCTATATCTCTCTCTATATATGTATATATATATATATATATATATATATATATATATAATGAATTTATAAATTTATAATTATATTTATAAATATAATTATATTTATATAAGTATATAATTATTTTATTTATATATAATGAATTTATAAATTTATAATTATATTTATAAATATAATTATATTCATATAAGTAATATATATACATATAATTATTTTATTTATATATAATGAATTCATAAATTTATAATTATATTTATAAATATAATTATATTTATATAAGTAATATATATACATATAATTATTTTATTTATATATAATGAATTTATAAATTTATAATTATATTTATAAATATAATTATATTTATATAAGTA
>JANHMN010000019.1:29613553-29638553 GCA_030674055.1 Rhabdomys pumilio
TAAGTAATATATATACATATAATTATTTTATTTATATATAATGAATTTATAAATTTATAATTATATTTATAAATATAACTACTTATATTTATAAATATAAATGAATATATATTTTATAATATATATGAATATCTATGAATAAAAATATACAGAATATATAATATATATGTGTACATATATACATACAGATACACACACATATACAGACACACACACACACACACACACACTTTGGCTTCATGTAACTAATACCTGAAATTAGGTATTAGTTAAGGTTTGCTTTGGTCTGTGGGGTCTTTTGTGTTCCTGTGTATTTTAGGGTATTTTTCCTATATCTTTGAAGAGTGCCATTAGAATATTGACTAAAATTGATTTACTCTGTAGATCGATCATGTTTCCATATGTTTCCACAGTCATTTCCATAAATATCAATTTGGCTGGTTGTTGAGCAAGACAGATGTTTCTACCTTGTGTCTTCTTGAATCTATTTATTTAAGTTTTTTTTTTTATTATTATTACAAGTCTTCTCTGTTTTGGCTAATCTTAGGTATTCTACTTTGGAGATATTGTGAATAGAATAGGCTTTCAGACTTTCTCACAATATTCATTACTGGTATATAGAAAATATGCTTCTTTCATATTTTGATTATGCATCTTGAAGGTTTTCTTTTTTCACTTCTAAGCATTGACTTGTATTAGATTAAACTATCCACAAATAGGGATTTTTCTAGCTGGGATTTCAAGGATGAAATGTAGAAAGTAGTATCTTTCCTAATTTCAATGGAAATGTATTGAACTTTTCCCCTCCAATATTATGCTGGCTATAGGGTTTCTATTATGTGGTGTTTACTGTATTGATGTATGCTCCTCCTCTTCTTGATTTCTTCTAGGCTTTTATCCTGAATGTACGTTGGGCTCTATTAATGTTTTTCTGCATCTACCAAGATGATTATGTAATTTTTGTCTTCGAGTTTATTAATGAGATACAATACACTAATTTCTTGCATCGAATTGCAATGAAGTTCATGTGGTCACAGGAAAGGCGTGTTTTCTCATTAATTCTTGAACTCAGTATATAGGTATTACAAAGTTTATCCTGGAAGTTAGCTTTTCTTTTCTTTTTCTTTTTTCTTTTTTTTTTGTCAACTCCTTGACTGATTTTGATATGAATGCAAACACTGGCCATGTGAAATGATTTTGATGTGTTCCTTCTATTTCTATTTTGCTCAGTAATTGGGGAGACTTTTTAAAGAGTTTTTGAAGAACTCAGCTGTGAAGCCACCATAGCCTGGGGATCAAAGCCAGCGCTTGTTATGAGCCTTTTTAATCATTTCTATACTCTTTGTTTAATCCAGGAGGCTATGGGTCTGAAAAAATAACCATATTTTTATATTTGAAATTTATTAGACTACAGGTTTTCATAATATGCCTTAATAATCCCCTGGATCTCACAGCTTTCTTTTGAAATGTTTTACTTCATCCATAATTGTATATTTTGGATCTTCATCTGCTTTTGATTAGTTCAGATAATCAAAACTAGGGCTTGCTAATCTTGTTGATCTCTTCACAGAAGCAACTCTGCTTTGTGGATTCTGTTTATGTCCATTTCATTTCCTTGTTGCACTGAGCTTTACAGTCTTCTGCCAGTCAATTTAGCTTTGCTTGTTCTAGACTTTCTAAAACCTTGAGGATTGTTATTATTCATTTCAAATGTTTATGATATTTCATTTTAAATTTCTATGGTATTTTTTAGGCATTTATAGATAGCATATAGATATACCATAGATATAAAGATGATATATCATAGATTAACGGATAAGCTTTTCTTATTAGAACCAATTTTAAACAGTGTACTTCAATGTCAAAAACAAATTAGAGGTTAGAGAGAAGCAATGGGAGAGACTAAAAGAGACTAAAAGAAGTCAGCACATGTGCCAAGTCACATTTCTGAAGACAGGGACCTCAGAATAATTAGGAGACACAGAGGCAGATGCTTCCTGTCAATTAATGAGAAAAAAAATACCCACCAATGGGATATTACAATTGTAAATTTCCATTGTTAAGATTTGATTTGCCCCACAGAGAGGATTTGCTGCCCTGTTTTCTATCTAGCTGCCTTTGATGAGTTTGCTATGTTCTAAACATTCTTCAGCTAAACCTGCAGGGATCGGACCTGTCCATGGCTGGGGGGGTAACTCAATGCTGGAGATGGTACTGGACAAAGAGAAGGGACAGCAGATTATAGTTGAGAAAAACCTGGGCAACCACAAGTCAATCTGAGGACACAGACGATGTTGTACTTGTCTGAACTCGTTACTAATGTGTTTCTGTTAGTTCTGTAGAATAACAAGCCCGTCCTGCACATGGCCATTCCTGAGCCACAGAAAGTACAAGGAAGAACAAAACATGAAGCTGAAGAGAGCTTGCTCTTGACTCTAAGGCAGAAATGCAGTTTTCTGAGAAAACCCAACTGACAGGATTATGAGACGGGCTGAAGATTACTACCAGGTTCCCTGTTTCACTATGAGACGATTCTTGTACTGGATTAACAGATTTTTGTCAAAAGCTGCTATCTAGGGGCTGGTACGGGTTGTAGTTTAGTTGGTAAAGCACTTTCTATCGGAGAGTGAGGACTGAGTTGGGTCCCAGCTCCCATGTAAAAGCCAGGTATACATTTTATAAATCCAGTGCTGGAAAAGACAAGAGTGTCACTTGATCCCACTGGCCAGACAAGTTAGCCTAATTGGTGAGCTCCGGTTTAGAAAGGAACTGTCCCCAAAAATAAAGTAGAGAGAACCTGAGTAAGACAACCAATGTTGACCTATGGTCACTAAATACTCACACACATGCAACAGGCATACACACTCACACACACACTCAAACACACACACATGCACACACACATACATGCATGAATACATGCTAGCACACGCATGTTTGCATGTACGTGCACCCCAATCTAATACTGCCCATTATTTTCTTGTTTATGCACACTATTGGAATCTAGTATGAATTGGAATAAACAAGTAGTATTTTCTATGTGTCCTTTTCAAGACAAAGTGGCAGGAAATGAGTTAGGAACAACCTTGTCTGCAATGCAGCTCCAGTCGCTGAGCTCTGGGCCTGAAATTCAGCATCCTAGCGGCATGTACTGCTAAGCAGATACTCATCAACGTGGCTGAGATGTGGGTTTTCTGCATCCTTCTGTGTTTCTCATTAGATGTCCCTAATTTCCTCGATGATTATTTCTGTAATATACAATTAATATGCACGGGAGGTGGCGGGAAAGATGATGCAGTGATTCACTAGTGAGATAAAGGACAGTTTTATCTTCCAAATTTTTATATATAATTCACTTCATGATTATGAGAGATACTTTTTATGCTGTTAAGGATTTTCTATTATATGTTACTCTGAAAAACAAAACAAAACAAAAACAGCTTTTTTTTCCCCTTGCCATTTTAGGGGGAAGATGTAAGGATTCTTTTAAAAATATTTAAACGGATGCTATTTTCTGGCTTGAAATTGCTTGATAAAGATTTTAGTTTGTCCAGGATCCATACATCCTTTTTGCATCCACTAGCAGGTTCCTCTGTACCAGCTCTGCCACTCCCTCCCCTACCCAGACTTCTTCCCAGGTCTGTCTCTAGGGTCCAGCCTGGGGAGTGTCCCTGACCTCCTTTCTCACCCATGCCTTTTCCCCAATCTGAGCTTTAGTTCAGAGCTCATGACCAGTACACCAGCCTAATTTGGCCCTCACCTGCCCTCAATGCAAAGGAGTCTTGGGCCAGGATGCCAAAACATAGAACTTTACCATATCTCTCACACCATATCCAACCTTTATACTCAGACCTATCTGCCCCTATTATCAAGGCTTGAAACAGGAGGCACATGCTGAACACGAGTGCAGTCCAGTCGGTCCACCCGACTTCATTCCATTCAAAGCAGTTGCCACCTACAGACCCAACACAGCAGACTTACGTCTTTCCTCTTTGCCCAAAATGCTTTTCCCATAACAAACTCAGAACCCACAAAGGAAATCCACATGCCCAGATATCATCACAGGAATACCAACAATAATAGGAAAGATCAAGCCAGTATCTTCTCTCTGAAAGTATCTTCTCTCTGCACAGTACTGGCCAGTATTGTTAAAGCACTTGCAAAATGCATTTATCTAAATGAACTCCAGGATACCGGATTTAAAAGAACAATCATAAACCTCCTCAAAGAATTCAAGGAGTCTGAAGACAACACAAAGAAACAGCTCAATTAAATAAAAGAAAGAAAGAAGGAGTTGAAGGAAATAAATGCTCAAGTGATGACCAAAAAACCACAAACTAGAGAAGGATGGAAATTAAGATAACAGTTAAAGACTTGGGAATAGAATTCAATTAGGAGATAAAAACATTAAAGAGTAAAAGTTGTTTCCTATGGAAGGGTCCTAAACAACTGGGATGGGAGCTATCCCAGAAGCTGTTGCCTGTATGTGGGATATATTCTAGTAGCTAGGCTGCTTTGTCTGGCCTCAATGGGAAAGAAAGCGCCAGAGTTGGGGGATACTCGGGGACCCCCCACCTGCTCAGAGGAGAAAGGGAGGGAGAGGGGAAGGGTTGTAGGGAGTGATTGGGAGGGGAGCAGTAAGCGGGGTGTAAAGTGAATAAGTGAAAAAAAAATAAAATTTAATTTAAAAAAGTACAAGCTGAAAGACAGAATTGAAAAATCCTATAAACTCATCTAGAAATTTCAAAGGCAAGCCCTACAAGCAGAAGAATCCAGCAGAAAGCAGAATGTGAGTTCTCAAAGGTAAAACAGACAATACAGGCGAAATAAGCAAAAAACGTGAAAAATTACCACCACATATACATACACAGAGAGACACAGAGAGACACACTCACATGAAGTGGGACGGAAGAGACACTTGAAAGAGATACACAGAAATGTGAGAAACTATGAAAAAAAAAACCTCTAACATTAGAATTATAGGCATAGATGAGGGACAGGAATCCCAAGTCAATGGCAAAGACCAGTTCTTCAACAAGATTATAAAAGAATATCTCTCCAAACCAATAAAGACATACCTATTCAGAAGCAGGAAGCACACAAACCTATAAAGACACACCTATCCAACAAGAGCATAAAATAAAATTCACATGGCATCTCAAAGAAAGCAGTGTAGTGAAACATCCAAAAGTTTTCAACAAAGTAAACCTAAGGAAAACACAGGAAGTGTTATTTTAAAGTGAAGAACCGAAGAAATGTAGAAAGAGAGTATGGAAAGAAACATGAAGTCATAACTGTGGAAACACAAAATACCACTGGGAACACCAACAAGTACCCCAAATATCAACAACACAATGACCACAATTAGCACATGGCTCAATGATAACCTTAGATATCAATAACTTCAACTCTCCATGAAAAGATAAACTGACTGAATGGATAAAGAAAACAAGCTCTTTCTATCTGGTGCTTACACAAACACACCATAGTTATAAAGATAGGTACTCTCTTGGAGAAGAAGGATGGGCAAAAGTATTCCAATAAAATGGGGCCAAGAAGCAAGCAGGTATCTCTATACTAACATCCAACAAAATAGACTTCAATCTAACACTAATCAGATGAGATAAAGAGGGACACTTTGTCTTAATCAAGGGAACAGTTAACCAAGAAGACATTATTATCCTAAATGTATATGCAGCAAACTCTGGGGTGCCCAATTTTATAAACAAACAAAATTACAGATTTAAAGACATAGATTAACATTAATTCATCAAGAGTAGGCGCTTTCAATATCTATGCTCTCCAATAGATAGATCTTCAGTGCAAAAAAAAAAAAAAAAGATAAACATCAAAATTGACATCATACATTAAATAGAATGAACAGAGATCTACATATTTTTTTTTTTTATCCAGACACCAAAGAATCACATTCTACTTAGCAGCACATAGAATCTTTTCTAAATAGACCACTTTCTGGGACACAAAGTAAGTATTCACAAATTCAAAAGATTAAAATAACTCCCTGTATTCCCTTTGACCACAGTGTAATAAAACTTAAAATTGACAGAAAAAAATCAAGAAAATAAGCAAATCATGTATATTAAATAACTCTACGTAGTAGTGCATGACTCAAAGAAGCTATTAAGAAATAGAAATAAAAGAAATTTCTAGAACTAAATGAAAATGAAAAACAATACAACAAACCCTCTGGGACACAGTTAACAGCACTCCTACAAGAGAAATGTAGATGCAAGCACACACACACACACACACACACACACAGAGTCAGAAAGAGCACAAGGAATACCTCAGTAATGATGCAAATCAAAAGTTGAAAAAAAATTGGAACAAACTAAATCCTAATCCAATTAATGGCAAGAAATAATAAAATATCAGAGCAGAAATCAGCAAACTATAAATAAAAATGAAATATCAGCGGGCAGTAGTGGCGCATGCCTTTAATCCCAGCGCTTGGGAGACAGAGAGGTGGATTTCTGAGTTCGAGGCCAACCTGGTCTACAGAGTGAGTTCCGGGACAGCCAGGGCTACACAGCGAAACCCTGTCTTGAAAAACCAAAAAGAAAAAAAAATATCAACAAATCTGAGACCTGACTCTTTGAGAAGTTAAGCAAAATTGACAGACCCTTTGCACAATTAGTAAAAAGAAAGAAATGATCCACACTAATGTAATCAGAAACAAACAGGAAACATTACAATAGATAAGAAATTCACAATATTTCAATACATACAATATCTCAAATACCTGTATTCCAGTAAACTAGGCAATCTAAAAGAAATGAATGCATTTCTAGGTCCAGCCAAACCACCAAAATGAAGCCAAGAAGATGTCAATGATTTAAACAGAGCCATAATAGATGAAGAGATTAAAATAGTACTAAAAAGAATTTCAGCTAAAAAAGTTCAGGAACAAGGGAAATTCACAACAGAGTTCTATCAGACATTCTAAGAAGATGTATAGCTAGTCCTTCCTGAACTATTTAAAAAGAAGGAAAAGGAGGAGGAAGAGGAAGAGGAAGAGGAGAAGGAATAAGAAAGCTAGCAAGCAAGAAAGAAAGAAAGAAAAGGAAAAAGGAGAACACTTTCAAACTTCTTCTGCAAATCTCGTATTGCCCAAGTCAGGTTAAAAACAACAACAACAATAACAATAACAACAACAACAACAACAGAAAACTATAGTCTGATATTTCTAGTGAACATAAATTAAAAATTAATCAACAAAATATTTGCAAACCAGACATACATTATAAAGATTATACACCATGTCCAAATCAGCTTTATCCTTGGAATGCAGAGATAGTTCAACATACATGGGTCAAAAATTGCAATAAACCACATACATGGATTTAAAACCACATACATGGATTTAAAGACAAAAATAACATGATCATCTCAATAGATACAGAAAAAAAACTTTTATAAAATCTACCATGCCTTCTTGATAAAAGTCCTAGAGAACGTAGGGCTAGAGGGAACATATCTCTACTCAATAAAAGCTATGTGAGAAACTCACAGCCAACATCATCATAAATGGAGAACAACTGAAGCTGTCCCACTGAAGTCAGGAATGAGATAGAGATGTTCATTATCCCCAGTGCCTTTGAACATTGTACTTGAAGAACTAGCTAGAGCAATAAAGCAAGAGAAGAAAAATCAAAGGGATACAAATAAAGAAGTTGTCAAACAATGCCTATCTGCAGGCAATATGATATTATATAGTAGAGATTCCAAAATCTCTACCAGAAAGATGACTTCTAGAAACAACAAAATCAACAATGTGGCAGGGACACACTCTCATTCACAATTGCCTTAGACATCTAGGAATAAATCTAACCCAGAGAGTGAAGGACCTCTATAGCAAAAACTTTAAACTTCTGAAGAAAGAGCTAGAGAAAGACATCAGAAAATGGAAAGGCATCTCATGTTCATGGATTCATAGAATTAACATTGTGAAAAGTGACCATTGTACCAAAAGCTGCTTACAGATTAAATGCAACGCCAATCAAATCCCTGTTTTATCCTTTGCAATAAACATAAAAAAAATCATGAAATAATGAGCAAGAAAAGACCGCAGAGAGCCAGAATAATCCTGAGCAAAATGAACAATGTTGGAGGGATTACAAATCTAGATCTTAAGGTGTATTACAGAGCAATAGTAATAAAAACATGATCTTGGGACAAAAGCAGACATGTAGACCAAGATCAAACCTGAGCACACATAACTTCAGCAACTTAATATTTGACAATGATACCAAAAACATACACTGGAAAAAAAAAAAAGCATCGTCAATAAATGGTGTTCTGAAAACTGCCTGCCCACATGCAGAAGAATAAAAATAGACAAGTATTTATCACCTAAATGCAAAGTCTGAACCACTGAAAATTCTAGAAGAAAACATAGGCAGTACCCTACATGATGTACATACCTGAAAGAACTCCATTTGACCAGTTTTAAAGGCCAACAATTAACAAGGGAGACTTCATGAAGCTTCAGTGCTTCTGTACAGCTAAAGAAAGAGTCAACCTGGTGAAAAGTAGGCCACAGAACAGGAGAGGATCTTTCCAGCTATGAATCTGACAGAAGATCAGTTATTTAGAATACACAAAAAAAACAGTAAAAAAAAAAAAACATTCAAAAACTGAGCATGGGACGTGAACAAAGAGCCTTCAAAAGAAGAAAAAAATTGCTAAGAAATATCTCAAAAAAGTATTCATCTTCCTTAGAAATCAGGGAAATGTCAACCAAAACAACTTTGAGATTTTAGCATTACTGTCTTAGTTAGCATTATTATTGCTTCAATTAAACACCATGACCCAAAAAGAAAGTTGGGGAGGAGAGGGTCCACCATTGAAGGAAGTCAGGACAGGAACTCAAGCTGGGCTGGTACCTGCAGACAGGAGCTGATGTAGAGACCATGGAATGGTGCTGTTTACTGGCTTGCTGCCCTTGGCTTCCTCAGTCTGCTTTCTTATAGAACCCAGGACAACCTGCCAGGGATGAGACCACCTGCCATGGGATGGACCCTTTACCACTGATCACTAATTGGGAAATGCCTTACAGCTGGATATCACGGAGGCATTTCTTCAACTGAGGCTCCTTCCTCTCTGATGACTCTAACTGTGTCAAGTTGACCCAAAACCAGCCAGTATAGCTGATCCCTTGTCAACTTGATACAGGAACACATGATTATAAAGCCACAACCCTTTCTTTTTCATCCCCCAAGTCTCACATTAAAAATATAAATATTGTGTAAAGTTCCACAGTCTTTACAAATTCCTTCTCATTCAAACTTCAGTCCCAATAAAACATCTAATCTCTTCTAGAATCCAAAGTCTTTCATCTGTGGGCTCCGTTAAAATACTTTCTTACTTCAAGAGGGAAAACTCCAGGGCACACTCACAATCAAATCAAACTTGAACTGTCCAATATTTGGGATCCACTCACAATCTTCTGGACTTCTTCACTCTATCTTTCTCCACTCTACTGCTGCTGTTGTTCTTGGTGGCCATTCCATGCAACTGGCATCTTTAAAATGCCAGGGTCTTTTGTTGTAACTAGGATGTACTTTCACCAATAGCCCCTCATAGGTTCTCTTCCTGGTGCTAAACCTCAGCTTCTTTGCATGGCCCCTTCAGTCCTGGACTTTGAACTGCTACTGAGGCTATACCTTCTTCACCAATGGACTCTCCTGGGCTCTCACAGTGTCAAGTTTGAGCTGCTCTCCATGACTTCTTCATACCTTCAAAACTAGTAGCATCTGTGATTCTCACACATTACCAAATTCAGCTGCTAGAATGAGGTACAACCATGGCTACCTCTCGAAAACAGCCTCTTTGTGATGTCAGAAAATACTTCCTAAAAGATTTCACTTCGGTGATGCTGGTCTCCTCCTCTTGCTCCTCCTCCTCTTCCCCTGCCTCCTCCTCTTCCTCCACCTCATCCTTCTAATTAGATAATTTATTTATTCACTTTACATCCAGGTCTTAGCGCCCCTTCCCTCCTCTCCTCCTAGTCCCACCCTCAAAAATTCCTTCCCCATTACCCCTCCCCTTCTCAGAAACTGAGAAGCCCCTCTTTGGGTACCTCATCTGGTCTCTTCTTGATCACTGCTAATTCTTATCTCCAGCCAACCAGCAACAATTGTCTCAGAAATGTAAAAGTTTCACTTCAGTACTTCTAATCTTTTGTTAATCACAGCTGATTCTTCAGCCCCAGCTAACCAGAACCACAGAATCTTTAATCAAAATTACAAACAGCCTTGCTAGAGCTTTTTTATTTGATATTTTATTTATTTACATTTCAGATGTCATCCCCTCATCCCCTTTCCCCATACACTCCTGAAATACCCTATTCCACCCCCTTCCTCCCTTTTGCTTTTATACTATTTTAATTACATGCAAGTATTAAAGTCAGTTCTAGGTTGAGGAACTAGCAATTCAATAGATGCAAATAGTCAAGGAACAGGCAAGACAATAAACACAAATAGTCAAAGAATAAGCAAGGCAATAAACAAAGTTCCATGATCACTATTTCTAAAGGCTTATCAGGATGACCAAAATATCTGAGCCTACTTCCCTGTCCTAGCCCAAAGTCATTTTCATGTCTGAAGCCTACTTTTTTGTTCTAGCCTAAGATTAAGATTCCTGTCTGAAATTACATCTTTGTTCTAGCTTAATGTCAGATTTTTGTATGAAGCCCACTTCCTTGTCCTTGGCCAATGTCAGTGGAACCCCATACAGAGTTATTAATTTAACAGGCTGGCAAGTCAAGGACAGGTAAGTTTCTGCACAGAGCCTTACCAATGTAAGACAGAAATGCATTGCTTTTGATAATGCATATTCCATGATGGGTAAGGAAGGCATTCTTGTCAGAATGACCTAAGACAGGCTCAGTCTTGTTTATGAAATAAAAAAAGGGGGAGAGGCAGAGAGTTTTGGGGGCTGTTTGGCAAGAACCCGCTAGAGTTTTATACTTCTCTCTGAAACTTTACAAATCTGTCTTCCATCTTCTGCATTTCTCATCTTGTCTTCCAAGCTCCCAAAGAACTTCCCTCTGAACTCTTAACATTCAATGGCTCTTCTAGCCCATAGTTCCAAAGCCCTTTCACAATCTTCCCCCTAACACGGTCAGATCTGTCACAACAATACCCCATTATTCTGGTACCAATTTGTCTTGGGGGTCATTATTGCTGCAATGAAACACCATGATCAAAAAAGTAAGTTGGAGATAAAAGGGTTAATTTGGCTTACACTTTCAGATCATAGTTCATACTTGGAGGAAATCAGGAAAGGAACTCAAGCAGGGCTGGAACTTAGAAGCAGGAGCTGATGCAGAGACCGTGAAGAGGTGCTGCTTACTAGCTGGCTTTCTTAGTCTTCTTTCTTATAGAACCCAGGACTACTAGCCAGGGATGGAACCACCTGACATGGTCTGGAACCTTCCCCATTGATTTCTAATAGAGAGAATGCCTTACAGCTGGATCTCATGGATGTAGTTCCTCAACCAGGACCTTTTTCTCTCTGATGACTCTAGCTTGTGTTGAGTTGACATAAAACCAGCCAGTACAATCTTACCCTAGTCTGAATGGAAAATATCAAAGAAGCAATTGACAGCAATTTCTGGAGAAGGTGGGGGAGGGTCAGAATCCTCATTCACTGTTGGGATTATAGTAATCAGTATGGGGAATTCTGTAAATACTAAGAATGAATCTCCCATATGACTTCACTTATGCTACTCCTTGGCATGTGCCCAAAGAACTGGGCACCTTATTTAATACCTGCTCAACCATGTTCATTTCAGCTTTGCTTACAGTAGCTAGGGAATGGAAACAACCTAATGTCTTATAAGCTATCAATGAATGATGAAAATGTGGTAAAGATACACCATGAATACTAGTCACATGTCAAGGAGAATAAAATCATGAACTTTGCAGGTCAATGAATAGAACTTAGAAAGGATCTCATTGAGTGAAGTAACCCAAGCTCAGGAACACAAAGATCCTATTTCTTTCTTAATGGAGAATCCTAGCTCCCAATCCCTTGATGTGAGTATACATCCTGGAATAACTGCAGAAACCAGGAAAGTCGAACCATTGCTGGAATAAAGAAATTGGGTAGCAACAGAAGGGGCTGTCACAGGGTATATGTGATCTGATCTGGGAAATTGGAGGGAGAGGTGCTTGTGGGAAGGAGAGTCAGGCCAATACAGAAGAAGGTGGAAGGAGGGAAAGGGAGAAATGCAGGGTGCATATGTAAACAACAGCCATCACAACGGAAAGAACTGTAAGCACATTGGCCTAGGCTCTGCATGAGGAGGATAACCTTAGGAAGTGGGCTGATGGGCCTGCTCAGTCAGGGAAGAAACTGGCTTCACATGCCTGATCACATGAAATGGAGTCCCAGAACCCATATAAAGGTGGAAGGGAAGGACCTACTCTGTGAAGTTACCCTCTGACCTCCTCACACCCAGCATTCCACTTGTAATACTCCTACGAGGTTAATACAAATACATTTTTAGAAGTATGATGGGGTGCTCAAATCATATTAATATTAAAGAATGAGAATAAAGCACACGAAGCCGTCATATGTCCATAAGATGGCTAAAATACCAAAGACAGAAAAAAAATTGGAACAACCAGAATGCTCAGGTACTGCTAAAAAGTTGGATGTTATTTAGTGAAAAGTTTTGAAAAACATTGAGTCATACCTGCAAACGCCTATTGAACATTTTTACTTCTATCTGCCAACAGAAATTAATAATATGATCCTTGAAAGATACTGTAACATGAAGCTGGAAAGGTGGCTCTAAGGTTAAGAGCACCTGGTGCTTTTTTTTTTTTTTTTCAGATGACCTGGGTTCGATTCTGAGCACCCACTTGATGGCTCACAACCATCTGTAACTCTAGTTCAAGGGGACCTGATGCCTCTTCTGGTCTTTCCTTTAATCTCCATAAACTTTCTCTTTAGACTTAAGGCTTCAGCAACTTAAAAGTCAAAATTCAGTAAATCTTACAGTCATGTTGAACACCTTATTAAGACTCAGTGATCACTTATGCCAAGATCTACTACAAACATATCAAAGAAAATATTTGATGTAATAATTGTATTCAAATAACATGTGCTTGGAAGCAAAAACAGTTCACATGTATAGAAACCTCAAAATGACACCGCACATAACCTGCTGACATATCTCACCTAAGTGTGTTACATCATTGACATGTCTCATAGGTCTACTCCGTTTCCCTAGGCATCATGTCTTCAGTGCTTATCCTGGATACACTATGTGTCAGAATTGACTCTCCTTCGGGACTGAATAATATTCCCTCATATGTAGACTCCAGTAGCTCATCCATTCATGCATAGACAGCCAATGAATTGCTCCTACCTTTTATCATTTTGGCTGACGTTGTTATGTGCATGTATGTGCATGCCTATTTGAGTTCTTGCTTTAAATTACTCTGATTACAGATTAAGATTAACTTTTTTTTTTTATTTGTAGTGATGGGGTGAGCCCTCTATCACTGAACTATCCCAAAGCCCCATGAGTGAAGTTTTTAACTGATGCTAATAGCTTGGATTAAAGACTGAAGAGAAAAAATAGTATCGGGCTCTCCTCCCACTCTCTGCAATTAAAATGACTTATTGCTTGTTGCCAGTGGAAATCAATGCGGTGAAACATTTTGTAACAACTGTGTCAGCATTAATCCAGAGCAAGTGCTGATCAGGCTGGTTTAGTCTTCACCATCTGTGACCTAACACAATCTGAGTATCGTTTGAACATGACCTGAACACTTCACTACCCAAGAAGACTTCATTCCCACGTGAAACGCTTGTCTCGTGAAACATTGCTCAGGAGGCTGGGCACAAGTGTGCGAAATGAGTGGAACACCCTCGTCCAAGGCATCATTTACAACAGGACAAAGGGGCTTAGTTCAGGCTGGGTCAGTTTACTGAGCAGGCACAGCCTCTCCTAGGGTATAACACCCCCCAAGAGAATAGCCACCTGAATAAATTTAGACAAGCTAAGCATGTGAAAACCCAAACATCTTCTAAACTGTCCAATCATGCAAATAATTTAAAGTTGCCTGTGGCTCCATTTCAAATGGTCATTTTCTACTCAGTGTAGTAGAAACCTGCAGTAATCTAAAGATTACTTTAGATGGTATGTCCACCTAGAGTTAACTACTGCTTACCCTTACCCCTCTTCTTCCTTGCTCTCTCATTAACCAGAATGCTCAAGCAGAGTAGGAAACTCATTCTGTGTTTTTAGTACAGTAGCAATTCACTACTCTTACTTTTTAAGCATGAGCGCCTAGCAAGCCCATTATCATATTAGATACTCAAATGGAGAACTTCCTTATTTCCCACCACACACTGGGCAATTCACTCAAGCCATGATCTCCCTCTGTTGTCTTCCTATAGCATATCTTTAAGCACCAGCCCAACCCGGTTCTCCATATTCTAAGGGAGTAGAGCTTTTTTTTTCTTGATGTCTCAAAGTCCCGTCTTAGATTGTCATACCTATTTTATATGACATTTTTTCCCTCCCTTGTTCTTTATCTTTAACTGACAGAATCTTTTGAAAGGTATGACTTTAAGTATTTTTGTTTTATGGCAGACTAAAAAAAAAAAATAATAACTTTTATTCACAGTAGATGAAATCTGGCGTTACTCTAATGCACGACAGCAAGTGGCTTAAAAGGCCTCTCTCGTAACCCCAGGAGATTTGTCATTTTAAAAACCATCTTTCTCGCAAACATCCCAGGAGAGTAATATCCAATTCCGTGTGACTTTTAAATAATATTTTTTTTCCACTCGAAGTATGAATGGAGGACTGCTGTCACTCATGTCTACTGGGCGAAGGCGGAAGTAGAAGATTCCTGGATTCCAGGCTGTGATCCGCAACTGTGTCAGGCCAATAAAGACTGATTTCATCGGCACATCGATCTCTTGCCTCCGGTCATATTTCACTGGCTTTTGCACTTGCTTGCTGCCCTGCAAGTGAGTATAGATTCTCTTCTTTGTATAAGCTCCTCTCTGATCTATCTACCTTCTTTACCAATGTTATCTTGTGTATCCTCCTGGGGATGGGGGTGGAGTGGGAGTGTGTGTGTGGGGGAAGGTTCTTTTACTAATTAAGTGGTCCCTTCCTTTGAATCCACAGTGTTCTCCTAACTGAATTACATCATCAGGGCTGTCTATCAGTGCACTGCTAAACTACGTTCAGTCATTCCATTCCACGGTTTCTGATCATGGCAAGGGCATGTCTAATTGTCTAATACTGATTTCCATGAAACACTCTGACTTGCAGTGAATACTTCCCACCAGGACTTCATGCTTATGTTTCTCTAGATCTCCTAGATCGCAGGGTCTCTGAAATAGTTATTGTTTCCTTATATTGGCTCTTTTCCTTCTTTCCATGCCTTTCTGCTACAAAAGAGTTTTCTGTGGTTCTTTTTGTTTGGTTTTGTACCCGGGGGCAAGGAGCATCCCTTAGTCCCTACCTGGCATACCTTGCCCCCAACGTTAAATTTTTCCAACCCCTCCCCCAGAGGCTCCTCCCTATATAACCCAGATATTTTAATCTCTCTCTCTCTCCCTCACTCCCTCTTCTTCTTCCCCCTTCTTCGCCTCTCCTCCTCCTCTTCCTCATCTTCTTCCTTCCTTCTCTCTCTGCATGTGTGCTCTTTTTCTCTCTCCCCTCTACATCCCACCCCCTGCCTTCCCATAGTGACTCCTCTGGCCTCAATCTTTGGGGCCAGTGAATACACCTGAGAGCAGCTTCCCAATAAACCTGCCTTTAATATAATATAATCTAATCTGGCTTGAATTGGCTCATTTCCCGAGAGGAGAAATAACATACCACTTTTGAGTGGTGGCCCCTGTGCTATACACACCACAGATCCTAGTGATAAAGGTAGATGACCTTTTCCCTCTCTATTTCTGCTTATAGTGCATGATTCTGTGTCCTTCACAAATACTATTGGGTTGTATCAATGCTGAAGTGTAGAGAAGGTTTGTTCTGCAAAGGTGTATTTTGGCAAGCTTGGGTACCCTAATAGTACTGAAAGGTCTTTAAGAAATGGGGTTTGGTAAAGGTGATTAGATCATTGGACACTACTCTTGAAAGGGATTAATACTTTCTTGTGGGAATGGGCCACGTCTCCAGGGGTAGACTTATTTCTCAAACCAATAAGTTTTTATACAATGAGTTTCAATTTCCCAGTGTGTCCTCCTGTCCCTAATATTTCATACAGCCCTATGTTTTAAGGGCAGAGCATTGCACCAAGGGCTGAACAGATGGGCTGCCCATCAGTTGGAGGATTTTAGCCTACAGTGCTACAAGCAAACTGAACCAATTTTTGTTACAAAGCCCTGGTGTTCATACATTTTCTAACAGTATCACGAAATAGTCCAAGACAGTCAAAACTGAATTCCTTGCTATAGACATCTGCGAACCTATTTAATGGAATACTCTAACATTTTAGTATTTTGATTCTGGCTTTCTTCCCTCCCCTGCAACACACAGTATATGACTTTTAGAATAAGTTGCATTGTAGAAATTCACCTGGGCATCCCAACCCTAGTGTCATCTGAAAAGCTAACCCTCTTTTACCCTTTTCTGTACTCTGTATTTTTACCATTGCTTTTTGGTTGTTTGAGACCAGGGCTCCTCTACCTGTCTGGACTCAGACTCACCAGTCTTGGGTCCCTTCTCCTTCTCCTCCTAACCACAAACTTATAGGTTAGCTCAGGAATCAGGGCCTGCCATTGTGGAAGAGCTACAGGCTACCACATGCTTTGTTGGCTTGGGTGAGATACCTTTGTGTTACTAAAGGTGTTTGATAAGTTCTAAAGAAGACAGAAGCACAGCCCTAATCACAGAAGGCCCTGCTAATGGGGAAACAAAGCTTCTCATGGGCAAGCACAGGAATGCCAAGACTGAGCTTGCCAGGGATCAAAAAAGGTTTGTGTATTTTAGTGTATAGCTGTTCAGAGTGTTTAAAGTTTTCTCAGAAAAATAACTACAACTGATTATCTACAATGAAATGAACCTGTCTCTGAATTCTTACCCCAAATAAGAGGAAAATGTTTAAAATTCTATTGTGTCATAACAAAGCAACTGAAAGCATTTAAGAGCATTTTAAATATCTCTAGATGTGCTCGTGTGGATATTAGAGAGAAATTGAAAGCATCAATCTGAAAATTGAGGATTCTGCAAATTTAGATAGTTTGCTGGAGTTTTCTGAAATATGAAGGGATTTCTTAAAAGACTGATATTGGAGTATTAAAATTAGCAGTGTTTAGGAGTATTATTTTGCTAATTTAAGCATTATTTGAAACTTGAAGAGTTGTTACAAGAAATCAATTATTTTTATTAGAAATCGATAGATTTCTATATCCACTGATAGAAATTTTATTCTGAGACTCTGTGGAGTTAGTTTGCAGTGATCTTCATAGAGGTGTGGAAAGGTATCAAGAGAGCTGTCCTCCTGATGGCTTAGCAGATAAAAGTGTTTGCAGCACCAGTCTGGCAACCAGAGCTCAAATTCCAAAACCCAAATAAAGGAGAAAGGAGAGAACCCGACTCCAGAAATGTGGCCTCTGATGGGTAGCTGTTGATGTAACCCCAGTCATAGTGCGACATAAACACAATAATAAATAAACAAATAAACAGGCAAACAAACACATAAGACAATAAAAATTAAATATGTACCAGGGAAAAACACTGTAACATTTTATGCAGAACATTGTAAATATTTTGACCCCAGTTTTAGTAAAAATATATGAAGTGTTCTACTTCATTAAAAAAAAAAATCTGTGTTGGGTTTAGATCATTAAATCCATATATTTCTATCATGTTTGGATGTGAAATGTTCCCTCAGGCTCACGTGTTTGAATACTTGGTTCTCTTCTGAGAAGTTATGGAACCTTTAGGAGTTATGTAACTAGGGGTGGGCTTTGAGGTTGTAAAGCTTGGTCCCACTGACTGTCCTGAAGTAACGATTTTGGTATCTTAAAAAAACAAATCACAGACACATTATAAGAATATGTTTCCATTTTAACTCCAGGTGTGGGATATAGGGCTGCTGTTCTCAGCAGCTATGATTGCCTCGCGTGCTCTGGCAGGGGGTGTGATTTTGCCAGCTGCAGATAGTTTCTGCGATTGTGTGACATTTAGAATTCTAGGGACTTTTCAGAGGGTATATAAATGCTAGAGCCCTGAGAGGCAGGGTGGGTTGTTGGTTGGTTGGTGGTGGTGGTTGTGGCTTGTTAAACAGTCATGCACAACAAGAAGAAACAGTAACAAGAAGAAATTGGATACCTTGAAGGTGAAGATCAAACTTGCCCTAAGTTACTCGATGTCCCTAATTAGCGGGAAGTAGTCTTATGATAATACTGCTCCTTTTCTAATCCACTTTCCTCTCTATCCTTTCTTGTGGGATGGTGGGCTGTGAGAGGCAGCTGGGCGCCTGGTTGAGCACAGGCCTCGAACCCCAGATCCTAATGGGATGGCAGGTGTTAGGCTTTGCTCCTGGGCCCTGGTTCCTTTCACTTAGCTTCAGCCCTCTACAGCACGGCCCAAAGAGAGGTTTGTGTCACCCAGCACAGGTAGAGGGTGTGACTACAAGCCTCAGCCTCAAGAGATTTCCATATTAATGAGATACCCAAAAGCCAGAGGGTGTGGCCAATTAAGCATTCCTTCCCAGACCTTCCTCGCTCTTCCCTCCCTATTTAACTGAGGTCTGCCCTGAGAGACAGGGGTGGGGGGGGTGCAGCCACATTCACTTTTCACCATGACAATAAATCTTTTAAAACCATGGACTTTCCTGCGTCTTTGGGGCCTGTCATGGAGAACCATGGAAGGGACCTTAGCCTCCTCCTGCTGCTGTCTAATCTCCCGCTGAGATTATGTTCTATGTTCCCACCATGTAGGCCACCAATTCAAGCAAGGTAGCTAAGCCAGCCAAGTGAGTGCCTTAACCAAGAGTCTCTACCCGCAGGATGCTGCAGGACTTCTCTCCCCTTTGTTCCTCTAAACTGCGGGCCAATCCAACCTGTACGCCTCAGTCTCAGTTCTTCTGTGGCTCCCAGCGATGTCTGGGAGCCCAAGGACAGAGACCACCAGTCTCCCGGTCAGCCGTTGGCCTGGAGACCTTCACTCAGGAGCCCTGCCCCCTGTGGGACTGCAGGCTGAGATCTCTCCATGCTAGGATGAGCCCCGGAGCTTCTCACAGTCCAGTGTCTGCCTGCATGGAGTGAACTCAGTCAAATTTCCATGCTTCTGCTCCCCGAAGCCCCGTCAGACATGCTGGATCCACAACACAGCCCAACAGACCCACGCCCACATGCGAGCTAACAGCCCGAATTTCCTTCTTTCTTATCCAGTATTAATGGGGTTCAAAGGGAAGAAAACGGGTAGAGAAGGTAGGGGGAGAAAGAAGGACTCATAAAGTAGCTGGTGGACCTTATGATCCTGTAGCCAAAACTTCTCCATCCTGATGGACTTAATCCTCTCTGGAACTGTGATCCAAAATAAAACTCCTCCTTGCGTTGTCTTCATTAAGGTATTTTATCCAGCAACAGGAATCAAACATTTGCAATCTATTGTTAGTGCTTTTAGCGTGAATGTACGAGCTATCAGTACAAATAATCGGGCTATGGCTTGTCTGCAAGAGTCAGAGCTCTTTGCTTTCACCATAGTTTCACATCGGAGATTCTTTCCTCATACCTTCACTCTGAGCACAGACGCGAACATCCTTGCATCTTCAGACACACCTCCAATGTAGAATTTCTTCTGGAACACTGGAGGGTGATCATTTTCATCTTGAATCTCAATGTACACCTTAGCTGTATTGCCTGGAAGACAAGACATATTTTTTTGTTGGTGATTTTTTTGTTAGAATAAAAATGACTAGAGTAATATTTACCATACTTTTTCAGTAAATGGATGCACGTAACTTTTTAAAAGGTCATTCCTGAGTGATGCCTAACTCTAGGTCCTAAGGATATGAGTACAAATGTTACTAGTAATGTTATATTTTTACTATTTTTGAGACACTAGACATTCAATCTAGGGCCCAATAAGTGCTAAGGGAGCATTCTTTCAGTGTAACTCACTGCCAACTGCCATAGTAACACACTTTCCATTTTAACTTTTTTTTAACTTAGTTTCTGTTTTGCAGTCATAAATAAATCACACAAATATTCCTGAATGGTGTTCCTGAACACTGGCTTATTGAAAACTAGTTGGCACTCAATTATGGGTCACATTGATCTATATGGTTTCTATATTTGACTAATGAAGATCTGGAGAATTAACTTTTTAACTTGTGTGTTTATTAAGACACACTCACACACAATTGTGTCTCCTAGAGATATCAGATAGACTATAGCTATGAATCTCTCATCAACATGGCTGCCTAAAGAAGATCTGAACAAAGGACACCAATAGACAAACTAACGTGGGAGGGAGGAATTTCATAGTGCTGTGAAACCTAGACAAAGAACTACAGGCAACTAAGGATGCTAAGAGACAGCAAAGTAGTCTTTCCCATGGAGGACCAACAACCCCTGCCACTGGTTATCCAATACCAAGTGGTCATCCCTGAAATCATGCATACAGAAATACCATTATGTTGACTGAGCGGGTTTATTTGTATATCTTTCTCTATCTCTCTATATATCAACATTTGTGTAATTTATATGTAGTGTTGCTGGACACTGGCATATATATGTATGTGTATATATATATATACACACACACCTGTTTACAATATATATATCAACAAGTGTGTTGAAATAATTTTTTAAATTGGTGTTTTCTTGAGCCGACTATCTAAGCAGCGGTGACTTTGCTTAACTCTGCCGCCATGTTCTGGGGCCAGAGGCCACATGCATGCTGCGGCTAGAAACGGTCAGCCAGAGACACCGACCCTGCCACCCACGAGATGCCAGCATGGGAGATGGTTCTGCCAATCTTCCACACTGTCTCTACAAGGCTGGGCAGTGCCCAGACCATCCCACCATCCACAAAGTACCCGGTATGAATGAAATTCTAACGCTTAAAGAATAATTAAAGGTTTCATATGTTTAGTAATAACAATATGCCCATACAATTAGAGGTGTTTCACAATTAGATAATCTAAATATAAGTTGTTACCCAGGACTGTTCTCCATACCTGCATGACTCTTCCTCCTCCTACAGCTCTATTCTCTCCCTCACCTCGATCCTCCTCTTCCTTTTCCTCTTCCTCTCCTTATTCCTCTCACCTTAGCTCCTCATATATATATATATATATATATATATATATATATATATATATATATATGGTGTTACTGGACACTGGCATACACACACACACACACACACACACACACACACACACACACACCCCAACAATTAAGAAAAGACAACAAATTAGAGAGAGAGAAATGTGAGTGGGGTATCGCATGAGAGCATTTGGAGTAAGGAAAGAGAAGGAGAAAATTATGTAATTATACTATAATTAAAAAATTAAAAAATATTGTAACAGTTCCATATTTTTGGCTCTTTGTAATTATTGGACAGGATGTGACAGGCTCTGCTCCAGGGGGTACAGAACAATCCAGAGATGCAACAGTGAGCTAGCTATTATCATGCTTGACTTCAGAGAATTAAAGACAAATAGAGGTTAGTGGGACAACCTCCCCCAAGTAGGTGGTATGCCTGATATTTGAACCCATGGTGATGTCCAAATGAAGAAGATGAGTCCTTACATGTACTGGGTACCACTGCTGCCTCCTCAGAAACAGAGCAAGTTATGTGCATCCATCCCAGTAAGGGTAATAAGAGGACAACTGACTTTTGGATGCAAGCATCATTTTAAGGTCATAAAGCACTTGGGTTTCTTTGTGTTTTTATCTTTGATTTTGCCCATTTACATTGCAGTTTGCACCGTTTCTGACTTGCTCAATGATTTTTATCCCCATTTCTATCCATCCAACCTCACAAACGTTTTTATTTCCTACAGAGACATTATTACTTTCTGAAATTGGGCTTAGTTGGTATCAGCATAATGTAGGGGAAGTTCTTCTCCGTGATGTACGCTTGAGCTGACAACTTTTTATTGTATAAGTAAATGAATTAAGAAATATTAAAACAGAGTAATAAATTCTAATGTATTTTTTTTAAATTATGGTTTTAGCATGTTCACCATCTCTAGGCCTATCCAAACTCTGCTGTGGCCTTTGGGCTACATGCTATGGGCATATTTGCAGATGGCAGCATCAGGTAGCAATGTCAGAAGGTCAGACATTCCTGGGCTTATATGACCTGGGAGAGGCAGATAGGAGGTGCAAAGCTGAGCCCCGTCTCTCCCCATTTTAGTCTCATTTATAATTTACCCATAATATTCTGATTTGTTATAAGAGATAACACTATTAGAATTTAAGACCACTCAATCACTTTTAAAAAATATTTTTTAATGCTTTGAAAAAATCATAATGTATGAAATGCATTTGAGTCAGATTATCTGCCAGCTGCTGACAAAGACACAAAATAATTTAAAACTGCAGGTAGCTGATGGATTCCATTTGTGTGTATGTGTGTTGTATGTGTGTGTGTATGTGTGTGTGTGTGTGTGTGTGGTATGTTTGTGTGTGTGTTGTGTATGTGTGTGTTTGTGTTGTATATGTGTGTATGTGTGGTATGTTTGTGTGTGTGTTGTATATGTGGTATATGTTGTATGTGTATATGTATGTGGTGTTGTATACGTGTGGTGTATATGTAATGTGGTGCATGTGTATGTTGTATTTATGTGTGTTGTATGTTTTTGTGTATGTTGTATGTGTGTGTATGTGTGTGTAGTGTGTTGTATGTGTGTGTATGTATACAGTGTTATATGTGTGTGGTGTGTAAGTGTGTGTGGTGTATATGTGGTATGGTGTATGTGGGCGTGTGCATGTCCTTGTGCATCTGTGTCTGTCTGTCTGTCTGTCTGTCTGTCTGTCTCTGTCTGTCTGTAGCCTGTCTCTGTCTGTCTGTCTGTCAAGGTAAGCCCAGCTGCTCAGCTTTTACCCAGGCAGTGGATGAAAGTTTGAATCATCTAACAGCAGTGTTTAGAACATGGCAGTTGGTGCTGTTTCTCTTTCTACTCACAAACTCACTTAGCCTTCAACATACTCCAGGAATTAAAATTCAAGAATGAAAATATAAATTATGTACGGAATTTTCCAAAGGTTTACAAATACTTCATGATAATTTATGTGCATATTGGTTTATTTGCATGTGTGTGTATACACACAAGCTTGTGCACTCCTGGGTATACCCGGAGAGATGTACTCTTTAACCACCAAACCATCTCCCAAGACATTTTTTTTCCTTTACTCTGGTAGTCTTCCTGTTAATTCTTACAATAGGCCTGTGGTTGGTACACTTGGTACACATACCTAACTTTTATACCTTACTTCATACAATGAATTAAATACAGCTTAAAGAACTCATCAACACTGACAATTCAATTTATAGTAACAGAAAACCTGATGAATTTACCTTAAGAGCAGAATTTTAATTGTAGTATTATAGGATTTTAGTATTAGCTCACTTTAGAGTAACTGTTCATCTTTGTCTTTGTTAGAGTCTGTATTGCTTTGATAAAACACTATGAACAAAAGTAACTTGGGGACGAAAGGGTTAATTTGTCTTATACTTCCACATCACTGTTCATCACTGAGGACAGTCAGGGCAGGAGCTTGTAGACAGGAACTGAAGAAGAGTCTATGGAGAATCACAGCTTACTAGGTTGCTCAGCCTGATTTGTTAATATACCTCAGGAGCACTTACCTAGGGTTGGTACCCTGCACAATAGGCTAGGACCTCCCACATTAATTGTCAGTCAAGTAAATGGCCTATACCTTTGTCTTCAGGCCAGTCTTATGGAGTATTTTCTTAATTATGAGTCCCTCTTTCCAGGTATGTCTGTGTCAAGTTGAAAAAAAAAAAAAACCCCAGCACATATTATTCCTTGTCAACTTGGCAAACAAACATAATAAACACCCTTAAACCATAAGCTCTCCTTTCTTGTAGACCTCAACCTACCATGTTAATACTAATATGACAACATAACATTCCTACTTTTCAAAGTCCCAGTCTTTAAAAATTTTAAACACTTTCAAAGCTCAATCTTTTATAAAACATACCAAAGTCTCTAGCTATAATACCTAACTCTAAAATTTTGAATATCAAAGTTGAAAACTCTCTCTAAAATTCTGAAGTCTCTTAAATGTGGGATCCCCCCTTTTTTTTTTTTTTTTTTTTTTAGAAGTTACATACTATTTTTCCAGGAGGGAAAACTAGGGCACAGTCAATCAAATTAAAGCAAAATTGAATTCCAATACTGTAGACAACTTAGTGTCCAATGGCCAGGGCTCAGGATCTTCCGGGCTCCAGAGGAAAGCTACATGCTGTTTTCGTTTATTGGTCTTTTGTATTATTAGTTTTTTTTTTAATTTTTGCCATCTCCAGAGCACATGGAGACTTAAAATCAACAGAATACATTCATTGATTTGTTCTGATTCCATTCACTTTGTTAAATTCTGATGAGCTGGGACTTTTTCTTAGTAACTAAGTTGAATACATGTCTTCTATAAGCTTAAGAAAGCCGATCATCTTGACTGGTTGATGAATCCCTTGGCATCTGGCTGTGAGGATTTCCAGGGGCGAGGGGCAGGGGCGGGAGTGGGAAGAATGTAAGACTGTCAGGCCTCATGTGAGGTGACAATGGCTCATGATTTCCAAGTTATTTGCAGAATCAGAGGTGCTTGTTCATTTTCTGTTACCAAATCATTGATGTGGTTCACTGATTCAATGATATCTACAAAGAGCAAAGACTTCAATGAAGAAATATTTAACTGTGCAATCATCTAGTCCTGAGGCTTTCCAGACTTGTTCACATCTGTGAACACAGCTCACCACGCTAGTGTCATAGAACTTTTGAGGGAA
>JANHMN010000019.1:29642368-29680969 GCA_030674055.1 Rhabdomys pumilio
ATATATATATATATATATATATATATATATATATATATATATATATAGAGAGAGAGAGAGAGAGAGAGAGAAGGGGAGTCAGAGCATTGCATATATGTGCAAATATGTGTGCACATGCATGTGTGTGTAGGTACATGTGTGTTTGTGCAAGTATGTGTGTGTTTCTAAGCACAGAAATTGAATTGCTCAAGGGTTTAATTTACAACCAATTTCAACGATTATTAAACACATAAAATACATACAAAAACATAGAGCTCACTTGTTTCTAGTAAAGAATTTCACTTTTGTATATTAGATGGTGTGTTCAGGTATAGGGCTAATAAAAGAGTCCTAATATAGCTAAACTCAAACATCATGGATATTCTGTCCCTACATAAATATAATTTGTTTGTTGATTTTGTATCTTAGGAAAGTGAACATTTTTTTTCTATTTACTCTTTATAGACCTTATCAGCTATATTCATTTCTGGCTTCTCAGACACTGGGACACACAACCAAACTCAGAGTGAGAAATCATTTTTTTTTGTTCAAATATTTTCCTTCTATCTCATCTCAAAAATATTCAGCAAACTTTGTTGTCTTCTGTCCTTATGATCCTTTTCCATTTTTGTTTCTATTCCACAGACAAAATTAAAGTTCTAGAGACAGCACCTCATTTTCCCACTTTGGGTCATTGTATGAACTCTGTGTGTCTAAGGGGGGCGGATCACCATACACATAGAAAGAAAATTGAGTGGGAATTCACAAGGAGCATGCAGTATATCTAACAGAAGAATGTAAAATGAATGTTGGCCAATAGTAAAAGATCAAAGTGTTCACCTGTGTGTGGAATCACTGGGATGCCTTCATTTGGATGCTTTTCCTTGTGGACGCTCAGCATGTACAGTGCCTTGATTTTCATTCTTTACACATATTGGCTGTAAGGCCTGTGTTGCTTTTATCCCAGACAACCCTGGGTTTGATTATTTTAAGGCAGAAGCTTGGAAGTAACTCCAATTTAAGTCAAGTTGACTTTAAATTTCCTTGAATGTCTGCAAAATCCCTTTCTTCCTTATGTTGTATCTTTTACTTAAGAGATTCCAAGCACGCAATAAATAAAGATAAAATAAACTGAGAGAGAGGTTGAAAACAATGAATCACAAAAATCACAGAGAGGCCTGATATTTCTCCACCCACCCTGCGATTGGTTCAGACATGACAGTTTGAGAATCACAGTAAGTTATGGAGTTGGAAAGGTGGCCAGAGTTAGATCACACAGGCTGCCCCTGAGTATTTGGAAATATGCTGCTAGGTAGAGTAAGATGAGAAAGCCATTGGTCCTTAGTCTTCAGTTCTCTCTGCAGGCTTATAGTCTGTTGTAGCTTCTGTGACATTTGTTTTCAGTAATCAGGCAGCAAGGAAGATTGACTGTTTCAAAGTTTATTTTAATAGTTTTCTAATTTAGCATTGATGTTGATTTAATTAACCTTTGCCTGATTTTAATTGCTTGTATCTAAAACATGCATTTTATGTATGTGTTTGAGTGAAAGGTTAATAAGCTGACTGGAGGGAAGAAATGTACATAAATGTTTGCCCCAGATGCCAGCATTCAGATTTCTAGAACCCCTAGTAGTAGATTTCAGGTAGGTCTTCTGAGAAAACAGCAACACCGATGAGTTTATAACTTATTACTATCACATTGAGGACATAATCAAATGAGAAATATTCTAGACACTAATTAAAGTCTGAATTTGTGTTCATATCAACATTTTTCCTCTTTAAAAATTATAAGTATCATATTACATTAAGTGAGAGTTTTCTATATTAGTTATTTTTATAATCTATTATCAATTTATTCACCTATAATCTCATCTTTAGTTTTTTTTTACCTAATTTATGTATCTATCATCATGATGATATTTTTATATTATCTATGTTTATTTCTATCATCAGCCTATTTATATATCAACTAACATCTATCTACCCACCTATTATCTAGCTAGTTAGAATATACATCTCATATAGTTTTTATAGTAAATTACCATAAAATTGGTGTCTTAGGGTATTAATTTGTAACTTTAAGCAACAACACATATTTTATTTTTTAATCTGTCTGTCAGAAGTCTCTTGCCATGCTGATTGAGATGTAGGCAGCTCTGAGGACCATTATGGAGCTCTTGGGCAGGGTCGGGTCTTTTATTAAACTTCTCTTTAATATCTGCTATGTAAAATAACAATTCTTCTTAATCTGCCATTATATAATTTCTCCAGCTTCCAGAAGTGTATTTTTTTGCTTCCCAATGCTTTTCTTTAAATCTAAAATGGCTGGAGACTTCTTAGTGTTTAGCCAACAAAGATCATCTTGCTTCTTTCTCTCACTCACAAAGACTTTTATACTCGTGTTATCTCTACCCAAATGTCTCAGAGGTCCTTGCTTTTCATTCACTACGTAGGAGGAGTCCCTCAAGGTCAATTCTTCCCAAAGTCCAGAGATTAGGTTAGAGATCTCTTCCCAAAGTCCAGAGATTAGGTTAGAGATCTCTTGGGAACAGAGGCCACCAATCCGTCTACTATTGCTTTAATTTTTGTATGTAAATTCCAGGTGACATGTTCATAAAACAGAAAGGTTTTGGTGTGTTCTCAAATAACAAAGTTAGTTAAGTTAGTTATTTTTTACAATATAATGTTTGCATTTTGTATCTTTCATTCTTTCATGAACATGACCAGGGACAGGACTATTATTAATGGTTGTACCAACCTTGGGAACATTGTGGGTTAAATGCTTTCTGAGTGCTATTTCCATTTAATTCTGTAATAAAATCTTAAGGATCATTAATTGTCTTTGTTTTATCAACGAAGATAATGGGGCTTAAAGAAACTAAACAACATGTTTGGAATTATATAGCTAGAGGAGCCAGAAATAATATTCAGTTCCAAACATCTGATGATATACACAAAATAATTTCATTTAGGGCTTCAGTTTAAATCATTTTAAAATCCAAGAGAATATTTAAAACTCTGCTTTGTAATTTGGAAGGAACAAGGCACAGACAGTTTTCTGTCAATAGTTTTTAAAAAGGTATTTTTATGCAGACAGATACCAGGACTTTTATTTTATTATACTTCTGTATTTTAAACCAAAAAAAAAAAAATAACATCTCACTGGGACATTTCTGAAGCTTTCTCAGTTTTTAATAAGTACATTTGAGGCTGAAAACAGAATAATGGAATGGAATTCAGGAAATGAAATTTATTTCTCAACTGCTTCAGAAAGATGGAAGAGCTATCGAAATGAACACTGTCCTGGGGGAGTGTCTCTTCGAAAACATCTCTTGACCCACTTCAGAAAAGAAAAAATGATTCAGAAACAGAATGAATGAACAATGAGACCTCTCATCCCATGGACCAAATTCCACTCCCAAATGTTCTTGCAAAAACAATTAGATTTTTATTAACATTGTATGAGGGGACTAAATTATGATACATGTACATGGGAGCTTCTGAAGTTTATTAAGTTACTGAAAAATACCTAATGACAGAGAATATTCTGGATATTATAATAATAAATTAAAAGAAACAGTATGAGATTTTAAAAAGAGCCTACAGATGAGAATGTGTGTACATATGCATGTAGCTATAATAAAACGGACTATGAGGAAATATACTGAGCTTTAGCTTTAAGAGAACAAAAATGTAGAAATGTAAATTCAATTTCTCTATTATATACATTTTCTAATTTTATATAATAAAAGGTATCACTTTTCTAACTCAAAATAAATCAATGTTAATGAATAAAGGCAGAGAACCTCACAGATTTTAAACATAATACTCTCTCAAACACCCACAGTAATTCACAGTTATATAGTCAGTCAACTGCTAAAATCCTGCAGCCAGCTTGACTAGATCCGTTATGTGCATTTTTTACTATATACTATGCAAAGAGGAGACACTGTATAAATATTTATCTTTTCCACATGACTAAACTCAGGATAGAAACCTACATTTTACCCTGTGATATAAAAAGATAGATTTGTGGCTTGCTGGTTCATCTTTTTAAAGATGGTATTTCCAACATATATGACTTACTTGTGAAGTTTTAACCAAGAAGGAATGTATAAACAGAACAATGGCGATGCAAAATCCAATCTAATTATTCTTTAATCTGTTTATCTTCGTTGAGTCCATTAATCATTAGCATGCAACATAGTAAGTAATCAAATTTAACAGAAAATTTGGGAGCAATTTAAGATTAAAGCAATGTACTTGCAACTATTTAGTGTAACGGGCAGGCTAAATTTAGCCTTTGGAAATTACATAATGAATACCTGTTAGCATTTTACAGTTCTTGCAGTAGGTCATTAACTCTAAGCATTATCTTCCTCTACTCCTGAACCACTTATTAGAAAAAAAAAATGTTTTAAGCAACATAACTTTATAAATTAGATCCATTAGTCATCTGCTAATATTTTTGAATGCAAGTCAGTAAAAATGAAAATTAAAAGTAATAATAGAAAGTAAATAAATTCTACTAATATAATCTTCAAATATCCCATAATATCCCATGCTTTCACAGTGACCTCAATACTATTTGCCCTTAAGAATTACCTCAAACACATTGGCGCTCTAACTTAGTTTTGGAAAGGGAAGTTTTTGTTCTCTATCTTTCCTGGCTAGTCTCCACACCCTTCTAGTTTTACTGTAGACTTTTACCACCACACTAAAATACCCCATGGGTTACCACCACACCTCATGGGCTCTGAGGATCCACCCTATCCACTGTCAAGGGGACATACTTCAACTCAAGCCAACCAGATTCTGCACCCAAGAGACACTGCCATAAGCTAGAAAGTTATTGTCCCAGATGCCTTGATGGCATAGTTGCAATGGGAATATTGGTTTCTAATATCACGTATTTTTCTATCTAGTATTTGTCTTTCCTTAGATCCAGTTCCACATGTGCTTTGATTGTGCAAGCCTTAGATGATTATGGAAAACTCTTAGCATGAGTCAGTCAAACATGGCTTCCATTGCTTTATACCAGGGATCCTTTCCAGAAACAGTTGGGGATGATCTGTGTAATATACTTCACACAGAGAAGACCCAGAGTGACAGTAGCCTTCCCTTCCCGAGATAACAGAATACATTATAAAATGTAAGCTTTCTGTGTTTTTTTTGTCAAAGAGTTTAATCAAATTAATTAATTAACTTTAATTAAATTTCAGCCTATAATCTTTGTCACCACCATAGATGCTACATTTATCTTGATCATTATTTTTGAAAAGAACACCACATCTTTGCTAATAAAATTACTTGGTTGTCATTCATGATACAAGAATTCAAATCTAATGACCCAAGAATGACTCAAGGGGAAGCATATGGGACCCACCCACAAAAGTGTTGATGAGCCAGTCAGTGTTTTCACTAGATTTTTTGAAGCGTGACTCAAACATACTTGATAATAATAGTCATAGTGTTTTAATTCAGAGAATCCTCTGACTTAAATTGCAATAAGTTATGTTCTCTGTAAAGTATACCATGTTTAAAGATCTTGAACACCCAATGAAATAGAGATATTTCACCCTTAAAGAAAGTGGATAATTCTCAAATTTAGAGAATTTAGTAAGTACTGAAACTTGAAACTTAAGCCTATCTGGTATCAAAGATAAGGATATAAGACAATTTTACAAATAGTTTATATGTTTGCCTATTTTTATTCTATTTAAGGCAAGTTTGAATATGAACAATTCAACTGTTAACCTTAGTGAGATGCACAGTCTTATTAATATAGATTTAAAAAACAACACTTTCTCCTTATTTGCTTTACTGCTATATTTAGCAATTCGTATCTGGAATAACTTCTATGGTAACAGTCTATGAACAAAGCTGAGCCACTGGGCTGGCCAGCATTCTTGCTATTCTTGTATATTTTAATAAAACAAGCACACAACTCTGTATGTCAAGCAGCTAAGATGGAAAACACATGGTGTAAGAAAATAACTAGCAAAAAACTTTCCAAATTGAAAGTGACAGCATTTAGAATAATGATTTCCTTTGAACTGCTTGTCTGTAATTATTTTTCAAAAGGTATTACATAGGGAGTTAATTCTCTACAAGTTTCCATAAGAGATGAAAACAGGAACAAGATTGATTAATAGAACTTATCAAAATTCCTGGGAATAAAAGACTGAATCAGATTTGGAAGAATTGAATGCCAAACTTACATTCTAAAAATGATCAAAAAGAATGGCAAACTAAATTTATGTTTATTGTTTTTGAATCATAAAATTTTTAGAAGCACTAATGCAGCTTTAATCACATATTGACCCTCACATGGTGATAGTGTGTGACTTCAATATCCTATGCTCACTAATAGATACATCATCAAGACAAAAACTAAACAAAGAAATGCTGGTACTAAATGATTTGTTATATTAAATGGACTTAACAGAACAATTCGCTCAAACACAAAAGAATATACTGTCTTCTCAGCACTTCATGGAACTTTCTCCAAAAACTGACTACATACTTGGGTACAAAGCAAGTCCCAATAGATAGAAGAAAATTGAAATAACACCTTGTACCCCAAATGACCACCACAGTTTAAAGCTGGATATCAACCACAAGAGAAAGCTTACAAACTCATAGAAACTAAAAAAGTTACTATCAGGAGCCAACAAGCTAAAAACTAGAAGGTGATCTTCCTGAGATGAGTCTGCCTTGGATTAATAAATACACAACAAATTTTCTCCAAAAGTTAAGGCCCAGGAGAGATTCATTTTAGGAAAGATTCCTGCTATTAATATGCTTTTCTTGTTATTATTAAACAGATATAACAATCATTAGGTACTAGCCTACCTTTTTGAGCAGATCCTGCAAAACCATGAAGATATATTGTCTTGTAGTATTGCTATATAGACCAGTAGATGATATCTTTATCCTTAATGATCCTATAAAAATTCCTAAACTTATAGTAATTATTAAGCTCTTTTAATAACACTGCTATTAAGTCCTTTTATTTTTTCCAATCTGCTTTTATATCATTTTAATTACACACAAGTATTAAGGTCAATTCTAGGTTGAGGAACTAGCAATACAATAGATGCAAATGGTCTAGGAACAAGCAAGACAATAAACACAAATAGCCAAAGAACAAGCAAGACAATAAACAAAGTCCTGTGATCATTCCCATGATCACTGTTTCTAAGGACTTATCAGGATGACCAAAATATCTAAGCCTACTTCCCTGTCCTACCCTAAAGTCATTTTCATGCCTGAAGACTATTTATTTGTTCTAGCCTAGTATTTAGATTCCTGCCCGAAATTACTTCTTTGTTCTAGCCTTATGTCAGATTCCCACCTGAAGCTCACTTCCTTGTCCTTGGCCAATGTCCTATTCCTGCCAAGCAGTCCATTTCCTTGTTCTTGGCCAATGTCAGATTCTTGCCAAGCAGCCCCCAGAGCTCTTTGCCTTTCCCCCTTTTTAATTTCATAAACAAGACTGTGCCTGTCTTAGGTCATTCTGACAAGAATGCCTGTCTTATCTGTCATAGAATATGCATTATCAAAAGCAATGTACGTATGTTTTAGGTTGGTAAGGCTCTGTTCAGAATCTTACCTGTCCTTGGCTTGCCAGCCTGTTAATTTAATAACCCTGTCTGGAGGACCATTTTCAGGTTCAAGCCATATACTTTGGCTGCCAACATATTGATGTTGTAAAAGACAAGCTTTAACACACTGGGCAGGAATAAAAGTATTCCCAGGACAAAAAGGACTAGCATGATCAAGCTATATATGACATTCTTGAAGTGTGACTTAAATAGAAATACTGACCTCAGGCCATGGGTAATTTTATCAGCAGTATCTGCTGCATCAATGCTCAGCAGAGCAGTATTCTTTAAATCCATTAGCTCACTATGCAAAGTTAAAGCATCCAGAGAGGTGTTAGAATTATGCCAAATACACTGCAAGTATCTTTAAACTTTTTCCTAATTATAATGACTACCACTGTAAATTTTAGAACTAACATGAATCCAATGGTATTTGGCATGACACTCGAGATGGCTCCTTAATCTTAAACTCTGAACCTCCTTCCAATCATTTGAATAGGATAAAGAACATCAATCCGTTTAAGTCCTTTTTGACATTCAAAACTGCAAAGAGAACTCTGCCAAGTCTTTAGTGTCACTTCTGATAGTAAGCAGCAATCTACTACTCAGAGTACATTCCAAGAGGCTGTAAAACCATTAACCAAAGGTCATAAAAAGGGAACTAATGATTTATTATAGGTTCTAGGACAGAAGATAAAATATTGACTGGGTTTCTCTATACAAAACTTTACTAATAACTTAGTTATGCTTTTAACTCTCCATGAACCCGTGGAGCTGTGACAGGTGATGAATATTTAGGCAGATAATTACTCCTAATGGATATGCATGTAAACATTCTCTGTTGTAAAATTCTTATTTGATTTATGGTTTGAATTTATGTGTAAACTTGTGATGAACTTTTAACCATGTGATAATGTATTCTGAAATATGTATAAGTGCTGAAAGCAAAGAAAAAAAGGATCATTTTGCTTTCCCTCTTTTTCTTAGAGAGCTTTCATAGGAACCTTTTTATAACTTAGAAATAAATGCTAAATTCACTTTTCAAAGTGTCCCTTTTTCTTCCTATGACTTCAACTAGCAGGCTGAAAGTTAGTCACACAATTCCTGTGCACTGACATTGTGGGCTTTGTCTACTTATAGTATTTTAGTACACTGCCTGAGAAACTAGCACACAACCTCTATGCAAATTCCAGGGTTGCCTCTATTTGTGATTTCTTTATTGTTTCTACTTTCATTTTTAGGTCTCGAACCACTTGGTTCAGTTCCTTCATCTGTTTGATTGAGTGGACAGTAGATGATGTCCTAAATGGAAATATATTGCTGACATGAACACTGCCATGCCAAGGGTCCCAAAGTTGCAGAACCATGGTAAGGCCTTCCTTGGTCTGGGCTCAAAGAAATGGCAAAGCCTTCTCCTGGTTCATGTATTGGTATCAACAAAATGCAAAAAGTAAGCATTGTAGCTTTCTCCTCTTAGATGACCACAGCCTGAGACTGCTTGATACAGAAACCTCCTACCAAGACTAGCTAATCTTTCTCTTTCTTCATCATTCCTGCTGTTCATAATAAATGTGCTTAGTTTCTGAGCTGCTGCTAGTTTACCTCCACCTGAGTGCATTGGTTGCCATGTCCTGCTTTTCTGTATGTTTGTCTGTATGATGCTTATTCCTTGTCACTTTGGTCAGGTAAGTCCTTAATTGATGCAGGTCACAGAAATAATGAGTACTTAGAAACAACCCTTTAAAAACTAATATTTATATTTATTATTTGAAATTGTATGTAGGTATGGTGTGTGTGTGTGTGTGTGTGTGTGTGTGTGTGTGTAGAAGTGTAGATATCTTATGTGGCCAGAAATATCAAATTCCTTGGAGCTGAAGTTATAGACAGTTGTGAGCCATTTGAAATGGGTACTGGGAACTGAACTTGGGTCCCCAGAAAGGGCAGTAAGAGTTCATAACTACTGAGCCATCTCTCAAGCTCTAGAAATCACTGCTGTGATCAGAAAATAGAACTCAGTGGTGGAACATTTTCTTAGTATGTACAGGGCCCTGAGTTTTATTTCCAGTTTTTACAAAAAGTTCTTTTTCTATAAAGCATTGACTTCTCACTTGTTATACTAGGTGACTGACAGCAGGTTAAATGTCTAGTATCTCTGCCTTCATTTTTGGTTGAACATTGGTTCAGATTCCTCTTAACTCTGCGTAGACATGTTAAATGCTCAAATATGCCCCACCTATATCATGGTCCCCAAAGTCAAAGGTACAAAGACAAATATCATTGTTCTTACCCGCAGTTACCTTGAATGTCAGCAATAGATAACCCTTGTTAGATAGATCAACTGTAAAGTAAGGACAAGTATCTTTGTTGGTGAGGTTGGATCATGGAGCAAGAAGAACCCTTTTATAGGAACCAGGTACTTCCTCTCAAACTTCTTTGAATCACAACTGAGAAGATGACAAAAGAGACACACCTTGCCCAGCATTGAATTATTATGCATACTTACTGCCTCTGCTCCAAATCTTCCTCTACTTAAACCTAAAGCTCATGTCAGTACTGTGAGGATGGAGTTTGTCTCTGATCCCCTTTCATTGATTCCTCTTCTCAACCTTACCACACTAATGAAAACACCCCTCTCTGCTTTGCACAATTAAGTACCTATACTTGCTGGTGAGTTTACCTATTAGGTCAGGCTGCTGGGCCAGGGCTGTTGCTCTAAAACTCAGGCAACAATAATGCTGAAATCTATCTTTGTCTAGTTAATGTGATTTCCCCGCTCTGTCCCCAACAATCAAGAACCAGTAGGTTCAGCTGCTTTTAAAATCTGATCAAAATGAAGTATTTCACTAAATTGAAAAAAAAATGTTCACTACTCACCTGTTAAAAGGAGTAAAATAAATGAAAATCAATCTAACAGGTATTCTAAATTTTTAGGAAATTATAAAATGTCAGCTATGATGTTGGAGACTATTGAGGTCTTTTGTCACTAAAGCAATAGAAACAAGATTGAGTCATATGCTCAGAAAACCCAGACCTGGCTGGTCTGGGTTTTCTGTTGTCAGTGCAATGAGCCAGACTGACAAAAAGGCCAAGGTTGCTCTCTCAGGAAAAAGAAGGCAGCTTTTATTGATTTGCTGGCATAGGTTAATGGAAAAGTATCATCTTGTCTGAATGGCTTCAGATGCTTAAGTTGTTATAGCTAGTGAGAGACTAGGAAGGCAGTAGTTTTGCCTCAAGGGACAGTCAACATGTTTGCACACAGGGCTGAAAGGAATTTGACCCAGAGGTTGAGACAACAAAGAAAGGATGGATATGTCAAGAGTTTCCATCTAGATTCAGGCACTATTAGGCATCCAAAGTGGAGTCACGGGGCCTATTTGGCTTTTCTCTTGGTAATCCTGATTTTATATTCAGATCCAAGTTTTCTTTCTCTGATACTAGGGACTGTAGATGGTCTTTGTGCATGGTAAGTGAGCACTCTACCACTGAGCTACATCCAAACCTGTTCATGATGAAATATCTGTAGACTAAGTATGGCTGATAACCTATTCATAAATTTCAAGGACTTCATGTCATTTAAAAGAAAATAATGGTGATCTATCCCATATTTTGTATTGTCAAAACAGTTGCTTCGATTTTTCTATTTGTAGAAATGATGTTTTAGTTCTATGCATTACTTAATGGATTTCAGGTCCATGAATAGTTTTGTGTGTATTAAATTGGATTAGATAGTCTCCATGGAGCAATTATCTTTCTGATCACAGAAGTATACAGACCTAATTGTATAGTCTATGACTCTCTTTATTAACAGACTATTTGTACTGTCTATTTTTTGAATCAGGATATAAGTTTGAGAAATATTTTAATTCAATAAACAATCTTGACTTGCTTCTTAATTTAAACATGGACTAGCATAGAGAAAGCTTAGAAGATGGGACTGGTGATGTAGTTTAGGAAAGGGATATTTCAGTGTGTGAACAAGGCTCAGAGTGACAATATATACAATTATTAACGACAGTAATTAGGGAAATTTTAAGAAGGAAGAAAATGACATCTTTTGTTTTTGCATTCGGGTTCAGTTCTCAAGGACAAGTGAAGAAACTATTTCATGCATTACTAATCTCTTAAATACTTTTTATTATTTATTCATTGGTACTAAGAATCAGATCCAGGACATTGTGCATAGTAGGCAAGCATCTACTGCTGAACAGCATTATCATTAAGTTCTTGAAACTGAGAGGACAGAGACAGGCTGACTCCACAACAGGCTTCAAACTGAAAGTTCCAGAGACTAGACCTAGGTCTCTGTTTCCCAGAACCGGGCAAGTCCAAATAAGTCAGTTACAGGCCAGGGGCAGCCAATCAGAAGCTGCCCTGCCATGTGGCCTGAGGCAAGAACAGTGGATGTCCCCAGAGCCCTAGCCAATAAGAAAGACTCCCATACCCCCAGAGACCTATTAAGATAAAGGTTACCTACCCCTCCCAGGAATTCCTCTAATCTGCTTTAAATTAGGCCTGCAAGCTCATCTGGATGTTTTCATCTAGGTAAATGGTAGACCCCTGCATGCTGGATTTCTGCATAATAAAATATTCTTTGCTTTTACATACTATTTGAGTCTGGGGCATGATTCTTTGGTTAATCAAAGACCCTTACAAAACAGAATTCCTCTAAGCAGTTTGGGCTATCCTTGAACTACCTATGTAGCCCAGGTTAGTCTTAAGATCATTGTCCTTCTGCTTCTGCCGGATGAATTCTAAGGTTTAGGTTTTAAATCACCACTTCTGGATAAGAAGATGCATAAAATTTTTGAGAGAGAAATGCTACACATGACAGGGCATTATTTTAAACTGAACTCCATTTTTGAAATTATTGAATGATTAACAAGATGTCTAGAACTACAGCCATATGAACATAAGACAGCCACCATACCTAGTATTTTTATGGTGAAGACTATACTACGTGACAAGCTTTAATTCTGTTACTTGTGTTATGAGAAGAATGTTTTTGTAAATCAGTCGATAACAAATAGTCATTAGCATTATTTGTCACAAACCTTCTGTTTGAAATGAGAAAAAGCCATGGAAATGAAATATATTGCAAGCTTGTACCCTAAAGCAAAACCATAAAATGAAATCAATAGCATTGAATTGTTTTTATCACCATTTTAAGCTTATCTTAATTGCTCTGTCATTTATTCCTGATTGAAGGCCTAGTTAACTGAATCAAAATACGATGACATGTTTGTAGAAAGGTTTGCTTTTTCTCTTCGACATTTAAAGATAATTATAATTCTACAATAAAGCTAAAATTGCCACTTCGGTTATGGGATTACATAAATCCATCTTAGCACATAAATTCATCTTAGCTATAAAGTTTCATGTTAGTGCTTTTGCACTACATAAAAATAAAACATGTGGATATCATTGTGGCAGAAATATTGTCTTAGATTTCTGTGCAGGGTCTTGTGGTTACCAACTTTGGAGAGCTTCTCTGAGACACTTATTATTTTAATCTGTGAATTCAGCAGTAATTGCTCTGGTCTAGAGAGAAACAGCACCGGAGTAGAAACTAAAGAGGTGTCAGTATTCAAGACAATCTATTAGAAATACTGATGCTCTCACATTCAAAATTATTTGATCAAGGATAGTGTTGAACATAGAGGCTAAGTACAGAAGTATGGATTCTGATAGAAAGAGACTGGAGGGGAAGGGGAAGTCTAGAGATCAGAGTGAAAGACACCAGAGGAGCCAGTCTGGCTTTACTCTAAGGAAGCCTCAAGTGGGCTGACTCTTAGTGAGTACTACGTGACAAGAAAGAGTGATGTATTTCCATGGTGACAACACTTGCTATGGCTCCATCTGTAATGTAGCCAGTGTGGAGATAGAAGAGTGGAACTGCTCAGATGGCTATCTAGTCCTTGGTAGATGAGTACCGTGATGTACGTTGGTTGCTGTCAGCCTGACACTCAAACCTCTCACAATTTGGCCTTAACTTTCCAGATTCACCCCTGCATTGAACAAATGCTCAGTGGACATGTTTATTCACGCCATCTTTTAGGCTATTGGTATATATTAATTTTGTTTTTATTGGGATTAAGGACCAGTTCTAGGACCTCATGCCTGCTAGAGATGACCTAAAACCAATTCAACACACCACTCAATATTAGTAATTCTAACAAAAACTTTACATGAAAGTACATTATGACTATTCTCGCAATATTTACAATCATACTAAAGATGAACTCAGAACAGGGATATGGGCCATAGTATTTAAAGAACACTCTTCAATTTACATTTTATTATTAACTAAATATGTCCCTTAACAATTTCATACATGTATATAGTGCATTTTAAACACCCCATCTCCTAACTCCCTACACAAAGCGTTCTTCTGGTTTTACTATCTTTTTTAATTTTTGGATTTAAAATATTTTTTTCTGGTTTATAAATGCTTAAAGATAGTACAATTAAAAGGACAACATGGAAGACCTATAATCATAAAACAATTAGAAGAAAATTATGAGAAAATATTTTGTGATGATTGAGCCATGATTCCCACTACTCAAGAAACAGAAGCAAGACTTCAGGGGCAATGTCTTCTAGCTAAAGAGATGTTGTAGAGCATAGGAAGCATCCATGGGGTGCAAAGTGTACTTCAGGTTAAGAGAATGTATTTGCCAACTTATCTGACAATATATCATTTGAATATATTAAGTAGAAAAAAACCCTTAACAATAAGAACAGTCTAAAAGGTGATCAAATGACAAAGTAAATGACAAGTAAAATACATAGATAATTACAAATAGCTCAGCTATCAGGGAAATGAAATCAAAACAATCTCATCCTAGGCAGAATCATAATTATCCAAAAGCCAAACATAGTACCTACCTGCAGGGAGATGGAGAAAAGACACTTTTATTATAAAAATACATTTTAGAAAGAAGAAAATTGAATTCTCTTATACTGATAGTAATGTAAAGCTGCAGAATCATTCTGAAGAACAGTATGAAATTTCCTGTCAAATTAAAATTAGACTAATCATAAAGCGAATCATTCTACTTCTTAGGTACAAAGCCAAGAAATAAAATCAGTAGCTAGGGAGACATCCACAAAGAAAGCCATGCTTACAAATACCTAAGCTATGAAATCAGTCTAGAGGCCCATCTATGCCATAAATAGAGAAATATTGCCACGTACATGGAATGGAGTATTGTTCACCCCAAACAAGAATGAAATTTTATCTATAGTTAAGTGCAGGGACATAGGGGAAATGACCACTCACAGAAAGACGAGTGCCACACTCTTCCTCATATGTAGAAGCTAAAAAAACATTGATGTCAGCATAAGGACATGGTTTTTTTTGGATTTCATACTATATAATTAATCCATGTTCATCAAAAATAGAATATATTTATTAAGAGGTATACTTTAAAAGGAATTAAGATGCTTACTTGGTACATTAATCAATTCTCTGTTTAAATTAACTTTTATTATTATTTTTATTAATCTCTCCATGCCCTTTGGTTCATTAGTAGCCGTGCTACTGAACTTGAAACTTTTTAAATTCAGACACACATATAACTGTGTGTGTATGTGTGTTTGTCTCTGTGTGTCTCTGTGTGTGTGTCTGTGTGTTGTGTGTATATATGTGTGTGTACGTGTTTGTCTCTGTGTGTATCTATATCTGTGTGTATCTGTGTGTGTCTATGTGTCTCTGTGTGTATGAGTGTTTATATGTATGTGTGCATATGTGTGTGTGTGTGTGTGTGTGTGTGTCCATGAGTGATCCACAGCACACCTGTGGAGCTTGGTGGATAATTTGCAGAAGGAGGCTCTCTCTTTTCACTATGTAGTATCCAGGGCTCAGACTCTTGTTGGCAGGTGTGTTACTCCACTGAGCCATCTTACTCAGTAACACAAAAGGCAAATTGAATCCGTGTTCCCAGACCATGGGCGTTCATATTTGCCTCATAATAAACTCTCACATTCTCTCCCTTTTTCATTAATTTTAGAGCAAGATAGGTCTAAGACTGAACCCACAGCATTTTCATAGGTCTTCTATTGTGCAATGCTGGGCATCTACATGGATCAGGATGTGGCTGGGAGTACCCTTACATCCAGCCATGCTAACAGCAGTCACTCTATCTTTTAACTTCTAAATTTATCTGTGATGTCTCAAATGTGAGTTCACCACCCAGCAAATATAGAAAACACTATTTCTAATGTAGTTGCCAGCATTGGAGTTAAGATGGAAAGGCATATGCAGTCCATATTCCTTCTTTTATAAAGATGAGTGTTCTTTAGGAAAGAATTGAAATCTGCCTTCATAATTTTAAATTTTGTTTTATATAAAACCTCTCATGATTTCATTCTTGACATTTTTCCTTCTTCCTGAGAGTGTGGGCTTTGACAGCAGTCAGCCCTGCTTTAATAACCTACAAAATCAATTATATTTACATTAAATTTATTACGGATATCTTTAGATTTTCAGTATCTTAGCTCTATTATCACAACTTCTTAAGAAAATATTAATGTTCACACTTTTAGTATCTCTTTACTGTGTTTGGAATTGCCCTTATAACTTTCTTCAGCTTATTCATGATGCAGTGCAAAGGTTGGGCTGTTTGATCATCTATGCTAATAGTAAACTCTTCGGAATGATGTAAACTTTGCCCGTGCACTGCCATTACTCGTAAGGTACAGGTCTTACGTTTTCAATAGTTTTGTATCTCTTTTGTCTCTTTATTTAGCCAAAGGGAATTTGAAGGCAGCAATTTGGATAACTAAATGTCTGTGTCCTGAAATGCTGTTACACTGCCTGGCATAGGATAGGCAATTAGTGAATAACCATCAGGTCGAGGAAGGCAGTAGCATTCAGGAACTTAACAGAGGTCAGGACATGGGGAGGCCTGAGTCTGATGTCTACTGGGACAAAGGAAAGGGTATACCAGTCAGTGACTATTTCCATCCATTTTCATCTTTCCCACATTTGTTTAAGCAGTGGACTTATAGGCTGTCTGTCTGTCTGTCTGTCTGTCTGTCTGTCTGTCTCTCTATTCATGTATCTATCAACAACAAAACAAAAACCCAATCCACCAACCAACCAGCCAAACAGATAAAAACTTAAGCAAACTCTTCCCACCAATCTGTCTCTACAGAAGGCACTAGGTTCTAGAAGGAAAACTTAGAGTCTGAAGAGAAGGTTAATTATATCCAAGAAGATTCAAAGAATAAAATAACCCAGAACAGTTCATCAAAAAGGGAAAAACTGCACACCTGAACAACACAATAAAAACAATTATCAACACTGTTCATAAATAACTCTCAGTATTGATGGTCTCAATTCCCTAATTAAAAAACAACACAGACATAAATTTTATTAGAAAACAAGATCTATCTTTCTGTTGCATCCAAGAAACACACCTTACAGACACTACTTTAAGGTAAAAGAACGAAAAAAGGTACTCAAACAAAGAAAACCAAAAAGCAAACAAGCATAGATATTTAGAAAAACTATACTTCTAACCAAAACTAATCAGAAGAGATAGAGAAGGACATTACAAGTGTAGTTATAATTAAGATCTAAAAGCTTTTATTATGAAGTGAGGCTCACAAAACCAACCATACCCATGGTGAGATTCTATGGGCCCCAATGCCTGATTAGAACTTTGTGCCTGGGGAGAGCTAGAAAACCACATATCCAGAGCCAGATTGTCTTGGACTTATTCCAGTTCCTTTAAAAGTCTTCCTGTTCATGCCTGTGTCTCACTTAACATCTTTTGGATCCTGTTAAACATAAGAATTTATTAGTAGATTACTAGTTTTCTACAGCTAATTATTATATCAGGTAGCCTCTGAGACCCATAGCAGGCATTTATACAACTTGATGTAAGCTACATGTAATCCGTATCCAATGCATATATATATATATATATATATATATATATATATATATATATATATATGTGTGTGTGTGTGTGTGTGTGTGTGTGTGTGTGTGTGTGTGTGTATGTGTGTGTATATATATATAATGTAAATATATATTACATATGTAAATATATATGTATATATATTTACCATATATATATATCATATGTATATATATATTTTTTTCTGTTACAAAAAATATTATGTAATCACTACCACAATAGAGTATATCTTTCTGAATGACTTAAGTTTATGTTTCAGGGTGTGGTCATTCATTCTTTCCAAAGGACTTATGTTTTCAGGTATAGTCATACTTTTTTTGTGTCAAGAGTAAAATAGCACTTACTGTCCTTGAGATCAGAGCAGTTTGGGGTTGGTATTATCTTTAAGAAGCAATGTGGAGATATTTAAAGTGGATTGCTATGTTTCTAATGAGCTTTAGAGTGTTGTGATGGGAAGAAGCTGCACTTCTAGAAGAGACTGTTACACACATTAGCATTCTTTCAATGCAATGGTTTCATTAGAGTTAGAGATTGAAATATTACCAACCTTAATCCCAGCCGTGAAAAGCATTAGACCACACTGCCTTAAACTTTAATGTTGAATCTCTGAAATAAACTCTATGATTGCCTAATTTAATTTTCATTCATGTGTTAAATCTATTTATAGAACAGTTATAAAATTCATATTGAAAGTTATTTTATGAACAATCATTTGATAAAGAAGTCACAATAAAGTCCAACATCAGTGAATTAGATTCTTGCTTTTATTAATTTGATGAGCGATAGAGTTAAAATCCATAGAGTAGCAAATTTTGTAGCAGAGTAAAATCTTTAGACAATTAATTAATTAACCTCAATTTACATAATGGGCTACTTATTTGCATAGCTAATGGACTAGGAATTGATTTCAGGCCATTAACAGTTATTAATAAGTGGAACAATGTTGGAAATGCATGTGTCTTCATTTTAAACAGAAGGCAAAGGTTAGTCACGAAATATTAATGGCAATATTCAAATAAGCAAGCAGTGAACAAAAGCACATGTGTCTTTAGGCTTCATGCATTTCTGAGATGTAATTCATGAATTTGTTAGCAGGTCTCATCACTACATACCCACCAGAGCATATGCAAGCATATATGTAGGCATTGCATACACTTCTATTACCTGCCATTTACACATACACTACAGGGAAGGGAATAACCTGTATTATATTTATATCGAGAACTTATCATCTTGAAAATCATAGTTAGTCCTTGGAAATGCAAGATCCTGTACTTTGAGCATGCAGTAATTCTTTTTTCTTTTAAAGCTATTTGTTTGAATGAAAAGTGATAATTAAGCATTTTCAAATAACTTTTCCCATTTGTTGTGTTTACAAGTTATATAATACCTTTCTCTCAGAACATATTGTCTGTATTTTAGCCAATAAATTATATAATACTATTCTTTTCTAGCATTTTTATCTATTTGTTTAGCCAAATAAGTTTATATAGTCTAAGGATTCTTCTACCTTTCTCCAAATATGTAAATGCTTATAACTTACTAAATTTTTTATTACATTCATTTGATTCCTTGGGTGTGTACATGTGATGGCTTTGTCATAGCAATGAGGCATCATAGGACAACTTGCAGAAATCTTCTCAACCATGGGTTCTGAGGATTGACAGCAATTGCCCTTCCCTGTTAAGCCATCTCACTGACTCCTTTCCGAATTTTAAAACCAGAAAGAAGAGACTGGGGAGATGGCTCAGTGGATAAGAGCACTGCTGCTCTTGTAGGGGACCCAGTTTTAGTTCCAAGATCCCATACTATGGATCATAGGCACCCCTAGTTCAAGTCCCAGAGACTTTGACACCTTCTTGCTTCTCCATGAACATGGTATTACATACAGACATGCAGGGAAACACCAATACACGTAAACAATTTAAAAATGTATAAAATCTGGGGGAAGTGGTCTACTATTTTGAGACAATTTGAATATGGCAGTAAAGTATTATCTTTGAGGAGAGTTGAATACCTTTAATTGTAAATGCGTTATGTGACCTGGATTTTCAAATGACTTAGATGTATCTTTAGGAGCAACTGTATAGAAACCCACACCAGTTAGGTAAGCAAAGTCTGTGGTAAATGAAAGTCTTTTATGGTGTCAGTCAATGTCACGAGACTCAACGAACCAATGAGCTTGCATAGCATGTCTCCCATTTTTCTCACCCTGAGCCCTTCCTCAGCACCAGTCTCTCTCTCTCTCTCTCTCTCTCTCTCTCTCTCTCTCTCTCTCTCTCTCTCTCTCTCTCTCATACATTGGGCATACACATGCCTCCATATGTATGTGCCAGCCAGGGGACAACCTTCAGGAGTTGATTCTTTTCTTCCACCATGAAGGGATCAAACTAGGATGCTGGGATCAAATCCAGGTCTAGATCAAACTTTTCCCTTGGTTCTCATGTAGGCTCTGTTTAGTACCCATCTATTCATTGCAGCATTGTTAGCCATATACACAGGCTTTCAAAGGAAGATGCAAAGTTTGCTGATGAAATTGTGCGAGTGAAGATAGCAGTAACAGTATTTTATGCATCATCTACAAATAGTATGCTATTGCCTCATCCCCAGTTGTGCTATGCGATCTGCTAAGATGGATGGGTATTCCTCTCCAGAAACCTAAGAGATTCCCATAGTCTCGAGGGATAGCTTCATTTTATAATATGTATTTTATTCTCCAGATGGCAAAAACACTGCGAAATACTGTCAAACGCTTAAGCAATGTAACTTACTTTTTGAAGGGACTCGGAGATTGGCGAGGACCACTTCCAGAGAATCTGCTTGTACCCGGAGCACGTAGCTGGTCCTTGTCTCGTAATCCAATGGCGAATTCACGTAGATGACACCAGTGACATTGTTGATCCCAAATTTATCTGGAACCCAGCAAAAAAACTCATTAGTTTCTTCACATGGTAATGAGCTATTCTTTTTAAAAGCTATTATGGTTTCAAAGGCACTAGAAACATCCAGAAGAATAGTCAAGCTTAAAAGGTGATAGGATTCCAGCATCTGGAAACATATTACTGATACTGGGATTATCAAGATGCATTCACTGAAAGATGTGTTTAGTAGTTTTGGCTATGTGTTATTTGAGACTCTGCTGGGTGCAGGTACTTAGCTGGTGATCTTCCTGCCACTGTAGTGTTAGACAGTCCTACTTTAGGAGTCTTCTTTTACAGAAGCTCATTACATTTTGCCTAGCTGGGTATTTGGTTCTTATCCTCCACCACACACATCTAATCCTGTAGCATTGATGCTTGACTAAGAACATTGAAGATCATGTTTGCAATTTAGCTTCTAGGTTACTTTTACAAAATGCTTTATTGTTCTGAGCATTTAGAAATACTTTGCCCTTGTCACTCTGTTTTTCTTTTTTTAAGGTGGTATGTAAGAATTTTAAATGGAAAGAATGGCACATGTTTATTTGTATGGTATCCCACCTATTCCTTCCTTACATCCTCTCTCAGCCTCTTTGTAGCAATGAGGACCATTCCTTGAAACATTCCACACTCATGCCTAACAGTTATTGTCCATCTGTTGATGGTCTGTTGAATTCTAAGATCATAAAGAACATGCTTGTTTCTTTCCTCCACATTCCTAGTACCTGGAAAAGTCATTATCACACAACCGACATTCATTTGCTGATTCAGCAAATGAATAAAGTATATGATATGATCCCTGTAGTGGAGGCAGTTGATAAACACAGGCTTGTTGCTACCTACAAGCCTAAGGACAGGGCAAGCATCAGAGCAGGTTGAGAAGTAACAGCTTTTTTGGAGATCTGAAAGCAGTGGAGAAAGGAGGTTTCACTGCATCCAGAAAGGAGGTGCAGCAGTGGGGGAAAAGCAAAGAGATCTCAATAAACAGCCAGTCAGTGAGTGCTGTCCAGAGGAGTAGCCATTCTAGTGAGAGGTGGTCACGGAAACATTTCAGATAGTCTCAGGACTGTTATTTCGGACTGTCAGGTAGCATGCAAGTTTGCTTTTAAGTTAAATAGTCAAAACAAACTAATATATTAAATATTAATTAAACATTCTCAGACACCCATAATGTCGCAGTCTGCACAGGGTCTCAGAAGAGAAAGCAGAGGACAGTAGCTGAAAGGCAGAAGCAGTGATATTGCTCCTAGAATCCAGCAAATGACTGCCATTAGAAAAGCAGCTGGGAGACAAAACTCAAAATTCCTGTTAATCGATTTGACTGTTTGGGCCATTGTACTATATAACCTGTCTGTCAGTACTGGCAAATCTCTTTTGTCATTTATACTTAGGTAAGATCCTAAAGCTTCCTTGGGATTGGCCTGATGTGAGGGAAGGCTTGTTACACACAGAGGAGAAAGGAGAGTCTAGAAAATAATTATCTCTTGCAGTTGAAAGAACAACTCATTCATTTTGAAGACGTGTCAAAAAAAATACCACCAACACAGGGAAGATAAAAGATTCTATAATTGAATATTAATCATCCATTGGGACACACAATGACTTTAACTAACACAACTGGGCTATTAATCAAGTCATCAATTATGCTGAATATGGTAAGGATTGCTTTAGGATAGAGGAAAGGATAGTTTAATCAAAATTCCATCTGATTCTACATTTTTTGGTTTTTGGAGAAAATAAAAGCAAAATTTGCTACCTACCTTCCTCATTTCCTGCCACAATGGAGTACACGATGCTCTGATTGACGGCGGCAGCAGAAATGACACCAACTACTGTCCCTCTGGCAGCAAGCTCACTTACAGGAGGAGGTCTGCAGGGTGAAAAAGGGTGTTCATTTCCTTCCCATGCTTGCTTCTTTTTTTCCTTCCTTTTCTTTCTCCCTTCTTTTCTTCCTTTCTTCCTTCTTGTGTTCATTTCTTCCTTATTTCTGCCCCTCTCTCCCTTCCTTCCTTCATTTATCCTAGCATCTCTCCATTTTACCTTCCCCCTTCTTTCCTTCCTTCCTTCTTTCCTTCCTTTTCTTCCTTCCTTCTTTTCTTCCTTCTTTCCTTTCTTTCATCCTTCTTTTCTTCTTTCCTTACTTTCTTTATTCCTTTTTTTCTTCCTTATTTCTCTCCTTCCCTCCCGCCCTTCATTCCTTCTCCCTCTCTTCCACCCTTTCTTCCCTCTCTGCCTTCCTTCATCCCTCCTTTCATCCCTCTCTCCATTCCTTCCTCCCTCTCTTCCTCCCTTTCTTCCCTACTTGCCTTCCTTTTCTTCCTACCTTCCTTCCTCTCTCCTTCCAATCTTCCCTTCCTCCATCCCTTCCTCCCTTCATTCATTCCTCCCTTCTTCCCTCCTTCTTTCTCTCCCTCCCTCCCTCTATCCCTTCCTCCCTTCATTCCTTCCTCCCTTCCTTCCTCCCTTCTTCCTTCCTTCTTTCCCTCTCTCCCTCCTTCCCTTCCTTTTCTTCCTATCTATTTCAGTGGAACATTTATTTTTAAGAGTGAAATTGGAAATACTCAGCAACCTACCCAAAAATCCACTGAAAAACAGTAATACTTTTATAAATTTTAGAACACTTTCAGTTTTTTCAATTCCTAAAGCATTCCACATAAATTATCAAATTATCTCATTGCAGGCTCGTCATATTGATTATATTAAAAGGATTCTACTTCAATGGTTTTTGAAAGCTGGATGTTAAAAATGACAGTTCTATTTCTAACATTTAAAAGGTTTTGATCAAGTGTGATTTGTATATGTGAGCCAATTTAAGACTTGTTGATCCCTTGTAATCAATGTTTCTTGACATAGTATGTTTTGGGGGGCATTTATTGCATAGTATGTGCATATGTGTGTATAAGAGTTCATAGGTATATGGGTATAAATATACCTGTGTGTGTAAGTACATTCACGTGCAGGTGTGTATACATGTACGTATGAGTTTTTATGTGTGTGTAGTAAAATTCATGTGTGTGAGAGTGTTCATATGTGTGTGTGGCATGAGTACATGTGCATTTGTCTTCTTTTATCACTATTCAGTTTATTTTTTGAGAAAGTAACTGAACCTAGACAAACCAATTTGAGTGGACTAATCACTCAGGGGATTGTTCTCTCTATATTCTCAGCAATGGAATTATAGACATATACTGAGAGAGAGAGAGAGAGAGAGAGAGAGAGAGAGAGAGAGAGAGAGAGCGAGCAGACAGGGACAAACAGATAGAGACACACAGACAGAGACAGACAGAATCTTAATATGATTGTCAACCGTCTCCTTCTGGCATTCCTCCTCTTGTGCACTCCTCTCCTCCTACATGAGGGTCATGCACCATTAATTCCTTACTAGAATAACATGACAGTCACCTCAGAGACTGAGTAACATAACGGGAAACATAACTCCATGCAGTAGATACTCTTGACCATACCCTTTGCTGGATAGAATGACATCATGGAGTAGACCATATGGCAGGAAGTTGAGGGTTGTATCTTCACTATAGTCAATAGAACTTATTGACAATATCCCTCCTTGGACTGAATGATCTACCAGATAGCAAGGGGAGTTCTTACTATGACAAAAATCCAAAAGCGACGTTTTAATACCAGCCTGCAATGAACCTAAGGCCCAAGATCTAATACCTCCAAATCTTAGCATGAGTCCTTGAGCTTCGAAGTGCATCCAAGCTCACACGCTCACTGGGGATTTGTGGGAGCCTCAGAAGAGACTCTATCCCTAGTTAACACGTGTACTAAACATTGTGAGAGGTCATAGAACAGACCGTAGCTAGTCCATATCTGGGGTCCTGACTGCTGAATTTTCCATATGTCAAGGGTGTTCTCACACTTTAAGTTAGTTATGTGATTTTGGCGGTGGATATTTAAAGACCAGAACGATGAGTTGTTTGTGTATGACATCATATCACGTGCTATTTTTTATCAGTTGAATGTAAGAAAACATATTAGTCATATGATGGAGCGAGTTTTCAAAACCAGAGACTTTTTTTTATAGAAGTTCGTGGTGCTTAAATTGAGTTTTTAGCTTGTGGCTACTATATGCAGTAAGCTAACTGGTATACTTTTGTCATTGGTCAGTTTGGCCATCTTTACAAGATATGTGCATATAAATCTCACATCTGGAATGACTGTCCTGGCATTAATATCAGAAATAGGATTCACACATGAAAGAAACATACTGTGTTCATTTTTGCTACTTTAACTGAATAATCAGGATAGAAATAATTAATACATGAAAAACTCAGTGACATGATTTATAATGGAATTTATATCCTACGCATGCCAATAACGCATTTAAACTTCTTCTTGGTAGCAAATGTGTAAAACTAATTTACTTTTAGACAAACATCAGCTCATTAACCTTTGCCTTAACGGTTCTAGCAGTGCATGTCTCCCTATCAGAACAAACACTGCTATAAAAGTTCAATTTTCTCCTGCTAGAATTGAGTGGACCTCCATGAGAAGTGAACATTAGATTAAACATTTTCAATTCTTCTCTGTTTATTTGCAGACGTGCCCATTTTATTATTGTTTTATGCTCTGGAAAAATATCTGTTACATCATTTGACAAACTGCATTCTCTCTCTGCAGTGAGATATAACTTGAACATGAAACACATTTACTACAAATTAGTAGGAAGGAAGTCCCATGGGCATTGCCACAGATTTATTATAATCATTTTGAATGAGGTGGGTATAAACTGCCATGGAGGTGGATGGAAGCAAAACTGTAGACACTGTGTAACTGAGACGTTGTAGTAGCCTGACAAACTTCATGAATGCAAGAAGTATGAAATGAAAATGTGAATTATATGCATTTTTAACTTTTGACAACTAGTGGGAATTTGTTAATAGCATCTGGTGAGTAAATTTAATTTATGGGTGAACACATATTTTAAAGTTTTTTTTCATGTTTTACTCTGTGACTAATAGTTTGTGGTGAATCCTTTTCTCCTTTCCTTCTGTAAAGTATAATCAAAATGCACTGTTTAATTTCAGAAGCAATTAATTATAGGCAGAAAGCTATAGATTCATCAGAAAGCTCAGCCCAAACATATCTTCCACTATTAACTCATACACTTGAAATTCTTCTCACAATGTGCATTGCTAGACCTCTTTAAATTTATTTTTTTTAAGATAGTATCTGGATACATAGTCTAGTTGGTGTAGAATTCTCTGTGTAGCTCAGGCTGCCCTTAGACATGAAGTGATCTTCATACTTCTGTGTTCCTGTGTGCTGGGATTACTGGCATGCATCACTGTGGTTAGCTTAATTTTTAAAAAAAAAAGTTTTAAACAGTTTTTCAAGAATTTAATGCAATGTATTTTATTCATATTTGCCCCCAACCCCATCTGAGATTCATTCTGATCTCTCTCTCTCTCCACCAAACTCTGCCTCCATTCCTCCACTTTAAAACCCATCCAATTCAATTTGTGCTGCTCGTATATGCTTGACTTGTGTGGTCAGCCATTTGAGCATGGACAACCAACCAGAGATCACACCCTTAAGGAAAACTGACTTTTCTTCTTACAGCAACCATCAATTGCCAATACCTCCTTGGCTACGCAAGGTACTGTACCAATCTCCTGTCTCCATATAAGGGTTTGCTTTATCTTGTCTTGTGCATGCAATCACGGCTGCTGAGTTTGTGTGTGGAGGTACTCTGTTGTGCTCAGAAAACATTGCTTCTTTGTAATCATTCATCACCCATGGCTCTTACACTCTTTTCATCCACATCTTTCTGCAATGATACCTGAGCTATGGGGGCATGGGGTGTGGTATAGACATCTCATTTAGGGCTGATCATTCAGTTGTTTTTCATTCCCTACACTTTTACCAGTTGTGGGTCTCTGCTAATCACTACCACTGACTAAAATAAGCTGCTCTGATAAGGGTTGAAAGATGCACTAATCTATGGTTAAAACTGCACATCATTAGGAATCAGTTTAATTCTAAGTCCATTTAGCAGAATAATAATAATAGATTTTTTATAGGGATGTTGAGTTGCATAGTCAAGTTCTTGGCCCTAGAATAGTACAAGATACGGATTTTCTCTTATGGAGCAAGATTAAATTCCAATCAGAAAGTGGTTGGCTACTCCCATGACATGTGTGCCACTACTGGACCATTGGGCATCTCTTGGGTAAAACTGAGGATTACTTTTCTCCTACAACACATGCATAGCACTCCTTAGCTGTATAAAAGCTAGCTACTAGGGACCAAGCTCCCAGGTTGGTCCAAGCATGGTTTCTCTGTGTTTTGTGACTCAAGTATGTAATACCTTTAACCACAGGGATTCACCCTCCTCCTGGAGGGTAGACAGGAGCAATGCCAATGGGCTGTAATATTTGGAGGTCTATTGGATTCCCTTTTACAATAACTCAAAGAGTGATAACCCATTCCTGATATTGGAATTAATCATTGGCATAAGGTGTTTAACTGAGCCATAATCCCCCTATTATAGGGTAACTCCACTTCAACTGCTCTTATGCACGCATATGCATATGTATACATATTTTAGAAAGCTTTTATAATAGCAGATTTAATTTTTGCTTTTTCAAAAGGTATCAAGTGTTAGTTATCCCTCCCCTTCTTCCTTGCTATACTGTCTTGTCACCCTCATCCCCACTTAAGCATACCTGTTCTGTTATTTCCCTTTATGCCATCCCCTCTCCCTTGAAAGATTTCCCTTATCATGGCCCCTTAGTAATCCCTGACCCCTGTGGGTATAAAACACACATATCTGAAGAACAAAGTTAACATTCAAAAATGATAAAAAGACAGAACAAAACATGGGTCTCCATTTACCCGAGGAATCTATAATTTTGCTTTGTAATGAAGAATAAACCAGAAAGATTATCCACTTTATAATAATTTAGATGCAAGAAACATACAACATAATTTTTCTTAGTGTCATAAATTAAAGGTTGCTTAACATTTGTAATTATATTGGAAAATATGTAGCACTATAATTTTTTCAATTAATTGTTTTAAAATATCTTAGTCATCTAGATAATAACTATACTAGAATAACATAATTTGTGGTATCCAAATGTTAGATCTTATTTTTACAGTATAAATAGAGAGGAAACAATTATTTCATTGTTTTATATTTGGGTTCAAGAAGTAACAATAAAAGTAAATGTTATGCATGCTGAACAAAGCTTCTAATTATTTTAAATGCTGTGCAGTTTAGGGCTTGAAAGTGTTTGTAAATAGATGTTATAAAAGTTCAGTGGTTCCAATCTGGCTCTATTGCTCTCCTTCTACACAGAGACAAATCTAATTTATTTTGTCATGTTGGAATTCAATATATTTGCAAATCAGTACCAATTAAGGAACCATTTTTATATCTGCTATGAGAAAATTTAATGAAACTGAGAAGAAATAAACAGGCACTGGAACTCCTATTATGTGTAACCTTGCGGTAATTGTGCCAGGGTGACCTAATTCTACACATTTAACTAAGAAAAATAGCGCCAAGACAGGAAGCTGCAGAGACGCCAGCATCCCATGATTCTCAGGGTGAATTATAAACAAAAGAGCTATAGAGGGCCAACTGGGCAGAAGCTCTTCTTCATAAGAGAGTCAGCTCTGTTCACACTCCCAAGCTTCAGCTTGAAGATGTGACACAAGGAATCCAAAGGACTTCTCAAATTCTTGTCAAAGTAAAAATGTCATTTAGGATAACTGTGTGCTCTTTTTCATTTTGTTTCATTCTCATTAATGGGGTTTATCCGAATCTCTCCTAGCCGTTCGTTCTCAACCTTCAACCCTAGATGAATCATCTGGAGAAATTCATTATATCAGTATTCTCATTTTCTGATGCATGCTCGAAAGTTGCTTGCGGTGGTCCATGAGGTGAGGCTCAGGAATCCCTTTGGAAAAGGCTTTCAGATGCGGAGTGAGAAAAATGGTGCATCCCTCTCCCTGGTGCCTCCTCCTTCCCTCCCTCTCACTCTCTGGTTAGCATTGTTTGGTTCTCCATCCATAAAGATGGCAGAGTTAAGCAACTAATGCTTCTACTTAACCCTAGCAGACCTCTGGTTCTGATCTTATGAGGTTTTTCAGACAGGAAAATTGCTTATGGCCTTCATAATATTAATATTTTAAAAGCCTATAAAATGAGACAATATTAATAATTTTGTTAGATATACTAAGAGACACCAATTTTCTTATTCCTAGTATATAGGAGTTACTCCATACATTTTTACCTATTATTGACATCACAATCTTATGAACCACACTTAATGAAAACTTTACTTAAATATATAATCATGTGTGTTTGCCTTATGCACACTAGAAACACATACACACACACACACACACACAGAAGACCTAAGTATGTCTAGCAAGCTTATGTTATAAAATGTTTTCTATGTTCTCTGATTTTCTATTTTATACCTAGATAAAGACTATATTTTTTTCCTATTTTTACCATCCATAGATAGTTTTCGGCTTCATTCATGAATACAACCGTCATGGGATGAGGACAATATGCCTAGAAGTTGATATAAAAATTTAAAAAGGATAAGAAGAAAATCATTTAACATTAAAATAGATTGTTCTGTATTGAGTCATGTAATATTTACATGTATTGTATGCCTGTGAACTACTACAATAATATAGATCAAAGACTGAAAATACAGTGGGTCCCACACCTTGGTGGTGATAGGCTTGCCTAATAGACAGTTACATATGAAATTATGGAAGACTCCATAAAATGCATCCATTTCAGACTCTAGTTAGGATAACTAGGAAAACTGACCCATAAGATAACAAGAAATGTGAATCATTTATATGTCTCTGGGTCCTAAATATCTTCAGGGTAACAGAACTGAAAAAAGGGAGTCTGTCTCTTGATGTAGAGTTAAGCCAACAAGTCTAGAACAGACAATCACTCAAAAAAAAAAAAAGAAAGAAAAGAAAAGAAAAGAAATGCAGTTGACAGTTGTTCATATAGTTGGGAATAATCTCTAACAAATAATTTTTTGTTATTTTGCCCAACAGAGGAAGGTAGGGCATGAGATAGACAGGGTTGAAGGCTAGACCAGGCTAGCCTCAAACTTAGAAATCCTCCTGCATCTGCCTCACAAGTGCTGGAATTAAAGGCATGCGCCACCACAGTCCAGCAGAGTAGACACCTTAAATTGACGCCAAAGGCTCTGTACCCAAGCTCAACACTCATTGTTTATATGGGATAGAGATTATTGACCTTAATATGCTTAATATGCCTTGGACATTATGGAATGTATACATGCACCGAACGATATCAAAGCAGACCATATATATTCTTGATCCTATGGGTTAGTAGAAAAATTGGCTCATTTTTTTTTTTCTGTCCATCCCATGGAGAAGAAAATGCTTCACTCCCCTGTGTTTGGACTGGTTCCCTGATGTACATGCTTGTTTAGGATGTTCAAGTATGTTAAGCCTGGGGTAGTATCATGTGACTTTGCATCTAACACTGAAGAAGTACTGAGGTTTCTGTTTTGCCCCATGGTAGCACGTGAAATCATTTGATATGGGTTTATCAAGGACAGAAGGCAACATAAGGAGAGATGTCCAGGCATCCTCCAAAAATTCAGACACTGTCCCATGTGGCAGCAAAGTACATAAATGGAGAAAATCTTAAAGTTCCCCAGTTTGACTAAACTTTAGGAGAATTTCTTTCAGACTCTCGGTTCTTAGCTTCCTTGCTTTTATAGCTTTATATTAGAAAACATGACATTGTGAATTGTTTCTTTAAAATCTTTTAAAAAAAATGCTTCTTGCAAGATTTACAATTCAGGACATTGATATTGCCACTGACCATGGAGATATACTTTGACACAATGTCATCAGAAAAACATATATCTATTTTGTTATTGACCCCATTCCTGGCTATTCTGTTTTATCGGTTTCCTGCTTCACATTGTAAAAGTATCTTTACTAGCAAAGAGGGAAGGACCTTTCCAGCCCAGATCTTAATCAAAACCATTTTCCTAGGCCACATGAAGCTTAGACTGAGCTCTTGTCTTCTCCATTATTATAGCAGCATGTTATTTTGTGTTATATGCTAAGTTGAGTTTGTTTGTTTATCTGTTTTTTATTAATCGCATCATATGTGAACTCTCAGATCAGTACAAATTCTATCTAAGTAACCCATGGATTATAAGAAACAGCCAGTGGCTATTTGAAACTACCACATTTTAAAGAATAGTTATATAGTGGTATATAACTCATAAATACCTCTATTACTTCCTCTGATGTTGGGATGAGAGCTGTATCCAAGCTTGATGAATACATGGCTTGGGCTGAGCCCAGAGTAATTCTTTCTCTGTTCTAACTATCCCTTGGCCTAGGTCTGGAAGCTTCTAACCTTTATACAATCCAGTCTTCTACAAGCCAGGGTGTTGAAGGTTCGTGTGGTGATTCATGAACCCCAACAAAAATAAGGTCCTTCATATTGCACGACAGTCTTTCCACAGTTTGTCCCAGCCTGAATGGCTAAGCTCATCAAGTCAGAACCTTACCTACAGAACCCTGAAACAGGACACTCAACAGATTTAACACAATGAGAGAAAGCCTCTTTATGTTAACCTAGGCCTAGCATGTTCCATCCTCAGAGACTTACTGCTGAATAAACTTACTCTTTCTAGCTCTTTCTGAACTCTGGCTGGCTGGTTCAACTCAGCTGTTTGGACTCAAACACCTCTCTGAGTTGACTGATTCAAATTGGCTCCTCTTGGCTTCTGAATGAATTGCTCTGCTTGGTGAAACACCTCTGATCTCCCTGAACTGCACTGTACTGATCCACTGACTGCATGAACCGAACTGAACTCAATGCAGTCAACTGAACTGCATCAAACTCAACTGAGCTCAGCTTGTTCAGCTGAACTGTACTGAATTCAACTGAACTCGACTTCCTCTCTCTCCCTGTATTGCTTTTACATAGCTTCTCTTTTCTGTTCTGGTAAGAGTTGGGCATATCTTATCTCTGATTCATTCTGTCAAATATTTCTCTGACTTATCATTTTGTTTGCCCCTCAATTAGATGGCATTGGTATTAAAGGTATGTACTAAAGGGATGTCTGTATTCTAGCCAGAGGTATGTAGGTGTTTACCTATGACAGCCCATTTGTGCCTACCATCATAGCTTAATATGGTATGTATCTCTTGACAGGGAAAAGTACTGTACTTTGGGCATTATGAACCTAGAATCAGCAGGAAGTTTTACCATCTTCCTTATGTTTACACTTTATTTAATGAGACTGGGCATATACAGTCTCAGAAACTGCCTCTGAATTATATAACATTGATTTTTAAAAATATAATAGTCATCTTTTTTCCTTGTTTGCAATTGCCTGATATATATTTTTCTATCATGTGATTTTTTTGTTTTCTATGCATTGTTTAATGGAACATAATCATGTTATAAAAAAATTACAAGAAAAAATTAATTATCCCTTGGAAGATAAATTAAATGACACAGCTACTGAATACCACAGAAAATCGAAGATGAGTGACTTTACCATTATAAGTTGAAAGTAAAGCCATGTTGTGATTGTGAATCCATACTCAGCATGACAATCTGACTTCCATACTGAGTGGTAATTATGATTTTTTTTCAATTAACACCATTCTGATTTCTCCTGTAGTAAATACATTGTTGAGGCTTGCTCCTTTTAACATTACTGTAGCCAGTTTGTTTTCAGTCTCCATTTTACTCAAAAGGTAAAATTAAGTTATCCATTCTTTAGCTGACACTAACAAATGCTATTAATAGGTCCAAAAGCAATGGTTGTATTACTCATGTTCAGTTATCTCAATATTCTAAAAGTCCCCTGCCTACCACCCCTCTTACCTTACTTAGGACCAATCAGCTTAAAGATCAGCTGATAATACTCTGTCTAGTAAGGCAAAACATTATACTGCTCCCCTCCTTGCCTTTTGAACTTTTGAACCCGTTTTTCTTTTCCTTTAAAATGTCTGCTCCAAGGAAAAGCATCTATTATAATTTGGCTTCCAAGTCTTCTGTAATTCTGATCGATCAGTCTTAGAATGTGCATTCAATAAACTTTTCTTGCTTAACTGAGATCGATGTTTGTACAGTTTGCGTGGCGATTCGTGAACCCCAACAAAAACAAGGCCGTTCATGTTGCTCATAAGTCTCACAGTTAGTCCCAGCCTGAATCTCTGAGCTCATCATGTCAGAACCTTACCTACAGAACCCTGAAACAGGACACTCCACAGATTTAACACAATGAGTGAAAGATCATCCATAAAGAATTCCAAATAAGGGGAACAGAGACTGTACACCATCTATACCTGAGAAGATGGTAAAGAAGTTCAGTTCCGTGTGGCAGATAAAGTGTATGGGTTCACTCTAAAGGTCCCAAGCCTTTTCTCAAACATAAAGATACTCCATTATGTTTGCGGAAAGACTTGGATAGTTACAGAAGAAAATATGGGAGTTTATCATCAGGAAATATGAGACTTCATGTTGGACAAAAGATCTACACTAAAGCAGAGCAGCTCTAGCTATCCGGTAGCACTCTCCTTTTTAGATGTTTTCGTAGATCTTCCTATCACGTTTGTAGTCTCTTCAATTGTTTTCTCCCTACATGCTGGTTAAAGATCTTTAAATCTGCAACTCAAGATTTCCATGAATGAGAGCAATGTCCCTTAATACAACAGGCCTGCAATTCTCTTGACTAACGAAATCTCACCAAACTGCTATGAGAACAGTAGAAACATTTATTTTTCACAGTAGAAACATTGTTTCTACTTTTTATAACATAGTATATAAAATGGATACCTCTGATTATAAATTATAATTTTCCTCGATTTTACATAAAAGAAGGTACACTCTTTTTTGAGTTATGCTGATTGCAATTCCCAATACAAAAGCTGTTCAGATTGAGTTTAAATATGAATTATATATAAGTTTTTACTGTCATTAGTGATGAAACTAATTCACATTAATCAGCAACATACCAATTTTAATTTTAATATGGAAATTATGAAGGTTATATTTTAGTAAAGAGTATTTGAAGTTTGCAAATGTCAGGACGTTCTTATGTATAATTATCTTTTATCTAGGTTTGATAGATTAAAATTAAATAATAGTAGAAGCAGAATATTTCTCTAGGGTTAACAAAATATGTAAGAAATTAACAAAAATACATTTGAAACATTTGATCTTTTTCTTACATATAGTTATAAATTTAATCTTTATTTTCGTAGAAATTATACTTTAAAATGTACAGTTTTTAATTACCTATAGTTTTACATTTGAAATATTTAACAATAAAAATTGGCACATCTCCATCATGAATGAATACCAAAGCTATGTCTGTGTAGGCACCATAATTTGGAAAATTTCAAAATGTTTATTTTTGGTTAATTTTTTTTAATATAAATTGAGCAAGACACTGCATTCTCCACTAAAAATCAATATTCACATTTAGACTACATGATCTATCTTAGACATGTTGACCTTTCCATGATATTTACTCTCAACCTGAAGGCAAGTGAATCCCAGCGCATGCACTGGGACTCAGACTGCTATCCTCAGATGAAGATCAAATGTTATTCTTCACGGTGCTACCATACTTGACCTACAGGACTCAATCCATTCTCAAGCAATCACACAACCCTAACTACAATCAAGATTTTAATATTTTTTTTTTTTTGCATAGGTTAACTGAAAAATCTGCTAAATTTAGTTTCTATGACAGTGTAATAATGTTCTAAGAGATGCTGAACAAAGAAAACTGGAAGCCCTCTTATCAAGCATGAATGAGCCATGCTTTAGGTTGCGTCTTGATGCTGTGGCCACAGGAGGTATAGGTGGACTACACTTTTAGTACCACACTGTGGAATCTTCTGTGGTATTTGTGTAAAAGATGTCTGTCTCTCATCAGACTTCAATTAAAGATGAGGACAGCAGAGACACAGAGCCAGGAGGTTTGAAACATAATCAACAGATGACCTGATTGTCACATGATCCCACACTTAAGTGAGATGGTGTTCATTTCAATGACACAATAAAGTCTGGAATGTTGGGGTGTTTTGCCCTAATAGTCCCTATCTCTTCTTAACTTGGGCTCATAGTATATCTTTCTTTTGAGGTCCTCAAGCCTGATCCCAGTTCAGTCCAAATTCTCTCACGTGGGAGTTTCCTTTAAAGAGATTGTTGCTTTTAAGTCTCACCTGGGTCATTTACAATGAATATTTATTCTGTAACTTTCGTTTTTATTTATCCTGTCTTTATTTTTATGATGGTGGGTCCACCTGTATCACTGTGTTTATCTTTGTGAAGTCCCAATAAATACATAAATTAACAATAAATAAATAAAAATATTTAGAATAATTTTTAATAATTGCAAGGTATTTATGTTTAGTTATGTTTATTTATGTTTAGTTAGGAAAAGTTTTAAGGAAAATAAAGAGTAAGAGATTTAACAGTTATTAATATAGACTTTAAACATTAAAGTTGTCCTTATATGCTTGTATGTTAAAAATGAGTGAGTTGGACTTAATTAATACATATGAATTTATATGCATATTACATATTAATAACAAGACCAGTTACATGGAGTCTTCATTCCTAAACTGCCCAAACCCTGTCAGGATTACTTCTAATAATGGATAGTATAGGATGTCACACCCATACTCTCTCACACAAGGGTTTTAACTCAATTTTCATAGAGGGAGGTGATACTGAAATGGACAAAGGTTTTAAGAATAGATCAGAAATAATTTAAGAAAATGAATCCGGTTACTGAAGTATCGATGTATGAATACAACTCCCTAACTTTGACATTGGTTCCAAGATTGAAAGGGGTAAACTCTTTACAAGTGAACAATTTAGACAACTCAGGCCAGTGAGATGGCTCAACGGGTAAAAGTATTTGCCTTTGCAAGCCTGGGGACTTGACTTTGATCCCCAAGCCCACAAATAAGTTAGAGAAAAGAAATGACTTCACAAACATATACACAGCGACACACGTGGACCCTCTACCATAAACATATACAGTGAATACATAAAAATGAAAATTACAACAACAAACACCCCTGGCATATTTAACCTTGTAGCAAGGATTTCCGTTAAACCAAGTAATGTGTTATCAGGTCCAGTAGGCAGTCTCTATGGTCTGTGCCAACTATGACATGAGAAAAGTTTGAGACTAACTTTTTAGAATGTGATTCTACTTTTAAATGCAAGGCAAACTGTGAGAAATCATTAATAATTGATGGCACTCAATGTAGGTGCTGTTACTTGAATTTTATTCATTGCAAAGGGGGTGGGGGATGACATAATTAAAACAAGCAGAGACGTAATTTGGAAAGATTTTTGAGGACAGGAGTGTTTCAGCAATGAAGTTCTTCTAGCTCTTTAAAAGCTTTGTTTTAGGAAAAAGTAGAATAAGGCAGATGAGGGTAGAGGTCAGAATGGAGCATCAATACTGTCATGTTGGTGTATTACATCATTCTATGTTTAATCTTGTTTTAAACTTGGTTAGATTGAGGTGTCCTGGGAGATGAGGAAAGCATACTTCTAGGTGTGAATCGGAGAATAATTACAGAGAGGATTCTCTCATGGAGAAAGGCCTGTCTTCATAGTGGTTGGTGCTATCCCATAGGCTCTGGGCTAAACAGAGTTAAAGATGAAAGAAGGTCCCTGGGTACCTGCTTCCTCAAATCTTCACTTTCTGGCTGCCATGAACAAATATTCACTCACTACGGATTGACATGTGGGACAAGTGTGTGGCTTTCAATTGCTCAGCCATTTGTGTATCTGAGTTTCCCTCTTGGGAGACTGAGTAATATAAGGGGAAGTTTCAGTAGACACAAAACAGTAGGGTCAGTGGGAGATGGTACCATGATTATCAAGAACTCAGCTTAAATCCTTGAGATAAAGGAAGAGCTCATCTTTAAATTCGATCCTTTGTTGGGAATGATTTTTTTTTCAACAAAAGGAACCTGGACATCACCCATGGATATCAGCCTCAATCATAAAAGAAATGACTTCTGTTCATATTTGCCATTACCGTTTCTGTTTTCCAAATTTTCTGAGTTATGTTAGAAAGCCAAGCCATTGTTTTTGGTACTAAATTCTACTCAACCTGTTTCACTGATTCTTCTGTAGGATTCTATCCAGAAACAATAAATTATGCGAGTGCCAAGTCTCCTTTCTGATTCAGAATAACAAAGAATTGAGAGAACCAGAGAGTCTGTAGTTGTTGGGAATTTCCTGAAGGCCAGAACCCTTGTAGATGTTGTGACTTCTTGTAATTACGGTACCAGATAATTGGCAATTTTTTTGTCCTGTAAGTTCACAATTTTATTAATAGAATCTATCTGTGGTTGGTATTTATATTCAGACACAGTAGGAAATGCTAAATTATTTATCGAGCACAGCATTGGTGTTTTTTCAAAGTTGGTGTTGAACAAGGGCATATAGAAAAGAAAGCTACATGAGCAATGGCCAGATTCTCATCATGACTTTGTCCTCAGAGTCTGAAGGTTTTACATGAAGAAGACAAGGATCAGCATGTTCCTCTGAGAATCCGAGGCATACCTGTACTAACATGGAACAAGCCAAGCCCAAGCTGGGGCCCAGAGGAAGGGCAGGATGTCCTGAGCTTACTAAAGGGGAAATGTTGCTCACTCGTCTACCAGTTGTCATTTGTTTGTTGTTCTTTTTCCCTCTTAGACTTTTCCAGGATAGACTAGAATTAAGGTAAACAGTCAGGAGAAGAAAGGTGGGAATTTCATTTACTTAGAATTTCATCGCTGTGAAGGCTCCAGCAAAGAAGGGGAAAAATATAATGTCTTAGTTGGGGTTTCTATTGCTATGATTAAATATCATGGCCATAAACAACCCCAGAAGAAAAGGGCTTATTTCAGCTCACAGTTCCCATCACAGACCATCATCAAGGGAAGTCAAAGCGTAGACTCAAACAGGGCAGAAACCTGGAGGCAGGAGCTGATATACCGGCTATGGAGCCGTGCTGCTTACTGGCTTGCTCCTCATAGCTTACTCAGCCTGTGGCCCCACCCACAGTAGGCTGGGTTCTCATCCATCATTACTAATTAAGAAAAACCCTACAGGCTAACATAGAGCATGTGGACATTTTCTCAACTGAGTTTCCTTCTTCCCACCGTGATTCTAGCCTGTATCAAGTTGACATAAAACTAGCAAAAAGTACCACACGAAGTTGTCACCTTGGTGTTTGAAACACCCAAAGTAAATCATCAGGCAAATCTCTTCAGGAACAGAAAACTGTGCTTATAGCAACCCAGGGACAAAGCATCCCAGAAGAGCCAAGTGAGAGGGACAGAAATGATGGGCATGATGGGGAAATGGCCTTGTAATTACATTAAATTTTATGTGGACTTTCTTTTTTTTCTTCACATATAGTTTAGAGTACAGGTAGTGCGTTTGCTTTGGAGGATTTTCCAGAAGATGTATCATGAAAGTTGATTTTAAACTATAATATTATAAAGACAAATTTTTTTTTTTTTTGGCAGATGTTCCCAGATCTATCCATTATTTCTTTCACTTCCCAGCACCTCGGCCCTTGCTATAGTTTCAAACTCTTGAGGAGTTACTGAAAATTATAAAGCACTAAAATGCAGATTTTAAAGAGTGATGAACACCACTGTTGTCAGAGATCTCTTTGGATCTGGAGCCCCAATCATTATCATCTTCCAACTTCCAATTTGTCTCGGAAGAGACTGAATAACTTAAGTGCTCTGGAACCCAATGGAGATTGCATCATCCCTCTTAAACTGAGGTGGATACTGACTCACAGATGTTGAACATCTGCCTGTACTGTGATGGATAATTCCTAAACTACCTTCAAGTCCGCTCAGTCAGATGTGGGTGTTCAGACTTGATTGTACATATATACACCTTGCTTTACAGCATGGCGGTGCCACCGTCTCCTTGTGGACTGAGTTTTCATGCTATACTGTGTTTGCCACTGCTCCATTTGTTTCTACTCCAGGGCCATGAGCTTCTTGCAGTAATCACTTTATGGAAAATATTTTGAGGTTAAAATTGCTGTATTGTCCAGTTCCTTCTTGATTTGTGTATTTGTAATGAGGACGCTTACCATCTTTCAGCTG
>JANHMN010000019.1:29680979-29698479 GCA_030674055.1 Rhabdomys pumilio
TGTCCTGAAGGTAATGCAGAGATTAGTTACCCAAATAAGGGCAGCTGTTTCCTATTCATTAATCAGTCTCAGCATCAGGATTAACAAGAGATGAGGGAGGGACCCGGGTAGCCAACGGCCTGTGAGCATCATGCCAAAGTTTTATTGTTACTACTGTGATACGTATCTTACCCACGATTCTTTGTCTGTGAGGAAGACACACTGCAGTGGTCGGAAACACAAAGAGAATGTGAAAGACGATTACCAGAAACGGATGGAAGAGCAGGCCCAGAGCCTGACTGACAAAACAACGGCTGCATTTCAACAAGGAAAGATCCCTCCGGCTCTGTTCTCTGACATCCCCACCTCCCCTCAATCTCCCAGGTCCTCCTCCGCCTGGCATGATGCCTGCACCCCACATGGGAGGCCCTCCCATGACGCCAATGATGGGTCCCCTTCCTCCTGGGATGATATCCATGGGACCAGCTCCTGGGATGAGACCACCCATGGGAGAGAGGTCACTTGCCCACGATGCCCCGGGCCTCCAATGTTGAGACCTCCAGCTTGCCCTATGATGGTGTACACGTGGCCAGGCATGACCCGGCCAGACAGATAAGAGCAGAAGCACTTTCTATCGTTTTGTATTTCTTGTTCAGTATCACCAGGAGATCTTGGTGCTGAGTCTTGAGTGTTTACTAGATGTATGGCAAGGAACTTCCTTCCTAACAGAGAGGAAACTTTTGGAGGAAGAAGTGATACAAAAGAGGCAGTTTTCACTTACACTGTGAAATATGGAAATAAAATGGTCAGCTGTTTTAGTTTAAACAAAACAAACAAACAAACAAACAAACACAAAACAACAGATGAGGGAGCTGCCATGGATTCCAGGATATTTTAGCTATCTAGTCTCCCTTGGGACAAACTAGGAGTTAGGTGACAATACTGAGTAAACCTCAAGATTGGCAGACATTTCTGATGGTAACAGAATTATAAACCATATACACATATATCACATTATATATGTGCACATAAACACCCATGCCATATAAGGAGAATTCACAAAGAGTTGGGTTTTTTTTTTCCATGTGAAGACATAGCAAGAAGGTATCTCTAAGTTGGGCAGTGGTGGCGCACACCTTTAATCTCAGCACTTGGGAGGCAGAGGCCGGCGGATTTCTGAGTTCAAGGCCAGCCTGGTCTACAGAGTGAGTGCCAGGACAGCCAAGGCTATACAGAGAAACCCTGTCTCAAAAAAAAAAAAAAAAAAAAAAAAAAAAAAGTATCTCTAAGGTAAGACAGGATAGGAATCTTAGCCTGATCATGCTCGTGCCTCAAAGAATCTTGGACAGCCATGACCACCGAAAAATGAATTCTAGGACATGTTCATTTAGCTTTCGTTTCTAAGTGTCCCGTTCAATATTAAATTTTAAAAATGAAAATATTTCACTTCATGAGTAAGTTAGAGTTCCATACCATGTCTGAGTAATAAGTTAAAAACTCAACTGAGGGTGAATTAATGAGATAGGTAAACCTGGAGATCAAAAAACACAGCCAGTCGCTTGGTGCCAGCACAAGAGCAAATACAAGAAGCTTCTGACCTCCGAGACGTTTTCCAACACTTGCCAACGTTCCCTAGACTGTCTCAGTTCATTGGTTATTCTGAATGATTTTCCTGTCACTTGATGAGTTGAAGGTGTCCTTGCTATAATATATAACATAATATTAAGAGACACACCAGATGACTTACTTGGGAAGTGTTGCTGTAGATTATACATCAGAGGTGGAGGTCACATTGTACTGGCAACAATGGAAACTAAAAAAATCTGTTTTTCAGCACTGGGTTCATTAGTGACTTAGAACTATACGATTATATTTCAACAAAGCTCCTTTATGATTTATAATGGATCAGGTGTTCACTGAAGCATTGCTAAAGAGTACTTCATGCTAAACTCTTGTTCATTATGGTAAATCTTTAAAGGTTTCATTCTAACTTTAAAATCAAGCTAGAATTGGAAAACCAACATCACTGGCAAACTCAGATCGATTCCGAGGGTGCCTCTAAAGCACACTAAAGCTTGGTGTTTTAAAACCTGAGGGTAATTCCTACCTGTATTCCTCTTGGGTGAAGCGTGGGATCTCTCCAGGATGTAAGACAAGAATTCTCACGGTGGCACTGCTGGACATCACAGGCTCACCATCATCAAAAGCCACAACCACCAGCTAAAAAAGTGACAGGATCCACATATGGATTATAAACAGAAGAAAATGCCATTACCCGCTGCATCAAAGATTTTGCTATTTTGTTCTGGGTTCAGCTCGTCGGAGGAAGTGATCATTTCCCCTCTCCCTTTCAAAGAAAGAGATATTGTGTTATAATATATACCCCATTCTCTCTTAATCTTCACAAACATCCTGCTAGGTTGTGTCATCAAATGAGTTACTAACTCTATTAAGAAAAAAGAACCTCTAATAGGGTATATCTATCGGTGATGCTTTATCTATGTAATTTTAAATGGTTTTCTATATTCAATGCTGCCTAAAAGAAAATAATATATACTTTTATAGTACCAACACACTTACTTAAAAGGTGTTAAATCCAGTGGTATTCAGCAGCAAAAATAGATAATTAGCTTACTTATAAAGAGAAATTAATTTTTCAATGAGTTTTCTCACACTTTAAAGAGCAGAGTGTTTCTCTCTAGAGAATAAAATTAGCAGTCTTTATAGTTTAACACTTTGTCATATAATCTCTTAAAAACAATTAGCCCAAATAGTGCCAAGATAACATAGTACATGAAGAGAATTATTCAAATACATAAACTGAGAGAAATTTTAGTTCTGTGAGGTAATATCTATGCATTATTAGTGCAATATTAATTGGTCCTTTCACTAACCATAACAAAGAAATGTTCTAATATTTATGTTAAAACATTTCAACCATTTTCACAGAGGTGTATATTCTCATGAAAATTATAGCTGAGGTGGAAATTTTAAGGTTCTTTAAAGCCAGTTGTATCAGATAGTGTTTTGCTGGGCCAAACACATGAAGAATCTTTTCCTGAAGTGGACACAGGTGAAAAAGCTGTTTCACTAAGGCAGACTCGTGAAGGAATGTTTTGCTGAAGCAGACACAGATGAAAGGATGTTTTGCTAAACAAAGCATTTGCAAGGATGAATGATGCCTTCTTTGCTAATGACATGCATATATTGGGCCACCTTACATTGTATAGTTGAGCTCCATTTGCTGTGACTCTATAGAGAAAAAAAGCACCAAAAACCTTTCGGTGGTATGCTGGGGCTTCTTGCTGTTTCTAAGGACTCGGGCTGATTGGCAGAGTGATGTCAGTTGAGACAGACTTAGATGGCGTGTTGCTAAGACAGTCTCAGGTGCTGAGACAAAACACATGGTGTGGCAAGACCGACAGAGGACACATGAGTTTTGGAGGGAGTATAAATAGGACTCAAAGGACTGTGAGCAGAGCTTGCTTGTAGAGCTAGCTGTGCAAGGCTTCTTGGTCTCCAGTCTTAGCTGATCTTTGCTTTGTAGAGAGAGGCACAGCCGAGAACTTCTGGTGCTCCAAGCCGTCTTAATTCCTCCAGCTGACTCATGCCAATTCGGCTGAGGTCTGGCTATTCCTGCTAGGTCACACCGCTGCTGCTGCTGCTGCTGCTATCCAGACATTACTGAACTGGACTGCTGGTAGATCCATAAACTTTTTGCAAGTGCATCGAGCTGTGGCTGATGACCCGAACTGCTGATTTCCTGACAATGCAGATGAGATTTGCGCCAGAGAACCATTTCTAAATAGGTCCACTTCCCTCATATCATAAAAATCTTCTCTTTCCACTACCTCTGGTGGGTGATGGGTTAAGACATTTAAGGACCATCATTAAAAGTAGGCTTGGAAAAAGTTAAAGCCGCATATCGCTTCTTAATACAAAGTAACTCGGTGTTGATTAATGGATATTTTTTTCCCAAAATTTCTAAGAGTATTATTTGCTTCTGTAGTTATACTTGTAGCCACTTATGCTTATGAGCGGGTATAAGATGAGATTCACACAAGTAGTTTTAGAACAATAGAATTGTTTGCTGTAAAAACATAGTAGCAACGTATCTATTATTGTGGCGTTAGAAATACAAAGAAAAATATAATGCTTTACTTGCACGGCAGAACAACATATAGACATTAGAATAATATTAACTGTGTTGATCAGTATGGACAGTATATAATTGAATAGAGAGTGAATATTATGATTATCAAAAAACACAGACTCTCTTATAAGATCAAATAGTAGCATCTATTGATGCCAAACAGGTAAAATACTAGGTGATTTCTTTTTTATTTTAAAGTAGTTTCCCTAAATTTCTGGGAGAAATAATTTTTAAAAATTAAAGAGGAGAAAAGATAGAAAGAAAAAAAAATCATATCGGCAACTGTTAAGCAGAACGCTCAGGGTTGAATGTCAGGTAGATGTCACAAAGAAAATGGCACACTGACCTTAAAAATCGTTGTAGGCTCTTCATTAAGATTGACTCGGGTTATTACTCTTCCGGAATCTTCCTCTACATCAAAAATACTGGCCGGGTATGGAAACTGGACATCGTCCACTCGATACCTCACCCGACTTGCCGGCAACCCCTGAAATGGAGTAACTGATTGATCAGGATAACTGGAAAGAGCACCAGTGGAAACAAACTGATTCTCACAATGAGTGGCTTTGTAGAAAAGAAAAATTCCATACACAAGAGTTAAAATGCCTGAGATATTTCTTTCTGTGCACAACTCAATCTGAATCAATAAAGGTGTGCTATAATAGGCTTCAGTCAAATAATTTCTGTGCGGGAAAAATTACTCTGTTTCTGCAGCCATCTTTGTCCCACATCTTGTCTTCTTCTCTAAATACCCACTGTGCTTTGAATATTGTTTTTTTTTCTATCACAATTGTTTCACACTTAATTATATACTAATCTAAAATCCAGAAATGCTGAACTCTTTTTGGATATGTTCATCTCCATCAAGGATAAACGGCCACTCCGGCACAAAAGGGTATCCTACCCAAGCCAGGGAATGCTCACCGATCTCACCCATTAGTCTATAATCAACTGTCACCATGGTCATATCCTCTGTGGGCAACTCTTGTTCTGATTCTCTTTCATCTTTTAGAGCCACTTTGTTCTGTAGTGATCACAGACCTAGCTCTTTGTTTTCATTTTATTAAACTTATCTTTTAAAAAAAACATAAACAATCTCAGCTGGGGTTGGTGGCTCACACTTGGAATCTCAGCACTGGTAGGTTCAAAGAAAAAGAACTACTATGATTTAAGAGGCCAGGCTCAAAATATCAAAACAAACAGACAAACAAACAAAAAACAAAACACAAAAAACAAACAACCCCCCCCAAACAACAACAAAAAACCATTTATAATGAACTTGTGAAGCTAGAAATTAGATAAGGAATATTTAGTCAGGTATTAGTCTTAATGGAAAGACATGTAAACAATTCTGTGGTAACTCCTTAAACCTTATCGACCGATGACATCGACTATTGCTTTAAGCTTACTATCAACTTCTGGAAAGTAAGAGTGTTTAGAAAACCATGTAATCAATTATCCTACTATAATGGTTCTATCTGATAATTGTAATGAGGCCATATATTTTGAAAAGATATAAAAACTAAGAATGAAAAGTGGTAGTGTATCCCTTTTCTGCTCCAGAAAACAACAACAACAACAGCAACAACAACAAAAAATAATTATAACAAAAAAAGGCCAACTCCTGCTACCTAGTGAGTTTCAGGACATTCTGGAATACAGAGTGAGACCCTGTGTAAAAACCATGATGGGGGTGGGGGGAGGCCAGGGGGAACAAGAGTGAGAGAGAACTGAGAAAGAATTAATTCTCTTAAAAGCTGTTCAAAACCTTCTGCTGCTTTCATTCACACTCACAAATCCAGACTGTTCACGCAGTGATACCAAATCTTGAAAATAACTCACTTAAAAAAAAAAAAGCTAATTTGAACCTACTTTTCATTTCTGCTTTACACATTGCTATAATTTATGCTCGAGTGCCTTTGCTTTATTCCTGAATCTCACTTTCTGAATCTGTGCTCATGACTCCCTGGCTCTGTTTCAGATATGCCTCTGAGCTATTTTTATTCACCAGTTCTACCTGAGATAATATCACACATTTCTGTTTATTTATTGCAGCGGTGTAAATATGAGTTATCTCCTACAAGCTTATGTTTGAACGTTCAGTTCCCTGAACTTTCAGGCATAATTTTGGAGGCCATGGGAACTTTAGGGGATAGTTCTAGTCATTGACCACCGGTCTTGGGAATGTGGATTTGAAGGCACTACTTTCTCTCTTGCTATCGTTTTCTTGTCCACTATGATACACTCACATGCTTTCTGTCATGTGCTCACATTACTATGAGGATTTGTCTAATACATTTGACAAAGAATAAAAGCCTAAATACTTTGAAATTGTGAGTCAAAATAAATCATTCCTCTTTTGAAGTTATTATGTTAGGTGTTTTGTAACAGTAACGCACCATTAACTAATGCATAAACTTAGTACCAGGAGAGGGGTCATTGCTGGGACTAAGCTTATCCAATGGGTTTGGCAATGCAAATGCAGAGAATAAGTACCATGCAGGTGAAGTTTCAGAGGAGAATAGACATTGTTATTAGAGTGGACTATCTGTGTTTCTATCTTCCCATATCTTAGAATTTAGAGTGCAGAAGAACCAAAATATAATGAACTTATTAGCTTAGCAGATTAAATTTTATGTCAGCACAGCATCTTATTCCTGGTATGGTTACTGCTCATTTCTATCAGCCAGGGATCTAATGAGAGTTGGGAGCCAGGAGTGAAGCAAACAGATCTGTGAAACATGCATTTTGACTGAAGATGAGCTTTTTCAAAGTGGTAGACAAAGAAGTCAAAGATTTTTTAAGTGTGAAGTACCATTAAAACGAGACAAAACACTGGAGTAACAGGAAATGTGTTCTGAAGCCATTTCATCGCAGGCTCTAGGTAGCAGTTTTCAACATGTGGGTCGTTGACTGCTTCAGGGATCACTAACAGATCTCCTGCATATCAGATAGTTACATTATGATCCATAACAGTAGCAAAATTACGGTTACAAAGTAGTAATGAAATAATTTTATGGTTGGGGGTCCGGCATCTCATGAGGAGGTATGTTAAAGGGTAGCAGCGTCTAGAAGGTTGAGAACCATTTCCCTAGGGTGTAAGACTGCAAACTCATTTGGGACAGTTGTTTTGAAAAGGAATGCAGGTGAATGTTATGTTTACAAAGTATCATTTCCATAGCAAACCACGCCTACTCAGAGACCATTGTAGCCATGGCAAGAGGACAAGTAGCTACAATTTGAGTTGGCAAAAGAGCTTTAAGTCATCCAAGTAGTGCATGTGTTTCTGTTGCGTATTGAAAGAATATAATTTTATTATTATAATTATTATTTCATAAAGGCTCAAAACCACGACTTTGCCTTGTATTAGATTTTTTAATGCTGTTGCAATTAATTGTTATTATTTTTGAGACGAAGTCTCTCAGTGCAGTCCTGGTTGACCTGGAACTTACCGTGTAGACCGTTTTGGCCTTGAACTCACAATGGTCCTCTTGTCGGTGCCTCCCAAATACTAGGATAAAAGGCACATGCCACCACACCCAGAACACTATTAGAATTTTTAAGATTATGGGGCTCCTTAAAGTTAGACTGAATTTACTAGGATTATGAGGTGGCCAAGAGCCTTTGGGGGTACAGTAACAGAATGTACACTCTGCACCTGAAATTTCCCCTACAGGCTCAGGTATTAAATGTGTTTGCTTCAGACTGGAGGCTCTGTTTGGGGATTATTTGGAATTTGGAGTTATTGCTTCACTGGTGGGCAAAAGTCACTGGGAGAATTACCTTGAATGACGTGCCCAGCCAGTCCTTACTGTCTGCTTCTGTGCTATCGCATCTGCTGTTAAGTCTCTACCACATTTCTATTCCCATGAATTTCACTTCTTTTCTTGCACTGCCTGCCGTGATGAACTAAGCCCCTCTGTAGCCGTAAAGTCCAACCCCTTTCTTGCAACGTTGCTGTCATTTATTGTGGTCACGGTAACTTCAGTGCCACGTAAATGTACACTATTTGCCACGTGTGTATCAATACAGGCTTCAAAGGGGTGGTGCCTATCTGAACAGCTTGGAGGACATTCTACCCGGTATGCATTCAAGGAGCCTTTGACTGAATAAATGAATTATAGAATTGAGGGTTATCAGTACTGCCCACACCCAGGCACTCTGATGATAGGTATTTAAATATGTAACACCAGTGGAATCCTTTGAGAAGTTTAAAGAGCTACCACCTCCCTCATCATTTTACATGTGAATCATAAATTCTCCAAGTGGCTGAAGGGACTTCCAGCCACTCAAGAAATATGGTGAAAGTGACATGCTATTGAAAACTGAATCTGTGCAGTTTATGCACGTTTTTCTATACAATGAAAACATTGCTTCTCAATGATGCTGACGTCAGCTTTAACAAACCATCGGAAATTTTACTAAATACCGAACTACGCATGTTGTATTTGTTCTCACATTCATACCTAAAATAAATCTAGGAGTTAGCATAAGTATTTGTATTTTACAAACGACGAAACCAGGGTTTTAAAAATGAATTCATTTCCTGAAATCATCTCAGCTAAATAGCAAAGTCATCAGACGTCTTTTATATTTGAATATGGTCCTCGGACATGCAATTCACTTAGTAATTATAAAAAGAAAATATCCTGCTTACATGTAAATAACATGGTAAAACAATTCATAAAATTTGCTTAGGGAAGAAGTTGATGTCGCAGAAAAGCCCACCTGAGATGGTTCCAGGTTGTTGGACAGCATGGTTTCCATGGTGTCATTATGATAAAGAACAAGAATATGGTATGCAAATGGTTTCCATTCTGGCTACAGGTTTATTTACTATAAATATGCAGAGGATGTAATATGCTAAATCTATAGACTATAAGCCTAAATCTATAGGCTATGAGCCCAAACAAATGAATCTTATCATGATGGCAGGGCTTCTTTGTTTTTGTGTTTCTTTTTTTATATATATATATTTTCATATATATATATTTTTTCTGTCATGATGGACCATAACCTCAACATATATATATATATTTTTTTCATATATATATGTTTTTCATATATATATATATATATATATATATATATATATACACACACACACACATATATATATATATATGTTGAGGTTATGTTTCATCATGACAGAAAAATCAAAAAAATCATGGTGGCACAGTCATGAAATGGAGTCCACTAAAAGCCAAGTGTCAGTTCGGCCTATGGGTTCAGGCTTTGTAGAAACTAAAACTCAGTATTATTCCATATCATTAGATAGAAAGAACTAATATAGCAAAGTAAATATAAATTTATATTAAGAAATTATAAGCAATTTCACTTTCTTATTTTGTACATTTTTTTTTTACTTTAGATTTCCTTTCTTATGGGTTAAATGTAGTAGGTTTTAACTTAATTATGGTAAGAATATAATTAATTACTACAGACAGTAATTGCAGGTCTGTGTGAAAGATGCTGCAAACGTACAAACATGAGGAATTTAAATGAGACCATAATGGGCCAAAATAATTAGATTCCCACCATCATGGGATATCTCATTTAGCCATTTTTTAAATACGTAATTATCAACAAATTGCGCAGAATCACATAACTCCCTTTATATTAATGTGATCATGTCATACCAGGAAATACTAAGCCCATTATCATTAAATCCAAATATTAAGTAATCTGTTTTCAGATATACGAAGACTTTTTTTTCTCCCTGACATGGTTTCAAATTTTCATTTTTCCAGTGTCTTTGAGAACAGTGTTGGTTTACTGGGTAACTGTGTAATTCACACACAATCTTCTAGGTGTAAATTAACACTAGGAATTACCGAAATGTGCTTAGTATTGTTTCATTGTTCTTGGCAACTTTGTCTAATTATTTTTTTGTAATTCTAATAAAATGCTGGGATGTCCTTAAAGGCGATAAGAGGAACTGTGGGTAAAACCCAATTTATCGGAACGATCTGCTTTTCATTTCTCTTCTTCCTGTTTGTCACGTAGCCGTTGACAGAGGCTTCTTCATGTGACATGTCATCTAACTAGTATGTGTGCAGTTATGGTATGACCACAGCTATCAAGGTCCTCCAAAAAATTTGCTTTGAGATTCTTTACCACTAAAATTCTTGAGAAATATTCTTAATAGAGGGAAAGCTATCTCCTCAAAATATCAAATAACCCTATTGTGTCGTTTCCCTGATTTAGGATATTTGATATTTGATATTTGAGCTTCAGAGACAGCAAATTCCTATTTGATTTACAAAACAGATCACATAAATCAAAGGTTGAGCCTGGGCCAGAGTGGATCATTTGAGATCTTATTCCTGCTTTCCTAAAATCTTCCTATTTTTTTCTAAATGATAAAACAGGAATCTAGGGGACAGGAGAGATGGCTCAGTGGGCGCCCATAAGGACTTATTGCTTTTGTTGGGGAGCCAACTTTCATTCATAGCATGCAAGTCTAGTGTCTCTCTCTCTCTCTCTCTCTCTCTCTCTCTCTCTTTCTCTCTCTCCCTCTCTCTTTTCAGAGCTGAGGACTAAACCCAGGGCCTTGCGCTTGCTAGGCAAGCGCTCTACCATTGAGCTAAATCCCCAACCCCAAGTCTAGCATCTCATAACTGCCTATAGTTCCAGCTCCAGGAGATCCAATCCAATCCTCTTCTGGCCTTCATGGGCACATGCACACATGTATTATATACTCACACACATGCATATCAATAAAAACTAAAAATAAATCTTATACAAATCAAGAATTCCTACTGGTGCTCTCATGAGGTTTGGAACAGGCCCCCTCAAAGAGATATTTGCAGCCTGGGTTCACTGGGACTATTTACTATATTCAGACTGTAGAAACAGCCTAGGTGTACACTGACGGATCAGCCTGTAAAGATGTGTTCTATGTTCACAGTGACAAAGTATAGTGATGTATTATAAAGTCTGCTGTGCACGCACAATCTTCATGGAAAAGGAAATCCTATTTGAGGAAAGCAAAAAGGGGAAAACATTATCTAATTTTACTTCATTAAGAAACTAAGCTATGAGTTCAAGGTTCTTTCCCAGTTTCTCTTCTTTTAGATAGAGTGTATCTGGTTTTATGTTGAGGTCCTTGTTCCACTTGGACTTGAGCTTTGTGCAAGGTAAAAAATTGGCACAGGGGAAATTTTTCTAAACAGAACTCCAATGGCTCATGCTCTAAGATCAAGAATTGATAAATGTGACTTCATGAAACTAACTGGGAAGCTTCTGTAAGGCAAAGGACACAGTCAATAAGACAAAGTGACAACCTAAAGATTGGGACAAAAATCTTCACTAACCTCACATCTGATAGAGAGCTAATATCCAAAATATATATAAGAAGCTAACCAGCAAAACACCAATCATCCAATCAAAAAATGGAGTATAGAACTAAACTGAGAATTCACAATAGAGGAATCTCTCATGCCTGAGAAACACCTAAAGAAATGTTTGAAGTCCTTAGTAATCAGAAAAATACAAATCAAAACAACTCTGAGATCCCACCTAACACCAGTCAGAATGGCTAAGATCAAAACCTCAGGTGACAACACATGTTGGCAAGGATGTGGAGAAAGAGAAACACTCCTCCATTGCTGGTGAGAACAAACTGGTAAGACCACTCTGGAAATCAGTCTAGAGGTTCCTCAGAAAATTGGAATTAGATCTACCTGAAGACTCAGCAATACCACTCTTGGGAATATACCCAAAAGATGCCCCACCAGGCCACAGGGGCATATGTTCCACTATGTTCATAGTGGCCTTATTTTTTATAGCCAGAAGCTGGAAACAACCCAGATGTCCCACAACAGAAGAATGGCTACAGAAAATATGGTTCATTTACATATGGAATACTACTCAGCAATTAAGAATGAGGACATCATGAGTTTTACAGGCAAATGGATGAAACTAGAAAATATTACCTGAGTGAGGTAACTCAGACCCAAAAAGAAATGCATGGTATGTACTTAGTAATAAGTAGATATTATATATGAAAAAAAAGGTACAGAATACCCAAGATACAGTTCAAAGAACTCAAAAAGGTCAACAAGCTGAAAGGCCCAAGTGAGGAGACCTCAGTCCCACTTGGGAAAAAGAAGAAAGCACCACAAGGGGGCGGGAGAGGGGAGAGAGACCTGGGAAGGAAAGTGGGTGGGTGTTGAGGGAGAGGGGAATATGATGTGGTATTGGGTCAGGGGAAAAGACTGAAGCCCTGAGGGCCAGTAGAAAGAATAAAAACAGGCAACCTTGGAAGGTAGGAGGTTGGGGGACCCTGTAGAATATACCAGAGACCTAGGAGATGAAAGACTCTCAGGACTCAAATGGGAGGGACCCTAGATGAAATGTCCTACAGTGGGAAGAGGGAACTTGTACAGCCCACCTCCAGCAGAAAGACAGGCCATCAAGTGAGGGATGGAGTTGCTATCCCACAGTCAAAACTCTGACCCATAATTGTTCCTATCTGAAAGAACTGCAGGGATGGAAAAGGAGAAGAGCCTGAGGAAAAGAAGGTCTAGTGACAGGCCCAAAGTGGGATCCAGCTAAAGGAGAAGCCCCCAGGCCTGACACTATTACTGAGGAGTGCTCACTAAAAGGGGCCTATCATGACCACACTCCGGAAGACCCAACAAGCAGCTGAAAGAGTCAGATGCAGATCTTTGCACCCAACCAATGGACAGAAGCTGCTGACCCCTGTGGTTGAATTAGGGAAAAACTGGAAGAAACTGAGGAGGAGGGTGACCCTGTAGGAGGACCAGCAGTCTCACTTAACCTGAACCTCAGAGATCTCTCAGACATTGGATCACCAACCAGGCAGCATACACCAGCTGATATGAGGCCCCCAACACATATACAGCAGGGGACTTCTGAGTCTAGGTTCAGTCAGAGAAGATGGGCCTCAAGAGACTGGAGGCCCCAGGGAGTTTAGAGGTCTGGTGGGTTTGGGGTTGGGCTTGGGAAGGGACATTCTCATGGAGACAGGGAGGCTGGGAGGAGGTATGGAATGTGGAACAATCAGAGGGTGGACCAGGAGGGGAATAAAATTTGGAATGTAAATACTACTACTGCTGCTGCTGCTACTACTACTACTACTATTACTACTACTAGAAAAAAGAAACTAAACTAGACAAAGGAGCAGAAAGAATAGATATTAAAAGGGATAGAGGGGAAGGAAAGTAGGGAGAGGAAAGTGGGGAGTTGATGTTCAAAAGGTCTAACATTTAGCTATGTATTTTTGTACATGTAAGAACTGAAGGGCAGGGTAGCTGAGTGAATGCATGAGAAACTATTAGTGGGCTATGTAGCGTTGGCACAGGTTCATTCAAAACTCATTTTCACGGAGCTCCTGGAAACTCTTTTGAGTTGATGAACATTAAGTTTGCATGTAAGAGGCCATAAATCTCAGACAGTATCAACATGGGAATCAATATCTAATTACATTGCTAGTGAGTAGATTATCTCCAGTAGACAGATTAAAAACAAAAACACCCACAATAGCAATAATAAAATTTCCTTGGTTTTATATCTAATTTTAAATAACATAAAATAGTAGGGATCATACATGCTCAGTGTTAAAGAGAAAACATTAGAAGGCTCTAATAGGTTGTCAAGCTATGTTTTATATGTACAAACAAAATAAAGCCCCACGTATACAAGAACTCAGTGTCTATCCCCATCTAAGCAAAAATGCAACAAGATGTATTGTTTAGAAATTAATGGATGAGTGTATGAAAGGAAGGGTATCACTTGCACATAGTATAAACTGATGTGAAGGGTGTGGTCACCTCAAAACACCTAGAAATAAAATTAAGATGTCATGCCCATAGAGACCATCTGTAAGAAGTTCAGCAGAAAATTGAGAACTGTGGGACATTTATAGGCAAACTTAACACATTTCACATAAGATCTATATCTAAAACTAAATATCATTCCTGAAAGAAAAAATTCTAAATAATAGACAAAAATGCAATGCAAATAAATAATGACAAAAGAAAAAATGACTCAGAAATAAGCAGAGCCAAGTTATTTTTGCCTTCATAGATGGATGATTAAAGCTAATAGTTCTATGTCTTCTAACAAGATGTTTAGAATAAAGCATCCTATTTAATATCTAATGGAATTTCTGTGAGTGAACTCCAAAGATGAAGTGTTATATTTTACCCAGTGATGTAGGAAATGCCCCCTATGTTGTGACCTTGATCCACAAAGTTAATTTCTACCAGAAGGAAAAGATTGGTGTGACTTATATCATGAGGTGATACTTTTTAATTGATCTCATACTCAGACACACAACAAGTCTCAAGAAGAAGATTGAAATAACACCTTGAATTCTATCTGAACATCACAGATTATAACTGGATATCAACAACAACAAAAACAACAGAAAGTTTACAAACTCATAGAAACTGAACTCACTACTGAATGAAAGATAGGTAAAGACAGAAATTAAAAAGGAAACTTAAACTTTTGTAGAACTGAATTACAATGAAAAGAAAAAAATATACCCAAATTTATGGGACATAAGAAAGGCAGTTTTAAGAGTCATGTTTACAGCACTAAGTACCCAAATAAAATTTTGGATAGATCTCTTATTAGTAATTAAGCTACACATCTGAAATCTTTAAGACAACAAGAAAAAATAACAGCCAAAAGGGAACTGACAGTAATAAACAATCAAACAGTGTCAAAATAAATAAAATAGAAATAAAAATTACAAAAACTCAATGAAACAAAGAGTTGGGTTTACTTGAGAAAAATCAATAAAAATTAATAAACCCTTAACCAAATTAACTAAAAGATGAAAAGATAAGATATAAATTTTTTAAAGTAGAGATGAAAAGGGCAAGATCACAACAGATAACTCAGAAATCCAGAGAATCATGAGAACATACTTTAAAAATCTGTAATTCACAAAACTGGAAAACTTAAAAGAAAATTTATATCAAGATTAGATGAGCAATTAAACACACAAATATAAACTCCAATGAAATAGAAGCAATAATTAAAAGTGTCTGTCTCTGTTTCTCTCTCTCTCTCTCTCTCTCTCTCTCTCTCTCTCTCTCTCACACACACACACACACACACACACACACAGACACACACACACACTCAAAAAAAACTAAATCAGATAGATTCAGTGCAATTGTACAATATCTTCAGAAAAGAATCAATGCCAATACTCCTCAAATTATTCTGCAATACACAAACAGAAGAAACACTGCTCAGTCCAGAGCTGAGCAAACATGTATGTGTGGTGGTTTGAATATGCTTGGCCCATGGGAAATGGCACTACTAGGAGATATGGCCTTGTTGGAACTGGTGTGGCCTTCTTGGAGGAAGTGAGTCACTGTGTAGCCAGGCTTTGAGGTCTTCTAGTGTTCAAGGTCCATCAGGTGTGGAAGAGGGATTCTCCTTCTGACTGCCTGTGTAAGCCAGTCTCCTTCTGTATGCTTTTGGATCAAGAAGTAGAACTCTCATTTCCTCTAGCACTATGTCTGCTGCCATGTTTCCTGCCTTGATGATAATAGACTGAACCTCTGAACCTGTAAGCCAGCCCCAATTAAATGTTGTCTTTTATAAGAGTTGCCTTGGTCGTGGTGTCTCTTCACAATACTAAAACACCAAGACACTATGTATTCTTTCTATATGTGGATAGTAGCTTTTAATCATATAATAGACATGCTACAATCCATATAGCCACAGAGATTAGGTACAATATAAGGAACTGGGGCAGGGAAAGCAATCTACCAAGAAAGGGGAAATAGGTCTGCAGAAGCAAGAGGGAGCCTGAAATGAGAGGACTGAATGGAGAAGTGGAAGAAGGAGCTAAGGGGCTAAGGGAGAGAATATGGGGAGGGACAGCTAATAATAAGAGTCATTTGAGCAGTTATATAGAAACCCATTACAGTAGAAGATTCATGAAATATACATGTATTTTTAAAAAATCTAATGGAGTTATGAAATAATGGGAGGCAAAGCCCTAACTATACATATATTTCCATTTAGAGAGACCTTAATTGCCAGGAATTGTCTACATCTAATTTAATTGTTGACCAAAGAGGTCTCAAGGAAACCCCCTCCCCCAAACAACTCAGTCTTTGGTTAAGGCTATTGTTTGTTCTCCACAAACTGATAGTAAGGCCTTATTAGTGAAGACAATACTTACATACCTCATTGAATGTGGAGAAGATAAACTGGCACCTAAGTAGAAACCTTCATCCCCATCGACAGTTCATGGTACTAGAAGGTGCTTTTCACACTAACAGAGAAAAACGTTAAACACCTAAAAAGCTATAAACCCTTTGAGCTACACTGGTGACCTGTCTACATGACATAAATGTTGTGGGAGTAACCAATCACTATTTGATTGGATTTAGGGACAAGGCCCAGCAGAGTTTGGTAGCCAAGAACATGAGACTAGATAAGCCATGGACCTAGGGGCAAACCAAAATTCTACTGTTCTGCTGCAAAAGGATTGTTGTAAGGAATTGACTCCTAATGACACCCTACCATACCTATAGATCAATGTCTTACTCCGTCATCATCACAGAATCTCCCTTGCTTCCTTTGGCAGTTAGACAGGAATTCAGAGACCTACAACTGGACATTGTGCAGAAAACAAGAGACCTTGGAATTTCCAGTCCTAAGTGAGATGTTTACATCAACCCCCTACCCTCATGGCTCAGGGAACTTGGTGGAAGAGGAAGCATTGAGGTCGTAAGAGTTAGAAGGAATGGATGATACCAAGAAAACAGTTTCTTCTAGATGTAACTGTACTGGCACACCTATGACCCACAGAGGTAGTGGTAGCCAGCACAGGTCCAAGCCAGGAGGGATCCCCAGCTCTGAGAGGTGGAGGTAGACATAGCTCAAGCCCATATGTAAGAAGCTATCTTCCATAATCATTTGCAAAAGATTTTGATAATCATTTAATAATCATTTGATATTATTTGATCAAATTTGATCAAAAGATAATCAGTTGACACTCATTTGCAAAAGAATAGTGTCTCCACTAGAGTCTCACTGGGTCTACAAACCACACTTAGGGCCAGGTCTGTGCCGAGCAGTAGATGGCCAACACAAAATAAACTTGACGCTGTTTCTGAAGACTTTCTGTCTCGTTGCTTTGTTTGGGTAATTTTTACTTTACTGGTCTTTTGTTTGTATATTATGGTTTACAATCTAAGTCTTAATTATGTGTGTGAGTGTGTGTGTGTATATGTGTATGTGTGAGTGTGTTGTGAATGTGTGTTTATGTGAGTGTGTGTATGTTAGAGTGTGTGTGTATGTGTGTGAATGCATATATGTATGTGAGTGTGTGAGAATGTGTGTCTGTGAGTATATATATCTGTGTGT
>JANHMN010000019.1:29703479-29704533 GCA_030674055.1 Rhabdomys pumilio
CATTTTCTAGAAACCATTAGTAGCATGAGTTCATTCAAAGTAAAAATACAAATTTTAGCATTCTGTTCAGAAACAAAAAAAAATATTGGAAAGAATTGTAGGCTTTATACAGAGTGTTTTATACTGGTATTATTTTAGACTTGTATCAAATGTAATAATTTAACAACATTAAGAAAAAAATTCTTCATTTCTGTTATAATTACGTATTAGTTGAAAGCCCTCTGTCTTGATTGGCAACTTGGGATGTTTAGAAATAGGTCAACACTCAACATGATTAAAGAAAAATCTAAATACATCTGAAAGAGAGGCAGAAACTTGTGGTTATAAAATATGTTATACATGGGCTTAGCATTTGCTTATGAAATAGTCGTGCATAAATAAAACAGAAACGCGTGAATATCAAACCTCTTCCACACAAAATTCAACTTAAATAACGATCCTGCATGATGGTTCATCATTCCAAATGCAGACAGTTCTGCTCGTGTTTATCATTAATGCTGGGTAAATTGGCAAATAGTAAACATTTGAAATCTAACTAAAAAGTGCGTCCTCAGCTGTATACCTTCATCAGCGGTCACCTAAAACATGACCGGTAAACGTGTAGTCAGTAAGCAAGGACTCCCAAGAGGGATCCTCAAAATCTAGATGCTTTCTCGAATGGCGCACTTTCTAACCTCAACCCAGAGCATCGCCCACTGTCTCTACTTACAGGTGGGTCTGCGTCTTCAGCATAAACGGTGGTGATTGGTGTCCCCTTGACCGCATCTGGAGCCACCATCCCTTTGTAGATGCGTTTGCTAAAAACCGGAGGGTAGTCATTCATGTCCTGTAAAGTGGAATTGACAGTTTAGTGCTGTGGCCAAAGGAGAGTGGGAAACTGGTTAGGTCTGTTCGGCTTTTTATGTTATGCAATCTTTATACCAAGACCAGTTTTATCCTCCCAGACCTGTTTATCTCCTAACTTAAACTGTAGAGAGAAGTGTGTGTGGATATATATATATATATATATATATATATATATATATATATATATATATGTGTGTGTGTGTGTGTG
>JANHMN010000019.1:29721675-29741297 GCA_030674055.1 Rhabdomys pumilio
ACATATACACTCACACATACACACACTCACACACACTCATATATACAAACACACACGCTCATATACACACATGCACACTCACATATTCATACACACAAACACACTCACACACACATTCACACACTCATATACACTCACACATACTCACACATACTCACACGCACTATGTAAATACATGAGAAATAAACAAACAGAAAATAAATGAAAAGAAAAAGATGTGACTATCATGCTTATAGCTACAGTCTTCCATTTCATATGACTGACACTCAGCCAGATCTGTCCTTTAGACAAAGCCACAGATGCCCTGGAGAGGTTGACCCTGACAGTAAAATAGGAAAAAAGAATTACATTAATATCTGGAGGAGGAAAACCAACATAGAGAACCGAAGAATTATGTAGAAATGTTTCCCCCGAAGTTCTACTTTGCCTACGTGGGTCCTGAAACTGTTGGTGGGTTAGTGACACTTGCCATCGTAGTGGTAGCAACAAACAACACACTCTATCATTCTGGGGAAAAGACTGAAGGGTTTGTTTTCAGAGCAAGTAAAGAAAAAATAATTCAGGTAGGTTGTGATCCATACACCATTTCTCTTATGATTTTTAGCCCCACCCTTTCATCACTAGGACACTTAGTAAAAATCGTTCTAGACATGCATCATAATTTAAGTGACTCCTACCCAAGGTATTCGATCATTTCTTATAGTTCAAAGTTCACTATGACAAAGAAGTTTGATTTAAGTAGTAAACCTTTCTCTCTATCTATCTATCTATCTATCTATCTATCTATCTATCTATCTATCTCCACCCCTGCCACCCTCTGTGTGAGTCTGAGTGTGTGTGAGTATGTTAGTGTGTTGAGTGTATTTGTGTGTGTTAGCATGTTGTAACTATAAGTGAGTGTGTCTCATGTGTGTATGAGTGTGTGTGTTAGTATATGTGAGTGTTATGTTAGTATGTGTGTGTATGTATGTATGTATATTTAATTGAGCACATTCTTCTTTGTATGTCCACCAATTTAACTAATGTCTCATTTCCAGCATCCAGGATAAATGTACACTAATTTACCATGGGTTACACTCTTATAAACTCATTTAAATTAAAATATTATGTGTCGACATATTTAACACATTTATGTGCTGAGCCCCACAGGTGAGGAACCCACTGCACTGTGCAGCTCTGGTCATTTCTACTTACAAGGGATGCCAACTTGGGGCTGAAGCTTCCTGTTGCTGCCCAGTATTGCTAGACACTATTGTTGCATAATGAACGCCACCACGATAAAGATGAAACTTCAAATCTCAAGTTCATCTTGTACATGATACCTGTTGCTTCTGGACCATCGTAAACCCAAAAGCTTATAAGTGAATCTATAATACACAGGAGCTGCATGTACTAGTATTTATTCCATTGCTGAAATAACAAATAACCATACAGTCATCAGCTCCCATGACATAAAGTTTCACTCTATAAATCTCTGCAGATGAGAAGTGCAGTGTAAGGCCACTGACTTAAAAGGTAGGTATGAGCGACTCTCTGGGAGGCTCTGGGGAGATATTGAAACTATGGATAGTTAGGTTGTGTAAGCAGTGAGCCTGAGATTCCCATCCTTGAAAAAACAGTCAGAATGTGAAGACGACTGCCAACCACCTCCACCGCCATTTTCTGTACCTGTAAGGGCAGTAGTGTTGATCCTGTCCTTGGAAGTTTTGAATGACTTCTCCTCCTCTCTACCTCTTTGATTCATGCTCCAGCCATCTTGTCCTTCTCTAAAACTTGTGCAAGTATTTTAGGCTTACTTTGACATACAGGGCTATACCACCCTTACGAGGACCTTCGTTTTAACCATACATTTTGCAATTACATAACAATGTCTCTATTTTTTTTTTTGGAAATTATTTACTTTTCGTCTACCTGTTAAATATCTGTTTAAGAAGCTTTCAGTTAACAAAGCTTTCTGTTAGCAGGCGCATCCTCATTAATGCTGTCTTAGTTAGGGTTTCCATTGCTGTGAAAAGACATGGTGACCAAGGCAACTCTTACAAAGGCAAACATTTCATTGGGACTGGCTTACAGGCTCAGAGGTTCAGTCTATTATCATCATAGAAAGAAACATGGCAGCATGCAGGCAGGCATAGCAGTGGAGGAGCCGAGAGTTCTACATCTTCATCAAAAGGAAGCCAGGAGCAAACTGGCTTCCAGGCAGCTACAAAGGAGGGTCTCAAAGCCCACCCCAAAAGTGATGCACTTCCCCCAACAAGGCCACACCTCCTAATAATGCCACTCCCTGGGCCAAGCATATTTAAGCCACTGCAAACACATTCCATAACTTTAAAAAAAATTCATTTAAATTAGCCAAAGTGTAATGAACATTTCAAGTACACACAGACACCTTTGTCTCATCCACTCATCCATAGGTAGCTTCCTGCATGGCTAGCCACCGTGAAAGAAAATGTGTATACATGACTGTATATTCTGCAGCAATTAACTCTAAAGTTCAAGCTGCTCAAAAATGCAGCTCATGGTGACAAAGGGACTGAATATGCATGGAAGCTACTTTCTTTCTTTCTTCCTTCCGCGTCTCCCAGTCACTGAGCAAGATTAATGAGGTTGTGACTCAGGCACTGGGGGCAGATTCCCTTACTTACTGTTAAATATGAGGAAGTCGGTGTGAGACAAGAGAGCTATCCGCAGAGTTTGTATTATCAATAGTACTGTCGAGAACTTTGCCTGGATGCTTAATATCTACCCGAGCAGCTCACTGCGCACAATGCTATAATGGAGTCATTCGTCTTCTCGCAGATCAATTAAAAGTTAATTAAAGTTGTTAATAAGAAAAAAAATCACACTTCTCCACTTGTACTACATCAAAGCAATAAACAGGAATGGCTGCAACTTTATGATCATCTGTCCATGGTATACTCCTTTTTTAAAAAAAATATATGTCTTACTGTGGCCTGATTTGTGGTGGGAATTTTGGGCACGCACATGGCCAGGAGATTGGCTGAAAGTCTGTGACCAAATAAATGCTTCAAGGATTGAAACAAAGGTGTTGTTGGAGAGAAGTTTAGATATGTTCTAGAAAGATGATTAGCACAGGTAAGTCACTGAAATCCAGGTTAGAGCATATGTTAACATTATCCAAACAGTTATTTAAGGAAGAGGCCAGAGGCCATGCAAAATTACTTGCTGAACAAATGTTATTTATGAACAATTGGGCACTGCCATTTTTTTTCCCATGCTGCTTGTCCACAAAGTTAGGAATTATAGCTCTTAAGCATTCAATTCATACCCTCCTTTTGGTTCTTGTTATTTTTGCTCACTGTCTTTTAAGAGGTCTATTTCTTTCTCTTAACTAAATGGAGCTCATTACATGCACCAAACGTGTAGAAACCTTAAATCTTTCTGCTTTTTTGAGACAGTCTCTTCCTCTGTAGCCCAGGATGCCCAAGAACTTAGCTTGAATTTGAATATGAGCCATCTAGCCTCAGCCTCCTGAGTCCTGGGAATACAGGTATTAGCTAACATCACTGAATTTCTGTGAGTGGAACATCCTGAGATAAAACCTTGAAAGAAGGCTAAATGTGTGGGGTCTACTGCTGAGATGCCCAACTAAGATCCCCTAGGTAATATGCTAGTAATTGATTGCAAGTTAATATGTATTGATTATTACCTTCAAATTATTTCGAGAAAATTATTTATGTCGCACAACAAAATTCTTCTACCAGCGTCCAATTGATGGCACACAGGAGGATATCACGGCTACCTTGAAGGCGTGAACTACCATGTGGCACCTAATTACGCCAGTGTGAGGGTGACAGCAAGCTTGGCTCCCTCTTTGCTTGTCTTCTGCAGTAATTTCAGAGGCTGTGCCCTCCTTTCTCACTTAGAGAAGGAGCTGTGGGAGTTGCTGAAGAGGAGAGCATCTGGATACTGGCCAGAGCATCTTTAATGACATTATCAGAAGAGATGCCTTTTATTATCTAGCAACTTCAAACTTTATAAAACACTAGCTGCGTTTCTTCCCTATAGATGCTGATGCTGCTGACGAGCTGTGATAATTTGTTCAAGGAGAAGAGAAGCAATTTAATGACTCAGAGTGAGGGTAAACTTTTCCTCTCTTGGTACAAATACCTAATCATTATTACTGAATAAAGGCAGGCAGACTTAGAGGTAAAAATAAGTAACCCTTGAGTTCAAAATAACTCAAACCACAGCCAGAGTGAACAGTTTCCACAATACTGTGTCTCTGAGATCTCAGGCCGTACGTCTCTGAAAGGTTTGGTTTTCTAGCTTATAATCAGTGTGGTGGTTTGTATATGCTTGGCTCAGGGAGTGGCACTTTTAGAAGGTATGGCTCTTTTGGAGTAGGTGTGGCCTTGTTGGAGTAGGCGTGTCACCATAAGTGTGGGCTTTAAGACCCTCATCCTAGTTGCCTGGAAGCCAGTATTCTGTTAGCAGTCTTCAGATGAAGCCTTGTTGGGAGAAGTTCATCACTCTGGGAGTGGGCTTTGAGACCCTCCTTGTAGCTGCCTGGAAGCCAGTCTGCTCCTGACTTCCTTTCGATGTAGAACTCTCAGCTCTGCTGCACCATGCCTGCCTAGATGCTGCCATGTTTCCACCTTGATGATAATGGACTGAGCCTCTGAACCTGTAAGCCAGTCCCAATTAAACGTCCTTTGTAGGACTTGCCTTGGCCATGGTGTCTGTTCACAGCAGTAAAACTCTAAGACAATCAGTTTTTCCATATTGGCTGAATGGTTTGACAGAGTCTTTGTTTATTTTTTTGTTTTGTTTTGTTTTGATTTGATTTTTTTTCCCTTCCTCATCTGTGAGTTAATGTTAGTCTTTGGTATCTATTTCACTGCCTCTTGTGGACTCTGTATTAGGTTAGCAACATGCTTGTTGCACATTAAGTAATCAATTAAAATATTGTTCATGATTACTTAATGTGTAACATGTCATTATATTTTCTGATCCCTATTAAAAGTTAATTTAAACAGACAGGTTGTGCCCTGATTTGAGAACATTTTAGTAGAATATGCCAGGCTACTTTTATCATTGTATGTCTGAATTCTACTTTCCTTAGACTCTATTAACTCTGATATTTTGATGATTTATCTGGAAATTTCAGTGCTGACTTGCCAAAGAACTCATATATAAAATGCGCCTGTTTGTTCACATAGAAATATTACTATAACAAGTGATAATTATAAGAAAATGCTTTCTGATTCAAATAATATCTTGGTCATTTTATGGCAGAGCAATGGAGATCAACACTTTCTTGTGTGTTTGTAAGTGTACTGTAGCAATTATGAAGGTGTGAACTGTCACAGAGCACCTAATTGTGTGTGTTCATGTATGTGAATATGCATATCTGTGTCCATGTATATATATGTGTGAGGTTACATGTGTATACGTGTGTGTTTATGTGCATATTTGTATGGAGGTTTATATGTATGTGTGTATTACTGGGGGAGAATACATATATGTTTGAGCATGTGCATGGGCTTATGTACATGTGTATGCATGTGTGTTCACAGGTGGGTATGTATGTGCATGTGCACATATGTGTGAACATGTGTATACGTGTATGCATGTATGTGGGGTATATGGGTATATGTGGGTTCATGTGTATGCGTGCATGCATATTTGATGTGTACACATGTGTACCTGCACATTCTTATATGTGTGTGCATATGCATGCATAAGGGTATGAGTGTTTGTTTGAATGAGAAACAATCTCACAAGGTCATGTATTTGAACACTGGGTTCCCAGCGGTAGTGATGTTTGCAAAGTTATAGGATCTTTAGGTGGGGTTTATCTGGAGGAAGTACATCACTGGGGGCAGGATTAGAGTGTGTATAGCCTTATCCCACTTCTAATTCATGTTCTTGTTCTTTGTATAGTTAAAGCTATAAATATGTCAGCTTCCTGCTCGGGCTGTCTAGAGCCATGCTTCCCCCATACAGACCCTCTCCTTCTGCAGCTGTCAGTCAAATAACCTCCTTTGTCTATGAGTCACTTTTAGTGATACAGAACACGTACTGTATGTGTGTGCAGGGACATGTGTATATTTGTGTATGTGTGCATATATATGTATGTGTAGATACACACATGTGAGGATACATGTGTGTACTATGAGTATGTGTTCATGCAAAGGGCAACCTTGCATGTCTCCTAAGTCATTGCCCATATTATTTTTGAGACAGGGTATCTCACTGACATGGAGCTTGCCAAGTAGGCTAAGTAGGGTGGCTTGTCCAATAAAATCCAAGGACTCTCTTGTTTCTCCTTCTGCCGAGCTGGAATGACAAATTGCTCTAACCACCAGGCTTTCCCATGTGAGTTCTGGGGCTTGAACTCAGGTCTTCTACTGACCAAAACACCTCCTCTGCTCTTCATAAAGTTAACTATTTATCTTTTCTGTATTATTGTTGTTATTGTATATGTGGATATCTACTTCTATGTGGATATAGATATAGATGAATGAATTCAAATCATTTGTTGTTGTTTTGTGTGTGTGTGTGTGTGTGTGTGTGTGTGTGTGTGAATGTTTTACCCCTGTGCCATCTCCTTATCCTTATACAGAACTTTTCTCCACACAAATTTAGATATTAGATTAGATACATGAAAGAGAAAATTTCAATGACGAACTCTATATGAAGATGTCATAGATATTGTCACACAGAAATGTCTACTAGGTCTGTCCTGGGAGAAATTATCTCAAGACGCTCATTTTCATTTTAAAGTCATTTCACCATGGCCTGAGAAACAGATGTGTGTGTGTCTGTGTGCAAGTGTTTATGACCTGGTCTTAAATTCACTGCCGTGATAGATTAAAGGGGGCAAGAATTATCTCACACCGAGCATGCCTTTACTCATAACTACTGCAGGCTGTCCCCACACATTTGGAAAGATAAATTCTGCCCACAGGAATCAGTAAATAGTATTTCTACACATAAAAGTTTTGGCAGCTGCCCATATTTTTCTACAAAGCTACGTCTCTTTTTTAGTGTTCTTAAAGTCTTTCTATTCTATCCTGGGGAAACCACAATTAAGCTGTTGTAAAGAATTTAGATATTTTCCTGGCTTCTATTCCTTGGCTCCACCAATTCCAAATAGCTTTCTTCCCACTAAGGACCCCTGTCACCTCATATTTATTTGGCTTTCTAACATGTTATAATTGCCTACTTACCTGCCTGTCTATTACAGTATACTTCAAACAGCCAGAGAAAGAAGTATGCCTTTTTATCCTTGACTTCCTATTCGCATCCTTTATGTATGCCCAACAAATATTTGTTGAATAAATGTTTAATTAAGGATTTCCTGCCAGGCAAGAGGTGGCTTTCTTGAATGTTTTGCTGACCCTCCCAACATCCAAAGCAATTACTCCTAGTTACACAGTAAGTTGTGGTCTTATCACAGCATTCAAGGAGCTATAGCATCTCCTCCCCCTCCGTCTTTATGAATGTACACCTACAACTAACCCTTTGACACAATCTCCATCTCATTTATGGTTTGAATGTGTGACTCAGCTTCCAGGTATCTCTGAAATCTCCCTGTGTTCTCTCTCCCTCCAGTGCTGCTCCAGACCTTTTCTACATTCTTACTCTATGCTCGTATTACTTCAGACAGTAGAGTTCTTGAACAGCCCTATTGAAAAGTGACAGTCCTGTGACAGAGATAATCCAGCCCTGCCTTTCCCTGTTTCTGCTTGGAAGGAGACACCTCCACTATCACTTCATTGGTCAAGACAAATCACATTCCAGAGGGTGGAGAAGCTAACCTCGAGAGTGATAAGACCAGAAGTAAGAAACAAGCATTCTAGCTACTCGCCTCGTTTGTCCTGAAGTGCACCTGAATCTCTCATGTCTTCCCTGAGAGACTTCTTTGTCTCAGATAGTTCTCAATCTTTTCACTGAGCTCCCTGATCCTTCCGGCACCTAGCAAAAACACTTTTAAATTGCTTTTCCTGAGCATTGTGTGACTATGTATTAGATGTGCAAACTATGGCTCACTATCTAGTACATTGTGGTTCCAGCCAGAGGCAGTCTGAGAGAAAAGATCCTGTGGGCTGTTTGGAGAGAAGAGATAAAAGAAGTTGAAGTAGAGGGCGGGAATATGGAGAAAATTAGACATGCAAGTGAGAAGAAATAATCTCTAAGGAATTTGAGTATATGAAGATGTCAAATTAAGCAAGTCATTTTGAGATGCCCCCACACAGCCTATAGAACTTGTAATGAAAGGATGTAAATTAAAGCAGGTAATTAGAAAGAGAGCATCATGCAGGAGGCTTGCTTAAGTGTTTACATACTCATTTATATATAACCTGATGGCAGACAGTCTGAGATTAATGCTTTGAAGCTTCCCAAAAGGTTGTCCAGTTCATATTTACATGACCCATACAATAATGCCTCCAGGCTTGCTAACAGGCTTTCTACAATTCTACAATAAGACCATTTCTTTTCTGTTCTCGGACTTTCCAAATGAAGTTGGGAGCAAAAAGGAATCACCAAGAAGGTCTTTTCAAAATGAATGTTATGCTCTCCCTCTTTTACTGGGTGTCGTATCCTGTCATAGTTTCCTTTCCTGTTGCTGTGATAAAATATCCTGACAAAAGCAATTTAGGGGAGAAAGGGTTATTTTAGCCCACAGTTCCAAGTTGAGGTCCCTCATAGGTGGGAAGTCACTGTAGAAGGTGCTTGATGCAACCACGATCAGGTACAGAGCAACATTCTCAGGCTCAGCTTGTGCTCTTCCTTTTATCCAGTGACAGATTTCTCACCTGGCAACACTGCCACTCACAGTTGTTAGGTCGACCCATCTCAATTAAAGCAATCAAAATAACCCCTCACAGACCTTCAATCTCTAGATTCTAGATCGTATCAAGCTGAGATCAATGAAAAAAATCACACTTGCTCTTTCATAACTTTACAACGAGTTCAGTGTATATGACTCTATTTTTTGAGGTGGTTGGAAACCCACGGTTAGATTTTATAGTTGAAAACATTACCTTTATTCTATTTTTTTTTTAAGTGGTATGGGAAAAGTCTAGGTCGTAAATACTTTTTTCAAAATAACCATGCTGTCTTATGCCCGGTCTGTTTAATGTACTCTAACCATTTCCTAAGTTTATTACTCTTCATCTCAAGTGGATTGTCTTCCAGAAACTTGAGGCATTAAAAGAGAACACTAAGTGCACTTGTATAATTCTTTAAATGACTCCTCATTAATATTTTCGGCAATTGTAATTGCTATTTTCATTGATGTGACAGAAATAACTAATTTAAACAATGTAATCTGTTTCATCATCTCAAAGATGTCAGTTTACCACTGTTGTGGTTTTTGTCTTTTGCTATGTATTGCAAAGCTAAATGCTGGCCCCCAGGCCTGGTTACCCTCAGGGAACAAAGAATCTGCACTTTATACAAAGTGATGCTATGTAACCTTGCTCCTTAATTTAAAACTGTTGCTTGGAGATAGATGCTGAGAGCCTATAGCTGGGCAGAAGAGAGGTAGGTGAGGTTTCAGTTTGGGGGCTTCGGGCCTGAGGAGGAGAGAGAGTAGAAGGTAGAGATGGGTAGAGAGACACCCTGGAGTAGGTGAGCCATGAAAACATGGCCATGTGAACTGGGCAATTGGAGTAAGAGTGGCCCAGATGGAACATGACAAGTTATAACTATTGATGGGGAAATAGATTATAATAGCTTAGAGGGTAGATATTTGCCCAGTTCTAGTGCATTAAAGACTTATTATAAATATAAAGGTTGTGTGGTTTTTTTTTTTATCTGGGAACTGAATGACTAAGATGGGTTAGAAACCCCCCACTGAGATGAAATGTTGTCAACAACATATCACAGTGGGGTGTGCAGCAGAGCTGAATCTGCATGGTGGACCAGGAAGCATGGAAGGGAGAATGTTGGCCCCGGGTTGATTTCATCATGTTCCCCCTTTTATTCTGCTCAGATCGTCAGCCCATAGGGAGGTGCTGCCATCTCATGAGTGGTCTTGTGGTTCTTCCACCGGTAGTGATAGACAACACAATGCTTGGTTAAATCAGTCAGGTGGACTTTGGGATTAACTATCACAGCCTCAGGAGTGAAAAGCTCTTCGTCCTATGTCACACCTAGAACTGTTCTATGACCTTTGTAGCCATGTAATATTTTTTGCAATGTCTTTTGTAAGCCGAAGTATGTCCCTCCTACCTCATCCACCCAACACGAGAGTAAGTGGAAACTATTATTTGGTACTCACAGTGCTTTCTTAAAAGTGGATAAGTCTTAAATTTGTTAGGAAAGAATAAAATAAAAATACATTTTCTTCTTGTGATGAATATTAAGCGAGCAATGCTACTAACAATAAACCGTCCTTGAACTAATCACCATGTGACTATTTTATGCCTTTCTTTGGCTTGTCATTGAGAATCCCTTATGAAAATATATTTCTGGCTTAACATAAATATAAGTGAGTATATTCTTTTGTGTCGAGTTAATATAGTAGTTTAATTCTTCACACTCATCCCAGTATTGCTTTATTCCATTTACAGTGCTTTCTGGATTCTCTTACTATTAATTACACATGATTTTATTAATATATATATATATATATGTATATGTATATGTATATGTATATGTATATGATGTATATGTATATGTATATGTATATGTATATGATGTATATGTATATGTATATATATATATATATATATATATTCTTTTACAGTATCTGTGTTTATAGATAAGGAGGGTAAGATAGTTTCATCACACAAGTAACAATATTTACTTCTCAGGAATGAGATGTTCCTGTAGACATTTGTCTTCTCATCTTGCAGCCCCCATTCTTTCCTGATATGACAGAGACATACAAAATCATGTCACATGAGAGCCATTCTTTCAGGGCTCATTCTGAAGCTATGACATTCTGGAGCTTTTGTCCATGGCACTATAAAGGTAACTTAGAGCAAGTGGAACTGACCTCAAGGAACAATACTTATAGAAACTGTACAAATAATGATTGTACTCAGTGGGGTAATCTGCTTGACCTACATTTTCAATGTGTACATTTGCATTTTCTTTCAAATTTTGACACAAAGCATTGCTTTCTTTTGTAAACTAATATTCAAAATTATAACCTGCCTATTTATTGCCAACGTAATATACTACTTATTAAATAGCTACATTATTCTATAACAACCTCATGTCTTAATTTATTTGCTATTATATGAGCATAACATAGACTTCTTTAAGGAGCTATTTTTTTGGAGCTAATTTGTACTGTATATATTGTCCTTTATCCCAAAGCTTTTTATTTTATCTTGTCTTTTGATTTTATTTTGTATCAGTGTTAAAATAATATAAGAAACTCAAAATTAATTAATTAATTAATAGCCAGCATTCTCTGAATAATGAAAGTATTTTATTATTAACCAATATTGTCAATGATTCTTTCAGTGTAGGTAAGCTGTTTTGGGTACTTTTTTCTTCCTTGCTGTAACAAAACTATCTGACTTGAATGGAGGGAGTCTTATTTTGGCTTATGGTTTCCATGGGATGTCACCATCTTTAAAGGAAGCAACCTGTAGTGAAGGCTCCTTACATCATGCCATAGAAAGAAGAAGAAAATGCACACAAGAATCATAATAACATATAAAGCCATTCCGAGTATCCTCCCTCTACTGGCTAGATCCATGTCCCTGAGGTTCCATCACCAAAATGCCATCACCTCAGAACATAGGCTCACATAAGTTTCATTAAATCCATAACAATGATGTCCATGTCCCTAGTATGGTCATGCCCATTTCCAAAAGCAAAATGTTTCCAATCCCAACTTCAAGACTTGTCACAGACATTTTTATTGACCCAGATGTGTGTAGTCCTTGGAGACAGCATGTTCCCAGACATCACCATGGTCTCAGGTGGCAGTACAGACCACGCACCTCCACCTGGCCTTTGGTAGTAACTCAGACCACAGTCATTAACATAGACCTAGGCTGCAGCAGTACCACAGACCCAGGCATGGCTCTTGGCAGCAGGAAAGACTTGAGTATCACCTTGGCTCAGGTGAAAGTATGGGCCATTCACATCAATATGCTCTCCCTTCACCTCTCCACAGCCCTATCCTGGCAGCAGCACAGGCTATGGATTTGGTTTCAGGCTCTAGGCTTCAGCACAGTCCATGGATGTCTGCATGGCCCTCAGTGGTAACATATGCTACAAACATTATCCTGGCCCACAGTATGTCATGGCCAAGCTGTCATGGGCCTGGCTTGCTTGCCCAGATGTGTGTGAGAGAGGGTGTCCAGGGCAAAGATGATGGCTCTTTGAATCCCCAGAATCTTAAAACTCTAATTGTTTTCAAAACTTCAAAGTCTCTAGTGAGACTCAAGAGAAACTCTTAGCTGTAGGATTCTATAAAGTCATAAAGTTGTAGGAGGAGCTAAGGTGGGAGGAATAAAAAGAGGAAGAGGAGAAGAAAGGAGAGGAAGAGGAGAAGGAAGAGGAGGAGCTAAGAGAGAGATGGAGAACGAGAGAGGGGGACATGGAGGCTGATGTTTGCTTGTCTGTAGCAGTCAAAGGTAGTTGGTATATCTAGATTGGGTATTGGGTTACACTTCTGATTGTATGGGCATCTTGTTATTGATCATTACCAATCATATAAAGCCTTTGGATAATCTAAGCATCAGACTCTCATCTGTACCAAGCCCGTGTGGTTGACGGGATGGTCCAAGCACTGCCCAGCCTTGCAGAGACAGCGTGGAAGATTGGCAGAGCCATCTCTCACTCTGGTGTCTTGTGGGTGGCAGGGCTGGTGTTTCTGGCTGGCTGTTTCTAGCTGCAGCACCCACGTGGCCTCTGGCCACTGATCATGGTTGCTGAGGTAGCCAGAGCAGCCGCAGCTTAGATAGTCAGCTTCTTAGATAGTCAGTGGTGCATTTTAAATAATTACTACGACAAAGTCACCTTTCTAATATGTCATGGAACAGTATCATGCCCAGCTACCAAAGGGAAGATAAGAAAGATAACAAATCAGAACAGAAAAAAAAATCCAGAAGGGCAAATAATAAGTTCCGTAGCCACATATAAAGATCTGGGGGGGGGGGGGATATTATGGCATCCTATATGTTCCAACAGACTTGAGTAGCTTGCCATTGATAGTCCTGCCTTCTGCAGCACATAGAACCTGTCTCTGGACTGCTTCCACCCAGTGCCTGCAGCCACTCTTTGCAGACCTCCCTCTCCAACATTCTGCTGCCTCCAATGAAACATACATCTCACCAACACACCTTCATACACAGCTCCCTTGGGAGCTCCATTCAGGGTTCTGCTAGTGCTTCGTATTGGCTGATTTCATAAGCTCTTCTTGGTGCAAGATGCTATGCCCATAGAACTTAGCATTTGGCATGTTAAACACAATTAGCACCATATAGCTGGAGACAAACTCTTCTGCCAGGTGGAGAAGTAGACAAGCTTCTTTGGTCATAACAGCTTTGACCTCTAAATTTATAGGTAGCTGAACTGGGGACAAAATTCCTCCCTCCCCTTTTTTCTTTTGAGTCAGGGTCTGTATCTCTACTTGCTTTTAGCATGCTTATAATAAATTTCTTTTAAATGTCTTCCCGTTTTCACCCTAGGGTTTGCCATGTGGGGGTTCTCACTCTCAAAGAATCTCTGCTATTGTGCCAGGTCATGTGTGTGGCTTCTTCTTAACATCACTAATCCCTTTAACAGTTAGCAGCTTCATATATATATATAATATATTATATATACATGTATATATAATATATTATATATATGTATATATATATTATATATATATTATATATATATATTATATATATTTTTAATTGGATATTTTATTTATTTACATTTCAAATGTTACCCCCTTTCCTGGTTTCTCCTCTGCAAACCCTCTATTTCATCCCCTCTCCCTCTGCTTCTATGAGGGTGATTCCCCCACCCACCTACCCACTCCTGTCTCATTGCCCTAGCATTCCTCTACACTGGGACATCAAGCCTTTATAATACCAAGGGCTTACCCTCCCACTGATGCCAGATAAGGCCCCTTCAGCCCTTCAGTCCTTTTCCTAACTCCTCCATTTGGAGTCCCTATGCTCAGTCTGATGGTTGACTGAAAGCATCCACATTTGTATTAGTCATGATCTGGCAAAGCCTCTCAGAAGACAGCATTTCAGGCTCTTGTCAGTTAAGTACTTTTTGGCATCAGCAATAGTGTCTGGGTTTGGTGACTGCGTGTGGGATGAATCCTCAGGTAGGGCAGTCTCTGGCTAGCCTTTTTTTCAGTCTGCTCCATTCTTTGTCCCCATATTTCCTTTAGACAGGAGAAATTCTGGGTTAAAATTTTAGAGATGGGTGGGTGGCCCCATTCCTCAACCAGGGGCCATGCCTAACCTCTGGATATGGTCTCGACAGGTTCTCCCTCCCCTTTATGGGGTATGATAGCTAATGTCATTTCCATGGGGTCCTGGAAGGTTCTTGCTTTCCTGGCATCTGGGACTATCTGGTTGCTACGTCCAGTTCCCCATCCCCCATTAGTTAGCAATTTCTTTGCTGTACTTTTCTTGACAGCAACTTCATTGATAGTCATTTTTTTTATGACTCAGTTGCAAACTTTTCCACATTTCTCTGTTTCCCTTTGTGTTCCCTTACATTGGAATTATGGCCCTAAGCAGTGATCAGCCAACTTGACACAGCCTGAAGGATTTCTGCCTCAAAATTTTATCTATCAAACAAGTCAGTCTATTATTGTTGTTTTAACTTAGCATCATTTAAATTCTAGAACAGGGACTGAACATAGCCAGATTTGTTGTTTTACTAGATCATGTGTGACTTCTAGACCAGCTCCTGGCAGAATCCTTTTCCTATTTGAGACCATGTGGGTCTGGCCTTTACCTCCTTCATTTATGTAGGCATTCTGGTGTTTAACATTCCCTCTAGAATGACCCATTAGGCTTCACATTATATAGAGCTTCTCAGGCCTTTAAACTCTGCTAAACTTGCCTCCTGTTCCAATGGCCATCCATCCACATGATCAGGTCCACACAGCAGAGGCCCCACTATCTGCTATCAATTTTCTGTATTGATGCCTTTGTTCATTTATGTGACAAAAATACCCAGTGGAATACCCATGACTCAAGGGAGGCATGGTCATTTTAGCTCACAGTTTTGTGGGAATTTCAGTGCACCCCAAAAAGGGTGCATGCTAGACCTCACAGTGGCAGGACCATAGAATGGAAGCACCTCCCATCTCAGCACACTAGAAAGCAGAACGCTAAAGAACAGCAACAGAAGTGGGTGTGAGCTTTGTACCCACTGCCAGGAGCCATCAGGGAGAAGCTAAAAAGTAGCAGGTGATCTTCCTCAGATGGGTCTGCCATGGATTGTACAGTTCATGATGGATTTGCTTCTGCAGGCAAGGATGGGGAGATTTCATTTTAGGAACTATTCCTCCTATTAATATGCTGTTCCTGGTATTATTAAATATATATAACAATCACTAGGTATTAGCTCACCCTTTTGAGTAGATTTATGCAGAACTACAAAGACGTACTGTCTTATATAAGTGATGTATAGACAAATAGATGATTTTTTTAATTCTTAATGATGATCCTACAATAATTCTTAAAGTTGTACTAGTAATTATTAAGCTCCTTTATAATAAGACTGTCATTAAGTCCTTTCTAATGTCAAAACTGCAATGGAAATTTTGCCAGTCTTCAAGTGTCACCAGTTAATTGCTTCTGCAATAGCAAGCAGGCACCCACAACTTAAAGCACATTTCAAGAGGTTGTAAAACAATTAACCAGAGGTCATAAAAAGGGAATTAAGGATTTACTGTAGGTGCAAGGAGAAGATAAAATATTGACTGTGTTTATCTATACAAAACTTCACTAATAACTTAGTCACAAAAATTATGGTTTTTAACTCACCATGAACCTGTAGAGCTGGTGACAGATGATGAATGTTTAGCCCAATAATTTCTCCTAATGGATATGCATCTAAACATTCTCTGTTATAAAATTCTTATTCAATTTATGATTTGAATTTATGTTTGAACTTCTAGTGAACTTTTGTAAAAAAAAAAAAAAAAAAAAAAGGATGCTTGGAAAAACTATGTGATCTATTCTCCTAGAAGGGGTACAAAAAGACTAGGAAAGATTGCACTGGGAGTCATAATATTGGAAAGCATAACATTGGAGAGATAGCACTGGGAACAAATCATTGGGAGTAAAGGCTTTGAGAGTAAGGCATTGGGAGCGAGGGCATTGTGACATCAGAGCAGGAGGAGAGAGCAAGATAAGAAGGAGAATGCAGAGTGGAATATCTTAGAAATTATAGGGCAGTTACATATATTGAGAGAAATATGCAGAATGCAGAGGGAAAGAGGAAAAAAGAAGAAGCTGCAGAGAGAGCAGAAGGAGCAGGCAGGCTTCTCCTGACCATGGGACAGAACAGAACGGGTTTTTTCTTAATAGCAAGGCAGGCTTAGTTATACTAGAGAGAACAAAGCTTTCTTCTTACAGACTTAGCTTTAATTCATTTACCAATGAAAAGGTAGATGCTTTTTCTTCCTCCATTCAATAAAGATTGGAACTCATTCTTCATCCAGAATGAGTGAGTTTTTTCTGTTCTGGTATTTGGTCTTTTGCTCCATATACATATGTAAGTATGGGCGTGTGTGTGTGTGTGTGTGTGTGTGTGTGTGTGTGTGTGTGTATGTGTAATTATGAAATACTATGAAAACTGGGCCCAACTGGTCTAAATGGAGATCGATGAATCTGTATACATGAATCTGTATATTAATTTAAGTGAATTTAATCCGTATTTGCTTATGTAAAAGTTTTTCTGTCTGCAAGCATGACTGTCTCCTGGTTCAATAGATGGTTGTTGCTTCAAACTTCCCCCTAGCCTGACAAGGGAGAGGCATCTGGATAAGAGAGAAAAGGCCCTCGTAATTAATCCTTTACTTAATTCCAAGACCCCACCCCCAACCCCCTTTAAGAGAACTTTCAAAGGAAACTTTTTAGAAGAACTTAAAAATAAAGACTGAAATCACCTTTCAAAGTGTCCCTTTTTCTTCCAAGACTCCAACTAGCAGGTAGGAGTTTGAGCTGAGCAGTTCCTGCTGAGTTAGAACAAAGGCTACTTTATTTAATCCCCTGCTGTTTTAAGGTGAGGTGCTAAATGCCAGAGACTACAGCTTCTGGCCTCAGAGGCACCCAGGAAGGTCAGCCACAGCAGCAAAGTGACATAGACTTAAGATAGGTAAATGTTTTATTATTAAACAGAAACACTAAATATCTCCTTAGACCAACTCTTACACCTGCCAATATTCTTCCCCCTCTGCTGCCTCAAAAAGAACCAAACAAGAAAGAAGACAAGCCAGGGCTGGCCCCAAGCAACCTACCTCATCATGATCCACTTATTACAACTAAAAGTCATGTTTCAAAGGTTTTACCACCCTCCAAAACAGTGCTACTAGCATGGGCCCAGATGATCAAGAACATGCATTCTAATCATAAGCTCACATTTGCTAATACAGCCAGAAAATTGTACGATTATCATGCTTTCTCCATTTTATATATCATCTTATTATCTTCCATCTTTCCAAGGTCCCTGGGAAGATCACCCGGTACATTTAGTTTGCGATTGTACTTTCTAGAACAGCCCTCAAATTCAGCAATCTCCAGCTGTAGGGCAATGGGCTGTGAGAAGCAGCTGGGTGTTTGGCTGAGCATGAGTTTCGAACCCCAGAAACTTTATTGGATGGCAGGAGTTCAGCTCTGCTCCCAGGCCCTGGTTCTTTTCATTTAGCTTCAGTCCTCCAACAACCCCTCCCACAGGAATGGCCCCTCAGGCTCTCCCGCATGCAGATGAGGTATCTCCAAGCTCTCAGATCAAACCAATAGACATTATCTGCTGTCAGACCCTAATCCACCTCAAAACTTTATATAAGGGCTCTATTTAGGGGAAGTAAGAGCTCGTGCTCAAGAATCATCCTGGTGTCCGAGAGAGTTTTTGTCACAAGAGCTGTAACACTTGGGGAAGAACTCGGCTCTCCTGGAACCTGCCTGGGACACCAAGCTGCCTCCTCGCCAGCTAGCCTGCTCCTTATAGGCCCACCCCTGGCCTGGACCAGCTCAGCACGGAAAGACTGGGGCAACACCTGGGAGAGACCGGTCAACGACAGGGCAGGGCGCCAGAGGCAGCGGGAGGGGCAGGCAATCTCCCCTCCTGCTCGCACTCTGTGTCCTTTGGTCTCGACCTCCCACATCAGGCCAGCCAGAGACCTACAGACAGTGGAGACGCAGGCCAGAGGCAGCGGGAGACAGTAGCGAGCCCTCCCTGCTCTCACCCTGTCCCCAGTCGGGAGATCGTCGTGGGACACCCTCCAGAACAAGGGACCCACATCCAGCCATGTAGAATGGCTTCACGTAGGAATTTGCTCATTGTCTGATTCAGAACTGTGATTTATGCATTCATCTGTTTATCAACAAGCTGCTGAGGTCCTGTTTCCAACTGTCATATCGGGTACGTCCGTTTCGATTAGGGAAGTAGAAAGAATTAGAAGAGATGACATATTGTTAATATTCACTCTCCAGGAAGGTATTTTGGTATAGTGATAAAGAGTGGAGATGTAGAAATATTTGAATAGTGAAGAATGGGTTTTGAAAAGAGATTTATTTATGTGTATGAGTGCTCTATCTGCATATATACCTGCATGCCAAAAGAGGGCGTCTGATACCATTACAGATGGTTGTGATCCACCACGTGGGTGCTGAGAATTGAACTCAGGACCTCTGGAAGAGAAGGCAGAGTTCTTAACTCCTGAGCCATCTCTCCAGCTCCCGGGAGTGGATTTCTTAGTCTCCGATCTCACTTTGCTAGTGCCTGCTTCTAACATTCATTACAGGGTTGTACTACTGGCCGAGAGGCATAGCATGTTATGACCGCCATGTAGCAGGCCTAAAGCATGACACTCTCGGTTTGTTTCCTTCCATCTTAGTTTAAATGATTATGCCGCACCCATAAAGTTTCACCAACATGATCACCCAAGGGTAAGTCGATTAAAGACCACATCAGTATACATGCCAATGTAGACAGGGACAGCTCCACAAAGAACTACAGGCAACTAGGGAATTCTGAGAGATGACGTAGTTTTTCCAGTGAAGAGCAGATCATGTGGTTATCTAATACCAAATGGTCAGCCCTGAAGACAGACAGACAGACAGACAGACATGTAACAATATTTGGACTAAGCAGGATATATTTAGGAATATATATGTATGCACATATTTGCATGCAATGAGAGAAGAAGCCGTGAATTTGAAATAAATAAGAATATTTGGAGGGAGGAAAGGAAAAGGAGATATGAGGAACATGTAATTATTATAATCTCAAAAATAAAATAATTTATACAGACTTTTAAGTCTAAGATTTGTAAATACTAAGACATCTCATCAGCATCTTTATAAGTTTTTCTGACTATTTAAGAGAAAAAGAAATCAGACTGGAGATAAAAGAGTTTGAGAAAAAATTTTAACTGTATGTGTTGGGACACGTGCGCACGCGCACACACACACACACACACACACACACACACA
>JANHMN010000019.1:29745860-29783150 GCA_030674055.1 Rhabdomys pumilio
TGTGTGTGTGTGTGTGTGTGTGTGTGTGTGTGTGTGTGTGTGTGTGTCTGTGCATGTCTGTGTGTCTGTCTGTGTTTCTATGTGTATGTGTGCCTGTGTCTGTCTGTCTGTGTGTGTCTATGTGTATGTGTGCCTGTGTGTGTATCTGTGTGTGTGTCTGTATGTGTATCTGTGACAGTGTGTGCTTGTGTCTGTGTGTGTGTGCTCACATGCATGCATGTGCCTATTCGGTGTACTTCAAAAAATGGAAATACAAGCATTTGATAATTTTGGATCAATTACTGGCATAGATCACTTAGAAATGTGTTTTCAAAGTATGTCTGTACTGAATTGTATCCCAGCTGTTCATTCCCTTTTATCTATGAATAATAACCCGTTGTGTAGATTGACACCACTGCTTACTCATTTGTGGAGGGATATGTGAGCTGTTTTTGCGCTGTCCATATATATGTTTGCAATGATGACTATTTTCATATTTAACACTATGGTACAACTTTAGTTCTGCTGAGTAGACATGGAGATAATTGATTAGGTACATGGATATGTTATTTTTAACAGATGGAGAAAATTCCTAGCTTTCTAAAGCATGTATTCTTCATAGTAACCTGTGAGGACACCAGCGTCTCCATGTTCTGGCTCTTGCTTGCTCTTCATATACTTTTTAACTGGATAGAAAAATCCTCCTACATCTTTATAACTTTAATTTGTATTTGCTATATTTTCATGTGCTCATTGACTACCATTTATTATTTCTGCACGTGCGTACGCGCGTGCGCGCACGCACACACACACACACACACACACACACACACACACACGGGGGAGGATGAGAGATTAAAGGGGGAGAAGAGTGTCTCTTCAAATCTTTGTTTATTTTTATCAGATTCTTCCTCTTTTTCCTTTTGAGTTTGTATGCATTTTTGATATATGATTATTATCATATACATTAATTAAAGTATTTTATATGATCTTGTAGGTGGCCTTTCATTTCAATGGATGGTGCCTCTTGAGACCTATTTTTTAAATTTGTGAATGAGTTTCAGTATAGTCCCTTTGGGAATTTTGTGCTATATATGTAGGCATCGCATTGCCTAATTCATAGGGTAAAATTTTTCTTCTAAGAGTTCTGAAGTCTTACTTCTTGTCCTTGGATCTGCAACCCATTTTCAATTAATCTTTAAGAATGGTGTGAAGATTGGACTTCATTCTTTCTCACTGTGTCCAAAACTCACTAGCTGAGAGGATAGCTCTCTTGGTAGGATGGATTCTAGCCCTCTTTGCTAAGAGCTAGGGTGTTTCTGGATTTGTAATTCTCTGCCAGCCTTGGTGTAGATTGTTACCTTAGCACGACCACAGTTTCAGTAAACAGCCTTTTACCTGGTTACATCTTTTAATGGCAATTACAAACTGTGTCCAATTTATGATTTCAATGTATCTGCTGAGGAAATGTCAAATAGCTAAGACTTTCTATTGTTAAGTAGAGATTACGTATCCATCTTTTAAATCCAGAGAAGTGGGAGAAACTGTTAACCGTCTACCTATGGCTTTCTGAAGTAGTTTGATTGTTTCTCATAAAATTCTATTCTGTATTAAATTGTCTTGTTGTAGGACTGGTAGACCCACACATAACCCACTGGATTAAGAACCACATGTTCTAGAGACAGAGGCAGTGGCTACCGTATTGTAACTAAGTTAACACTGCTCTCATTCAGTGAGAGAGGACACTGGCGATAGATGCAGAACATCACTCTGCTCTTTAGAAAGTGATGACTGTACGTTAACCATTTTCTCAAATGCCATCTCCGGTGACTTGAGCATCTCAGATATGTTGAGAACAGAAAGGTCAAAATGGTGTTTTGATTTTGTTGCATCTTAGATGTGACGTAACACACCCGGTTGCCAAGCCTCCCTTCGAATGAATGAGTTATGCTGTGCTCTTTAAAGAAATGCCCTAGTCACCACGAACAGCTGACATCTTTACAGGCATCTAATTAGTCCCAGGATTTGCCTGTGAGTAAAATTTTTCCACCTCAGTGGATTTTACTTCCTGCAATTGTTGAAGATAAACAAATAGTCTCCGGGGAAAGGTTTTGAGTTTACAATTACCCTCAGAGCTCATTAACATTCATAGAAAAAAAATATAAAATGAAACTACAAACAGCTGAAAGTCTGTCTGTCCTCTTGCTAACAGCATGTTGTTTGACATTAACGGAGAGGAGGGGCGGTTAAGTATAAATCATTCCCTTGCAACTTACGTTTCCGAAAGATTAAAAACTCGCTGAGGGTCTCCATTCTCGATGGCATATGTGATTGGGTCTCCCTCTCGATCAGTTGCCTTCGGAGAAGAAAACATAATTCAATTACAAACTAGTTATAGGATGTTCAAACTGTTAGTGTTAAGGAATCAAGTATGGCCTGATGTCAAGAGAGTGAATAAAGTATTCTATATTGAACCTGCCATTTTCTGACATGCACCTGTACTTTTTGACATTTTGTGTATGTGGGGGAGGCCTTGGGGGTGTAATAATGACGAAAGTTAATTTATTTAAGTCAGTAAACTTAACTATTCTATTTTTAGGTATCTTATGTCTTAAATGTAAAGAAATACATTAAATGTTACCTATATAACTTATGAAAGATGTCAAGGGACTTCTTTGATCTTATTCTATGGAGAGGGGAGTGTCCTCAGGTTGAGACGAAGTGTATCTGTCTGTCAGACACAGCCTGTACCTAAGCTACTGTCTGTTACTGATCAGATACCAGGCTGTGCCTTGGCAAGTTACCAGACAGTCTAGACTGTGCCTTAGAGTTGGAGGGACACAAGAAAGTGGTGCTCACTGGACTTTGGTAATATAATAAGTATACCAGGCAATCATGGTTCAGTACATAATCCATATGGACAGGTAAGCTATTTCTTCTGGCGGGTCAGCCTATCTGACATGTTATATGTCCAGAATGTGAAACATCCTTCTAAACTGCCACAGGATAGGCATGGCTAGAAACTCCTGCAGGACAACATGCTCCCAGACTCCAGGGACATCTGTATAGCTACGCCTCAGTTTGTGATAAACAACCATAGCCTCCATTACAAGATTCTATCTAATCTGCCTCATGCATGGCCAGTTCCCCTCTGTGATTCATGTTCTTCTGCATCTGCCTCATTTATGAAACTAACAACAGTCTGTTGCTGGGCCAGCAAGATGGCCCAATGTGTCAAGGTACCTGCCAGGATAGACTACACTCCGTAGGAGGCACACAGCGCAGGAAGATAGCGGACTCTTGCAGTAGTCAAGTCTATGCGTACTATACGATGTGTCCTCTGACCATTGTATATACACTATAGGATGTGAATGAACATATTATCTACTATATACACAAATGAATAAATGTAACGGTAATAAAATGAACCCATTACTTTCATTGCCCCACATCTCAGAGAGGACCAGTCCCTTTATTCTCTGACTCATCTTTCTACCCATCTTCTATCCCTACATCTTGCAATCTCTGCTTTCTCAGGCTGACAGGCTGACATACTTCACACTTTCAGCGCAGCCACTTAGCCTCATTCCCAGTGGAAACCACCGGCAAGTTCCACTGGCTGTTTTTTGAAATGCTTGCTGTATCGGGATGACTGTGCCATGCTCTTTCCTTGAACTTACTTCTGGTGTAGCGGCAAATAGCATTTTAGTAACAAGCCCAAGTTCTGCTCTTACACCCTCATAATTATCAGCTCTCAACTACCTTAACAAAGCGGTTAGCTCTTCAAGGCCCAGACATTATGTCTTCAGGTAAATGCTATGCCATATACAAAGAAGATGAAACATATACAGAAAAGTGTATGGAAAACTCAGCAAACATTCTATTTTAATATTTTATGACGTCAACTAAAGCAAATCTCATAAAAGTCACTTTACTCAATGACAGGATTTGGAGAGTGCCTTCTGTTACTGAGGGATTAACAAGAAAAACTTTTGCCACTTGCTCTGTTGTCCCTGTTCCCAAACCCTTTTTGTTTGCTCATTGGTTTGTAGCTGGGCTTGTTTTTCCTGTTGTTTGCTGTTCTTTTTCTTTTTCTCTTTTTTTTTTCTTTTTCTAGAAGAAGTTATCACTTTAAGTTTTCAAAATTGCAAGAATACAGATTCTGAAACAGGGATTCTGCGTAAACCATTAAGACTTGATGAGTACTGAATCTTTGTTTGCATTACTGGGAATAGAACTCAGGGAACTCTGCCTGTTAAACACTCTACCACTGAGCTACACTGCCATCTCAGAGTATTGAATCATATATATATATATATGTATATATATATATACATATATATATATATATATAATTCAATATATGTTTATATATTATAATATATATTCATATACAATTATTTATATACTTTATATAAATATAATTTATATAAATTATATTTATGTAATAATATATTGTATACTGATCTATATTATATATCAATATATATTTAGGGTCACATGTGACAAGGCATGAGTGTGGCAGTCAGAGGACAAGTTTTATGAATGAATTTTTTCCTTCCAACAGGTGAGTCCTGGGTACCTAACTCCACTCATCAGACCTGCTGGCAGCACCTTTACCCACTAAATTATTACACAGTCCAGCCCATGAATCCTTTAATATGCAGAAGTGAGGGTGGGATCTGTGAATACTGTGTGACTTTAATCACATCATTCTTTTTTGGTATTAGTAAGTTACAATTTTATCTAAGGTTAAGCAGGAATTTTATTTATAAATAAAAATGTAGGAGTCTAATTAGGTTCCTAATCCTGTTTTCCTTTCACCAGAGCACTTCGTGTTCTACTTACTTGAATTCTATGTCTTTTTAAGTCTAGAGGTAATTAGTGACTATTATTTTTGTGAAAAGGGAAAGCTTATTCATATTATTCATTTTTGTTTTCATGTAATAAGTAAGAATCACTCCTCCTTACTGCAAACATTTCTCATATATTTATTTTTCATAAATCCAGTGGAAAAAATGGGCTCCTTTTTCAAGATTTTGAAAAGTACAATAACAACAAGAATTATAAATAACAGATAACAAATGTGCCGTATCTTCACTGGACCTGGAATCCACTGGGGGGGCTCTGGAGTAAACCATTATGTTTGTCCCTGGCTGTTATCTATTCTGAGGCACAAAATGTAAGTTGTAAGAAGGAAAATAATGAATATCCTATTTGCTCCTTAGTTAGCCTGATATTTATGAAGTATTCTACCAACGTCAAACACTGAAAGCTCGGTCATAAACAGATAAACCTCTGCCGGCTCTGCATACAGAACACCAGGAGCAAAGGGCGAATGAAAATAGTTAATTCCAATGCAGAGTTTTCAAATCCTTATGAAATTACCCAGGAAGGACATCTAGAGATGATGGTAAAATCTCCCTTGATAAAGAGTTATCAGGACAGCATTACTTAGTGTGTGAAACCCCAGCACTTGTATACGGGGGTAGGAGGAATGCAGCCCTGTGGAGAGCAGTGCTAGCTGGAGTGGAAGCAGAGACAGGCAGAACCTCCAGTGGGTGTTGGGATGATCCAAGAGCTTGCTAGCTTGCCACATAGAAGACACAGACTGTTGTTTATTTGTCCACTGACCTCGGGCTAAATGACTGAATGTTGTTGACTTTGGACAGATAGCAAGGGATGACATTTAGCCACCCATTCACTAATACGTGTTTTATTTAATGGCTCTAATAGAGCTAAGTTTTTCTTTAATTATCGCTCGAAGGACAAACAGTATCTTTGAAGACAACTCTTTTGTAGTCATTTCAACCAGATGACTTAATTTATCGGCCGGAAAATCCCCAGTTTCTTTTCCTTTTATTTTTGAGACTGCAATGTAATCACACAGTTTCTCCCCTCCCTTTCCTCCCTCTGTTCTCTTCTCATACACTCCTTGCTGTCTTTCAAATTCATGGCATCCTCTTTTATTGACTGTTATTATATGTATACGTATACACATTTTAGGGGCACAAAAATTTTCAAAAATATCCACATAAGCAATATTCTCGGTGACTAGAAAAAAAATCCCGAAAAAGAGGCAAATCCATTAACAGTCCATCAAATGCCATCTGGTGGAGTGTACTTTCCTCACACCGAATGACACTATTAATGATACTCTGTTATGTCTGCAGACAGGAGCCTAGCATAACTGTCTTCTGAGGGGCTTCAACCAGCAGTGGATGGAAACAGATATAGAGACCCACAGCCAAGCATCACACAGAGCTCTGGGAGTCTTGTGGAAGAATGGAAGGAAGGATTGAGGTGGGCAGAGGGGTCAAGGATACCATAAGAGGACCAACAGAGTCAACTAACTTTGACCCTTGTTGGGAGCTTCCAGAGATGGAACCACCAACTAAAGAATGCATGGGCTAGACCTAGCCCCCTACATATATGTAGCAGATATACAGCATGGTCTCCATGTGGGTCCTCTAACAAATAGAAGGGGACTGACTCTGACTCTGTTGTCTCCCTTTGGGACCCTTTTCTTCTAGCAGGGCTGTCTTGTCTTGGGAAAGAATGCATTTAGTGCTACAGAGACTTGATGTGCCAGGGCTTGGGGTGTGGGCAGGGTGGGGGTGAGGTATGGGGAGGGGGGTTGGGGTGGGCATTCCCTTCTCCTCTGAGAAGGGGAAAGTGAGATGGGGGAGGAGTGGGAGGGTGGGATTTGGAGGAAAGGAGAAAAGGGAGCGGCAAATATGTAAATAAATCAAGGTAGGGAAAGAAAAAGACAAAGCATCAGCCTGTGGGGATTCTAAAGGTGATACAAGATCAATGGATTTAGATAAGCCTCTCTCTCACCGAGGCAAACAGGTCCTGACTGGCTGGCTGATGCTATTAACTACTTGAAGAGTAAGAACTGAAACTTCGATTTAGCATAACAGTATCTTATTCTTTTTGAAAAAAAAAATTAACCTTATTTTTTTTCTTATATGTGTTGTATGTTTTGTCTATTTGTGTGCTCTGCAAAGGGCATCTGCTCTATGTAGGACTGTCTTGAAACATGTGCTTTCTCCTGGTGTTAAGCTGTTGGGCCCCTGATAAGGTGGTATATTCATAAATGTGTTTTGATATAGATGAATGTGTATACCCAGTTTACGCGACAGGGTGTTGCTTTGGTATTTTATTCTGATGTAGAACTTATTGTATATTCCAAACATGTGACGTAAACATTACATGCAGTACCCAATTCTGAAATTTGGAGTGTAGCTAAATACCTGACAGAATAGAAAATATGCTTCAAATTATAAAAAGGTTGAAAATAATATACTGGAAGGGTATAACTCTCCAAATGTTTCTTCTTTGTTTCAAATGTTTGTGTGATTAATAAAGGTTCCTGGGAAGGGAATGTCCATTCCCACTGCCACCTCAGTCCTGGCACATCTAGCCTCAGCAGGACTAAGTGCATCCTCTCCCAATGAGGCCAGAGAAGGCAGCCCAGCTAGGAGAAAAGGACCCAAAGGGAGGCAGCAGAGTCAGAGTTAACCCCTAACACCCCCTCTATTTGTTAGGGAACCACACTGTACACGAAAGCACATTCCTCTCGTAATTTGCTCAATGGTAATCTCTTTGCCTGATTTGTTGGTTTAATCACATTGTTTTAAATAACATTTAAATCCTCAAGATATCGTGTATTTCTAGTTCCTGTTGTTACAGGTTTGGATGAGAAGTAACCTCGACAGAGTTTCATGTATTGGACCCAAATTGGGAGATGCTGGAAACTTGATGAGGTATGTCCTACTATGAAGAAGTAGATCTCTCATAGCAGGAAGTTGGAGATACCTGGTTCTTGCCATCTTCCTGTCTCTGCTTCCTGTCTACAATTATGAAGAATCTCTTCCCCACTCACACAACCACGATGTTCTATCAAAGTTTCATAGGCACATGCTGCCCTGAATACTATGAGCTGGAGTAAACCCTTCTGTCCTTAGGCTGTTCAGGTCATGTACTTTGATCACAAAAACAACACAAGAAAAATAGCAAGTATATCCCTATTCCAAAAGTACACCAAACCATTCAGTCAATTTCTTCAGGAGCTACCTTGAGAGTTCAGGCTGGAAAAAAATAATGATATTTTTTTCATAGCTCTAAGGACCATAAGGTTCTGAGTTAATGCAGCCACAGACCTGGTGTCTACTGAGGGCACTCTTCCTAGTTGTACATAGCTGTTGAAATGACTCATAGAGTGAGAGATTCATACGTCTGTTTAGTTGTTGTTTGTTTGTTTGGTTTTCACTATCAGGGCGATAATTCTCTTTATGGGCCCTTCATATACAGGAGTCAATTCTTTCCCAGAAACTCTACAAATACCATCCATTGAGGATTTAGTCTTCGGCCCAAGAATCTGGGGGAACCGTACACATTTGTTCCCAAGTAGATATCCCAAAAGAATTTCACATTTAATATTCCTCTCAAATATTTTTATTATTTGTCTGGAACTCCTTTTATTTGAATTTTATATTCTCAGTTGTTTAGAACACTACAATACAACACCTCTTATTCTGCCTTCCCCGTATCCACACCAGCAAGTAATAGTTTTCTTTTTTACAAAATGTAATTTCCAGGCTTAGCGTGGATGTAGTATACCAACTAATCTCCATATTTTTTTTACATCAGTTAACTTCAGATTATTTTCATACAGATCTGTGGTGTGTAACATCAAAAAACAATCCATGCTATCACCAGCGAGGCACTGCCTGGTGGTCTTGGTCTGTTCCCAGCCCAGTACTAATCGATCCTGAGACTGCATGTTTTTCCTTTTGCCAAAGCCTGTTCCACCAAGGCTGGGTCTACCTCTCCAGAGCTCTGAAATCCCTCTCTCTACCTCATGGCTGGCTGCTGCCAAACCTGCTCACCACTCCCAAATTTCCATGGCTAGCTGGGATGCACTCTCGAAAACCCACACTTTTGCCTTGGTTACCTTTCCTTGGAGCTTAGTTGAAATGCCATGTGAAGGAAGACACCAGACAATCTTAATTTAGAATCAACAGATAATGCAATTGCTGGGCACAGAACCTTGCATCCCAAATGTATCAACTATCAACTATTCTAAGTTAGAAATCTTTCAGTGGTGGATCTGGATGCATCTGCCACCTGAACTAACAGGCCCTGGCTTCCTACATCCTGTCTCCTTGCTCCCACAGTCCAAAAGGAGGTTCCTTTCTTCTGTGTTCCTTCTTCTTCTCCCGGACCTGGAAGTCCTGCCTCCCTCTTGTCCAGTGATTGGCTTCTTGTATTTATTATTTTAGCCAATTAAGAGAAAATTCCGCTACACAGATCCATAATTATTCTTGTGAAATTTAATTTTGTAGTCCACCTCTTCCCATGATAACTACTTTTACTTAAAGGAAATACAGTCATGTCCCACATGGGATATTCTTCTGAATGATAGGCCATGTGCACATTGGTGCTCCTGTAAGGTTTTATTAGCAGGAGATGTTAAAGACATCTTGGATTCTGTAAATACATGCTGGTGTGCTCAGAGCATAGCCCAGGGGTTCAGTACACGTCACTGTACATCCATCTGCTCTTTCCTATGATACATCTACTCCATCTTCTTCTACAGGCTGTAGCTGGAGAGTACCATGAGAGACTGAAGCCAACAATGTCCCCACAAACACCAGTGTTCAAGTCTCCTTGTGTGCTGTGCTGTGTTCACTCAACTTTTTTCGTGACTTACAAACTGACAGGCATTTGATGTGCATACTACTTAGAGACATTTAGGGGATCCCTGACCCCAACATACTTTTAAAGGTTGACATATACACTATGCCAGGGCAGCCTTCTGACCTGCTGGATACCTGCCCTTTCAAACTACAGCACACGTGCATGAGACCAGCTGGAGTCACCCTTGCCCAGCCCATGAAGAATACATTGCTTTTTGTCTTAGCTTCAGTATACCTGCCTGACATACTAGAGTGGCTATATCCATACTAGTCTATAGAAACAGACATGTACACTGTAACCTCCTATCACAAAAGTGCTCTGCTCCCACAGTTGTGTGACCCCACTCTCCATGACCTCTCAAAGTGGATGATCTTCTGAATTACTGTTTGTGGTTGTTTGAATATGCTTGGCCCAGGGAACGGCACTATTTGGAGGTATGACCTTGTAGGAGTGGGTGTGTCACGATGGGCATAGGCTTTAAGACCCTCCTCCTAACCATGTGGGAGCCAGTCTTCTCCTAGAGGCCTTCAGATAGAGATGTAGAACTCTCAGCTCCTCCTCCTTCACCATGCCTGCCTGGACAATGCCGTGGTCCCACTTTGATGATAGTGGACTAAACCTCTTAGCTTGTAAGCCAGACCCAATTAAATGTTGTCCTTGTAAGAGTTCCCTTGGTCATGGTGACTGTTCACAGCAGTAAAACCCTAAGACACTACTGAATGCACCACTGCCAATACCATCAGCTGCAATCACAGATGCTACACAGATATCATATCATAACATTCAACTGAAGCCATATCCATACCCTAAAACGCATCTTTAGGAGAAAGTTTTTTTTAATGTGAAACCTCTATAAATTAATCAGCTTATCTGACAGATGAACAGATATCAAAGTAAATAGAAAAAAAAAAGCTAGGACATATGTTAGCCCAAAGGGAATATAAAATATTTTACAAAAAAAAAAAGAAAAGAAAAAGAAAAAAATAATTTAATGTCTAAAAGAGCACTTAAAAACTGATTATATGAAAAGTCTGTGAAATGCAAGAATGTGTGAAGAATTTTTTTTCTGGTTGATTCTATTTTTATTTTTATTTTTTTAAAGTTATTTTCTTTTTTTAAATTTATTTCATTTTATTTTTTATATTTTATTTACATTTCAGATGCCATCCCCTTTCCCCATTTCCCCTCCCTAGAGAAAACCCCTATCCCATGCCCCCTTTTCCTTTTTGCTTTTATACAATTTTTTTTAAATGTCAGTCAAAGGCTTTATAAGTTTGGTAATGCTCAATCAGAAGTGTAACCCAATGCCCAACCTAGATATATAAACTGTCTTTGACTGGTGGAGACACGTGAATATGTGCCTCCATGCCCCCCTCTCTTTCTCTCTCTTTCTCTCTCTCAGTGTGAAGAATTTATAAAACCAGCATGGTCCAAGTGAGAAACTCAAAACAAACAAACAAACAAACAAACAAAAAAACAGAGATTGTGTTCAAGAAGTACTAACTTTGGACTGAAGAACTGACAAAGTCAAATGCATGACAGCAGCAAGCCTCTCACCCACAGAGTTGGTCAAGCAGAAGAAAGAATATCTTAAGGACAGGACTACTTAAATGTTCTATCAGACGAAAATTAAGGTTTTAGAAAATGACAACAAACAAACAAGCAAACAAATGAAAACCAGTGGTGTCACAACCTCGCACTTGGGAGGCAGAGGCAACTGGGTCCCTAAGGATTTTAGGCTAGCATGGTCTACAGAATGTGTTCTGGGATAGCCAGAGCTACATGGAGAAAACTTGTCTTGAAAACCATTAAAAAATGAAAAGAACAAGAAAGTATCTAAGACTAGTGAGACTAATGAGACAGAAATATATGAACAAGTTTTCAAATTATGCAATTCCCCATGGTCAAGACAAGGAGATCTGGGAAAAGGAGCAAAATCAAAACTTGCATTTTCCTGATTCCTGAGACATTTATGTGTAGGATCTGAAGGACCCGGAATATATTTGACAATAATATGTCCTCTCTTAAATGTAATATACTCAATATCCTAGAAAAAAAAATAAACTGCATGATATTGTATAAAGAACTGAATTGGCATAAGGGCAGATTTATCAGAAGAAAAATTACAGGTTAGGGCAGAGATGATTGACACATCCAAAATTGTAATCTTCAGGAATGAGCAAAAATAGGTTCCAACATGAACACCAAGGAGATTTATCATTAGTGTCAGGTGTGCCAGTACAGGCATATAAGGCATACAAGTAATTTCAATGTGTAGAAGTTAGAAGGATGGATGGAGAGAGAGATAGAAAGAGAGAGGGAGAGAGAGAGAGAAAGACAGAGAGACACAGAGACACAGAGAGAGACACAGAGAGAGACACAGAGAGAAAACACCATAAAAAACAGAATACTATAAAATCAATACCAAAAAGCAAAAAACAAGAAAGGAAAATAAACAAATATAAAAACAAGAAAAAAATTAAGTTTTATCAATATCAGAAAAAAATCAAAACCGTAATTACTAAACAACGACAACAACAAAAGGACAGGAAGAGAACAAGATCACCAAACAACCAGACAAAACGGAGCAGAATGCCAGAGTTAGTTTTTGCATGTTAGTAGTAACATTAAATATAAAACTGTTACATTCTCCATTTAAAAGGTAAAACAGAATGGGTGTCTTTAAATAATTCAGTCAAAACCAAGCTCACATAAGATTTAGAGATAAGGAACCTACAAGAAACTCGGTAATAAGGACACATTGGATCTACAAAATGAAAAAATTTAAAAGGATACTGTCCTGAAGAGGACATAAAGAGAACAGAACAGAACAGAACAGAACAGAACAGAACAGAACAGAACAGAACAGAACAGAACAGAAATTGCTATTTATATATAAGATTAAGTGGACCTAGAGACTAACACTGTAAATATATATAGAAAATTATACAATATATAAGTGATTATATGTAATCAATATATATTGATCAATGAAAGTATTACTTTATCTCCCTATCTATCTATCTATCTATCTATCTATCTATCTATCTATCTATCTATCTATCTACTTATGTTATCAATGAATCAATATGGCAAGAACTTCTAATAACCGTACCACATATGTACCCTTAAGGATCCAACTTTACAAAGTCAACATCATTAGATCTGGGAGAGGGATGGCTGTTGATGAAAAGGCTAGTTTATAACTTTATAGCTTCACTTTAATCACAGGACACTCAGACCGAAACCAGTAGCTTCAAATAAAACACTTGACCTGAGAGTCACAGACAGACTGCATCATTTCACATGATAATTGGTGGATATACTTTCTTCTCAAGCGTACTCAGACAGCTCTCTAGGACTTACCAAATTTTCATCCACAAATTAAATATCAATTAAAAAAAAATAGAAGCCATACCAGACATCATCTCTGGTCGCCGTGAAATAAAATGAGAAATGAATAATGAACATTAGCCAATGTCCAAATACAAGAATGTCACTGATACACAGAAATACAAAGCGCCACTAGGAACAATAAAGAACAACTGCCTAAAAAATATTCACATAGTAAACTTCCATGTGCATACAACCAACACAAATGGAAGGAAGACATCAACAATAGAAAACAAGGTTGAATCTGAAACAAGAATTTTCTCATTGAAGATGACCAGAATCAAATGTGTTCATAGTTGACTTTTACCCAACTTAAAAACCAACAAAAGCCTTCCACTATTTTTTTTTAAATATTGTATAAAAAAACAAAAGGGAGGGTATTTCTTAATACTCATTCTGAAGCTGACATTATTCTTATGACAACACCAACCAACCACAAACCCATGTGCACACATACACACATACACCATACATATACATATCACACACACACACACACACACACACACACACACACACACACACACACACCACACCACACCACACCAATTAAGGCATGGGAGCTTGATAGACACAGAAGCAAACTCATCAAAAAAAAATACTTATAAATAAATTCTGCAAGTACATGAAAAAAGACAATTTATCATGATCCAGTGGGGGCTTGAAGTTTGGATTAATAACAAACAAATGAATAAATGTTACACATCTTAGCAATTCACTAAAAAATGGCATGTTCATGTCAATAGATGTAAGAAAATCATTTAATGAAATTCAACATTTTCATGATAAAACTCCAAACAAATTATGTATATATGTAACACCCCTGAAATATAATACATGCTGTGTATCAAAAATTTATAGCCAGCATCACACTGAATAAGAGAAAGCTGAAAATGTTTTCTGTACAGTTGGGAAGAACACAGATGTCCACTCTAATCAACACGTTCCATGGAGTCTTAGCCAACACGATTATGAGGAGAAAGAACGAGGGACATACAAATAGGAAACTGGGAAGTCAAATTATTCCCATTTGTAAAAGAAATGATTCTACATATAGAAGATTTGAGGCTCCACCAAAAGATTACAATGTATGACAAATTTGTTGAGAATTGGTTCTAATGCTTGTTTTTAATTCGGCTCCCAAAAGCCTCCCCTTCCAGACCTGAGGGTTCCTGCCCTCAGCTGGCTTTGATTGGTAATAAAGATTTGCTGTACAGCCAATAGCTGGGCAGGGAGACGGAGGCAGGACTTTTAGATTGCAAGGGACTCAGGGAGAAAGGAAGAAGAGGAGAATTGTCATAATTCAGAGGGAGAGAGATCAGATTTTAAATATGCAGGAGAAAAATCACACAACAATGCAGGTGGAAAGGAAAAGCCACCCTATAAGGCATGGGGCGGCGGGTGCCCAGCGGGAGGAGCTTCCCAGAAGGTAATAGGTCAGTAAAGATAAAATATAGATTTAGAAGGTGTTCATCACTATGCAAATTGATAAAAGTTTCAGGATACTATCAGCTGACTTTTCACAAACCAACATTGACTTTAGAGAAGGAGTGTCACATATATAGTGATTATAGTAATTCTTGAGAATAAATGTAACCAAGGATACAGGTGCTACCTCTATGATAACGAATACAAGATACAGATAAGTTATATACAGAGAGAGAGAGAGAGAGAGAGAGAGAGAGAGAGAGAGAGAGAAGGAGGGAGGGAAAGAGAGAGAGAGAAAAGCATATACACAAGCACACACACACAAGCTCACACACACAAGCTCTTTTTGCTATTAAAAAAAAATTTAGCTAATGGGTTCTTGTTGTACAGGGCGATTTACATATTCAATTGCAATTTCCATTAAGATATTTATGGTACTATTCACAGAAATAGAAAAGACCACATTTTAAATTCATATAGAAGCCTAATGGGCTTCAAAAAGCCCGAGAAGTCTTCGAAGAACAAAGCCAGAGTTACCACAATACATTGGTCTTATGATTCATGGCCCTGATGGAGTCAGAGCGACAGCTTTTCAGAAGGTTAAAACCTGACACTGAGACCCTTGGAACATCATGGAGAATGCAGGAAAAAGCCCACACATCTGCAGCCAAAAGATTCTTTGTAGTACTGCCAAAAACAGTGTTTCAGGAAGGATTGCCTTTTCAGTAAATGGTACTGGGAACACCGAGTTTCAATACACAGAAGGATGAAATCTGGCACAACCCCCTCACAGGATCTCAGCATGGCGTAAAGACCCGGATGTAGCATTCGAGACTGCAAGGCTATTAGCAGAAAACACATGGCATGCTTCCCAAGACGTCGGTACCAGTGATAAATATGGGTGACAATATTTCAAAAACACGGATATAAAAAACAAAATAGGCAAATATGAATGCATCAATTTAAGAATCTTTTGCATAATCAGAGTCTGTCATGAGTGAGAGGAAGTATAGCCATCCATCCTCATGCCAGAGGACTAACATACAGAATGTGAGCAGATGTCAGTCACACTTCTGATTTGATTAAAATTGGGGAAAGGATGTGAAGAGACAATTCTCACAACAATAAACAGAAAATATCAAGCAGTATATGAACAGGTGTTGACTCAGGAGTCATAAGTCATAGCCTCCACATTCAGGATGTTTCTCCTTCTCTCTCCATATATATTATATATAACATATATTTGTATATATGTACATATACATATGTGTATGTATATATATATTTATACATACTAACCATATATATACATATATGGTTATGTATTATATATATAATATAATTATATATATATAATTATATATATATATAATATTTATGTGTATAGGCATTTGTGTGTATTTGCATGTATGTTTATGTGTATGAATGTATGTGTATATCATGTGTGTTTGTATAAATACCATTTTATATTCATAGAAACCAGAGTTTTTCAAATTGCTTAATCCATGGCTGACATGAGAAAATATAAAATGAATGTGAAACATCTTGCTAAAACAGAAAATAATAGTGTTCAGAGAATGATCAGGATGTGTTAAAGGATCACAGGTCTTCCTTAAACAGAGCCAGGAGACTAATTCCAAGGCCAAAGGACAACCATGGCGACATGACCTCTCATAACCCCACACATGAAACTCTATGTTCTATGGTGAATCGGGTTGTCCATAGAAAGGAAACATTGTGGCTGTATTTGCATCCCGCATAAAGTGGACTAGGAGTGAGATCTTCTTTACCCCACCCTTGCAGATGGTTTTTCTGGACCCTGACTGGTGACAATCTGACCTCACACTTCCCCAGCTGAAGAACTTAAGAGAACCATCTGTTATGTGACCTAAACCACCTGTATTTTTGAATAGCACTGAGCCTTATCAGTTCAGCGTGTACTATGGTGTGCTATATTGATACCTTTGGATAAAGTTAGAATATATACTTCATATTGATGTAAATCAATACGTGAATAAAATCATGAGTGGGAGGCTTTCTTTATAGCAATAGATTGATGCAAAATGAATCATGTTAGTAAATTGCCACTTGGGAACAACAATGTTAGTTTATCCACATATTATCAGAAATGTTTAAAATAAATAGTTGAAATGATGAGGAAATTGTATATATACACGCACACACATATATATGTATATACATATTCACATATATACATTTTCAAGTAGTTCAGAAAGGTTCTTTTTAAAATTTGCATTTTATTGATGTATGTGTGTATGTGTGTGTGCGTATAATGCAGAGACATGAAAAGGGCCTTTGATATCTTAGAAATGGAGATATAGTCAGCTGTGAACCACCCAATGTGGATGCTGGGTACCGGATGCAGGTCTTCTGCAAGAGCTGAAGCACTGAGTTGTCTTTAATGAAGTAACAGCTTCAAGCTTCCAGAGTAAAGCTTGCTAGAATGAAATCAAGCAGTCTCTCTGTTCCCTAGAGACAGCATCACTCCAGGGTTCTTGCCAGAAAATAGTGACTCATGGGGCCCTCACTTTGGAGAACATGTATTTAATAACAGTCCTACCATCTTGAAAAAGAATGTCAGAGCTATAAAAACCAAGGATGTTTCAGCTTGGTGAACCTAAAAAAATGGCAATTATGCCAGCGTGGGGTCCTGGACTGTGGAGATGTGTTAACAAGGGTTCTGTGTTAGCATGGGACCTGGACTGCAGACCATGTCATTAGGGTTCTATTAGAGGACTCATGAGAGCTGAAAATAGTCAAAGGGCTATTAGCCTGTAGGCGTGTGTCAAATTATTTCCTGATTTTAATGACTGAATTGTAGCCCTGTTAAAAAAAATTTCTTTTCATAAGAATTGTAAGTTTTAGCTTGTGTTGATGATGAAAGGCGTCATGCTGACAAATTATTATTCCAAAAGATTTCTGGAGCAATCTTTTCTGAACCTTTTTATGTTGCCACAAAAGAAAAAATACGATTAGAATATCCTACATATCTTCATGGCATGGCAAAGTGGTGTGTTTATGTTGCACACGTATCAACTATATGCAAATATTCACACAGACACAGATACGCCTTACGTAATCACACACGAATGACTGTGAAGCGGGAACTTGGAAATGAAGAGATGAGGACATGTTGGGTTGGATAGCAAAGGAAAAAGGAAAGATGTAAGTAGCAAAAATAAGAAAAAGTTTAAAAATCTAGTGTATGAAATACATAATGTGGAAGTGATCGGGTTTGTGAATGTACATGACATACTTTTAAGTACAAAAGCAAGGGGGAAAAGGGGGCAGACAAAGCGTAAATGATGGGTCATTTTAGTCTGCTGTGTTTGGTCCCTGGCTTTTCTATTTCCCATCCTGCCTCACTCAGGCAGCTTTTTGGGTCCAAATCATCCAGCAGTGTTCAATCAGGGCCAATCAAGTGTGGCAATCAAGTGTGCTAGTGCTTTCTAACCATTTGATTACCCAAATCAAAATAAACTACTTTTATTTTGGAAGAAGGGAAGGACCAGCTCTATTGAAGAGCCGAGTCTATTTTTATTGCAAGATAATTCTGCTACCTTCTCTGAAGTTTATTTCCTTAAGCCGCAGCACTTAGAAAACAAAGAAGTCTGCTCCTTCTTGTGAGTGGGTCACGTGCTGTGTAGATGGGTCACGTGTGTGTGTGTGTGTGTGTGTGTGTGTGTGTAAAAACAGAGGCAGAGATAGATATTTGGCTGTATTTTCTAAACTACTGGATTTTTTTTGAATTTGTATCCTAAAAATGTATTTGCAATAAGAACAAGAGGCATGCAATTGAATTCTTTAGGTTTCTTGACTAAATTGAAACCTTCGCATGCTAATACTCTCTGATTTCCTTAAAACTTAAATTATTTTCCCAGCTGCAATCATAGCCAACAAGCGTGGGAACACCACAGGCTCGTCTCCAGGTTGACGAGGGCTCACGTGAATTTCATGAGAAGGCTGACTCCTGATAGCTGCTTGTGGAGTGTTTCTCGGAAATACTGTTTTTGTTTCTTTCTATCTATCGGAATCTCAGGGAAATAATGCTATGTATGGACTTAAGCTTTAGTTAGCAAGAGCTGGCAGTATGTGAAGCAGTAACAGCTCGAGATGTTTCAAACACACTCTGAGATTTATTAAAGACAGAAAACACAACAGAGCAAGATTATTAAAGACCGGATTGAAGAGTTCCACAGAAATCTCAGCCAGAAGTAGTTGCCTCTGCAAGTGTACTACATTTAACCCAGGTTTCAAATTAGTTCTGTTTTTTCAGTTAACTCTTAGAAGAGCAAAGTGGTTTAAACTATGCTTAATAAAACAAACAAACAAACAAACAAAAAACCCAAAACAAACTAAACAACAAAACTCCATACTCCACCTACATTAGACAACATGCATTCTTCTTTAAATCACACAATACTCTCCTGGCATAAAGCAAAAGGAATCTCCTACTCTCAGTTACGTGTAGAAGTCAGTCAAAAGTCATTTGTAGGGATCAGAAGGCGCAAAGGTAGAACCAGTAGCATCCCCAGAAAACTAGCCTTCAATGCAGACAAATGAAATCTCTTAAACAAGGCATTTTACACACAACAAAGGTAAATTCAAGTGTCTTTTGCTCAAGCGCCTAAAAGGTACAGTGCCCTTGCAGTTTGCAAACGTTTCAGGATCGGCTGCAATGTTTTGTTAAAGATGAGATTGCGTTGGAACACAGGAATTCCCTCTGGGCCAGCCATGACCGTCCCCATCACACAACAGAGGCTGCAGTGACCAAGAGAAAGTATGGTCTTGTAGTCATGGCAACAAACAGGACAGAGCCACTAGAGAGTAGAACAAGCATAGACTCACGGAATCTCACCTGGGATTTCAGCCATCACTCTCTCCTGCCCTTGCTGTGTGTGATCTTGATGGAGGGGCTGGGATACTGAGGACTTCAGGCCCTCATCTGCCTCAAGTGACTGAAAATCAGCTTCAGGCTACTTCTGGCCCTTTCCAGATGCCAATGCTTTATGTGGATCAAAGCCCTCCAAGTGATGGTCATTAAATTACCTTGTATGGGATTATTTTATGGGTTTCTCCCTCGGGAATGTTCTTAACAAGCAAGCCATAAGTATGAGATTTGTTTTTTTCTCTCTCTCTCTCTTAATGCTGTGAATCATGTACAATGATAGACAAGTATGTTTCACAAAAATCTTTATGTTAAATTCCATTTTCAAAAACAAAATTACAGGAGATATGACCCATACAACAAGGTGACATTCAGGATATGGATTAGATTACTTTGCAAGTGGTGGAACACATGTGTTTCAAGTGTTTCCAAAAGGCATGGAGCTAGTATGTGCTATTACAAAATGACTGAATTATTAAAGTCTGATCTTTTAAAAAAAATCCTCTGAAAATATCAAACTACTTTTGCTGGGCTAACTTCAAATGTAAATTTAAAAGAATAATTTTAAGACTGGACTATATGTAGACACATTTCTACATTTTTCTGGCTTTGCTTTATACAGAGTATATGTGTGGTTTTGCCGATGTTATTAGGACAGTACTGCTGTTATTTGACATTAATTCAATGGTCACAGAGAATATATTTTGCTACCGTTAATTCTATGCAGTGAGATATCTATATATTTAAATTTGTATATATTAGTATTTAAAAAGCTATCAATATAATACTAGCGTCGGTCACAAAGCCATGGTAGATTTTGAGTCTCTATGTTCCTTGAATAAGTTCAGCTCTTTTCAATCATTTATTCATTTAAAAAAAATGTAGCAGGAGAAAGTATAGTTAAGATAGAACAAAGAAACCATCACATCCAGGTTGGACAAGGCAAAGCAACAGAAAGAAAATAAACAAGGTAAAGAAGAGGCACAAGAATAATAGATCCATTTGTTTACACACAACCTAAACTGGAAGCCATAACATATATGCAGAGGACCTGGTGCAGGTCCATGCAGGTCCCATGCATGCTCCTTCAATCAGAGATTCAATTTTATGTCTGTAACAGAAAATGTTCCCAGAAACCTGTCATAAAAGCTACAGGAATTTGTAACAAAGACAAAATAGTAAAAGTATCGTTAGAAATTTGCTTCCCCCCCCCCTTGGCTTTAGAATGAATGCCAGCTAGAGCTAAGGGGGAAGGAGCATCGAGAGGAAGAGAAGGAGTAAGGAGAGGAGAAGAAGAAGGAGAGGAGAAGCTAGGTGATGAGAGAGAGGAAGAATGAGAAAGGGAGGGGGTGGGGAATAGAGACAGATGTTCACGTGTCTCCACCAGTCAAAGATAGATTATATATCCAGGTTGGGTATTGGGTTATACTTCTGATTGAGCATTACCAAACTTATAAAGCCTTTGATTAACAGTTAAAAAAAATGTATAAAAGCAAAAAGGAAAGGGGGGCATGGGATAGGGGTTTTTTTAGGGAGGGGGAATGGGGAAAGGGGATGGCATCTGAAATGTAAATAAAATATCCAATAAAAAGAAAAAAAAAAGAAAGAAATTTGCTCCTTTAGGGTCAGAGTGAAGGCTCAGAGGGTAAGAGGTTACTTACTGCTCTTGCAGAGGACCTGAGTCCAGTTCCCAGCCCCCATGAGGTGACTCCCAAGGATCTGTAACTATAGCTCCAAGGGTCTGACCATCTCCTGACTTCTCTTGGCTTCCACATGCACATGGTGCACATATACATACTCAGGCACACACATATACACAATCAATCAATCAACCATCAATCAACATTTGAAAAAACGACATTTTATTCCCTGTGTGATTTTAAATATATAAACTTATAATGAATATCGAATGACCTCATCTGCATACATGAGTACATCACTTACTTGTGATATTACTTTCTCTATTCCCTTCCATGTCTTCTCATCTATCCCCTCCCATGCTACCCCAACTCCCACCCAAACTGGTGGTTTCTTTATTATTGTTGTTATACACATACAAACAAATACGTAAATATATAAATCTTGCTCAGTCTATTTGGTGAGGCTTATGTGCGCATGATTTCAGGGTTGACCACGTTTCATTTAATTATTTATTTTCAGGGCCATTTACTTCCTCAGAATCTTGATCTATTTAGTAAAATTTTAAAGTCTAGTTATTAAATATGAAATTAATATTCTATGTTTGCTGGTAACTTTGGCAGTAGCGGCATCGGGGATTGTTAAAGTTCTGCTTCAGCTAAAATTCTTCATGATAACAGTCTGACTGAGTATGATTAGCTCACTTTTACACCAGGGAATCAGGCTACTTGTGAACGTTGATATCATTTTTTAATTGTAAATAAAATGTTTCAAAATGTGCATTTTGTTTTCTAAAGAGTTTTCCGAGATCAAAATTTAATGAAGCAAAATAAAATAGAACTGGATTTTCTGTGTTTAGACTATCAGGGAGTCTTTAAAAAAAGATGCCTCTGTTCCTAGTAACATGTACTAAAAGATACCTTAAGAAATTGAGTGTTAGCGAGTGCGCAGTGGCGTAGCACTTGGGCGTTCACTGACAGAGGGCGGGCGCGCCCCTTCCTGTGCGGGTTGGAATCCCGTGAGGACTCTGTTATGGAGTCTGATGGGAAAAAAAAATTGAGTGTCGGTAGGGTCAATTTTAAGTATTTCAGAGTTAGTCAAGAGCTATATAGACAAGAGACAACAGCTGGTAAGGTCACTTGCAGGCTGTGGAAATGGGGAGAAACAGTGAAACTGTGAGTTATTTTTGGACCAATGATTTTGGTTGACTGGAATGAGGGCTACAGAGAAAGGGGAAGTTCTGGGGTGACTTGAAAGGAGGCCTGAGAATTTGTTAAGTGGAGATATTATTTAGTGAGTCCGGTAAATGCAGGAGGGTCCTTGTTTTCTTTCGGAGGAAGAGAGTATCAAGTACTCAGTCTAAAGTAAATTAGTTCTGAGACTGTGACAGCATTATGACAGACATCCCATAACTCCTTTAAAGAATGAAGCAGCATTTCCCTTGTGTGTTGGAAATGTTGCCCACTGAATGGCTTTAGCTGTCATTTCCTGCAGGAAGTGAGTCTTTCAAAGGGAGATGCCTTGCTTAAGATCAAGCTGCCTCTTCCTGCACTCTCCTCCCTGTTTAATCCTGACAATGTGCAGGGACCACCTCAGCTCTGGCTTCAGTCTGCTAAACAGATGAATCTCAGCATCTCCAGAATTCTAATACTCCTGCATCCTGCTCCTTCTTCCCGAACAGATGTTTAAAAAAAGGCCTCCTTCTAAGGATCAGGAGAGATGCTTAGCTGTTAAGAGCAATGGCTACTCTTTCAGAGGACTAAGTTCAATGCTCAGCACCCACATGGCAGCTCACAGCCATCTGTAACTCTATTTCCAGTGACCTGAAAACCTCTCTTGCCCTCTAGGGACAACAACATGCAATTGATGCATAGAAAAGCATGCAAGTAAACACTCAAACAGGTAACATATATGTGGGTGCGTGCGTGTGTGTGTGTGTGTGTGTGTGTGTGTGTGTGTGTGTGCTCATGCATGTGTGTGTGTATTTAAATTCCATTCTACCCAAGAATGAAAAATTTCTCTCTGAATCTCAGTTAGTTTTTGCAAAAAGCAGACAACTGATGTTATGAAATGACCCACTGTCCTTCTTTTGTTCTATCCTTCTCTACCTACCCTCTATCCTATCTATTATCTATCTATCTATCTATCTATCTATCTATCTATCTATCTATCATCTATCTATGTATTATCTATCTATCAACTATCTACCTATCTATCTATCACCTATCTATGTATTATCTATCTATCTATCTATCTATCTATCTATCTATCTATCATCTATCACCTATCTATGTATTATGTATCTATCATCTATCTATCTATCTAACTATCATCTATCTATCTATCTATCTATCTATCATCTGTCTTCATTATTTATCACTTATCTATTATTTTTCTAACATCTATCATCTCTCTCTTATCTATCATTTTCCTACCACATGTCCATTTTTTACATAAACTACAATTTATGCCTGGAGTTAATCAACCAATATTCATATTTCACATATTTCAATGTCTTCTACACTCCTGACATTATTCTTTTGAGATAATGCTAATAATGAAAGAGCCATACCAAATAGTGACAGCAAGGGTACACAAAAGAAAATTATTTTTACCACACAAACTGAAAATAAAGAAAAATACATGAAGTTCCTCCTCCATACATATAGGAGAAGCAGCACAGCCTGCCGACTTGGATTAATAGCAGCTATCATTTATGGAGAAATGGCATCTTCAAGCCTAATCTTCAGTCCTCATCAGTAGAGTAACACACGAAGGAACGTGAACACTGAGAGGAAATATTTGATCATGAAAGAGAAACCATTAAAGAAAAACATCCAGCACAATCCTGTCAATTTTCTGGTGTGCACCTGCACCTGATACAGTGTTCATGAATCAACATGCTGTGTCATCTTCAGGACAAAAGTACAACCTATCGTATAAGAAAAATTTATCAAACAAAATGGGAGAAAATGAAAGAGGAGAGCAGGGGCCTTAAACTTCTAGAGCAGTTTTGAATGTCAGGAAAAAAACAAAAAAACAAATTAGCACCTCTGACGGGCCCTGAGCTGCAGAGGGGCATGTGTAGGACAGCTTGCATTTAATTCAAACCATGATGGGAAAGAATCAATTCTGTAGTGAGGTCAAGGCAGCAGGACATTTCTCTTCAAGACTAAAAATAAAACTGCCTTCAGGCATGCGGGTTAAATTCCTCAGCATTTTGAAACTATTATTTAAAGATGGATAAAAATGGATAGAAAACACACCACAAAGCCACATAGCAATTCTAGAGGGAAGAAAGCCCTACCTCAGGTTAACCATGATCCGTGAGGAAGAGAAATAGATGTCGGAGGCCAGTTTTCCTCTCTAGAATTCCATCCCTACAAATTAGTATTCATATAAAAAAGAAGCCACAGCTTCCCAAACACCCTTTGGAAGAATGAAAGGAGGCATTCTTAACAGCAGGTGTGGGACTGGAGGCAGGATCAGGAAAGTCCCTAGGTTTGAGGCATTCTCCTGAAGCGGGTCCCTCACCATCCGGGACTTTATCCTTTCTTTTCATGTTGGTGGGCATCAAGATGAGAAGAAAAGATAAGAACGGAGAGCTTCAGGCACCACGATGCCTCTTAACCTGTCCCTCTTATCGCGAGACTTTGGAGGAGTAATTTGATGGATACTTTTCAACTTAGAGGTCCTGAGTTTAAACTGTCTCTCAGTGGATTACGAACAAAGGAGGCTGGCGGTCTATGAGCAACCCTTGATGGTGACACCCTTGCTCCTTCTTGTCCATTCTGCTACCACGATTGTGCCCTTTCTTTTGCTTCTCCCAGTGACACAAAGGGGAATAGAATTGTCATCACAAGTATTTTTTTTCCCCAGCCTTTGTGTCAAAGAAATGGGACAAATGAGAAAGTCAAACTGGATTCATATTGAATGCTCGGATAGTGTTATTCACCCATATGGTTCTCAGGTTCCTGAGATTTGTTGACACAGAAACCAGGCTGCTTTATAAGCAAATGTTATGGCTTATCTTCTATAAGGCATTTTGCAAACGGGAGCAGAGTTCGGGAAGATTGAATTTTAAACCATGGATGATTGCATGACCGGGATCTTTAAAATTTAAGATGCAGTGTGATTTTTTTTTTATTTCTTTTTGTTTTGATAAATCATTCCTCATGTATGTAAATTCTTCACTATTTTATTTAAATGAGTTAGTATTAATATTTTATTCCCTCCTATATCATAATGATGTGGTTAGCTATTTTGTCTAACCGAATAAAGCTATATTTTCCTTAATTTGCCTATTAAATTCCCTGATATTTTATTATCACTGATATTTATACTTGCTTGTAATTTTGTTGCCCACACATTCTATTAAAAATTAAATGTTGAAAAGGAAAACATCAAGTCACCTAGAGAAAAGCAGTAAAATAAATATTTACAAAAAAATTCCAGAAGTGCTAGGAATGCCTACAAATTTCTGGCATTTGGCTACTCACAGAATGACCCTGCCGTTGTTAGGTAGGAGGTTAGAGGGTTTAAGGACTTAAGAACTTTGAGCAGAACATGGCTGGGTGTGTCCTGTGTTATCGCAGTTAAGGGTTAAAAAAAAAAGTTGAAGCTGGAGTTTTCTTTAACATGTTACTTTAATAAATGCCTCTTAATGTCACACCCAGGTTCCTGAATACTTATATCAGAAACTGCACCGGGAGCTGGAGAGATGGCTCAGCTGTTAAGAACACTGACTGCTCTTCTAGAGGTCCTGAGTTCAATTCCCACCAACCACATGGTGGCTCCCAACCATCTGTAATGGGATCTGATGCTCTCTTCTGGTCTGTCTGAAGACAGCGACAGTGTACTCATATACATTAAATAAATAAATAAATCTTTTAAAAAAAGAGAAAAAACTGCACCATTTCCAAGTAATACCTAGGAACATAAGTCTGTCCAATGAATAGGCAATGTAGTGTCTTATGATTAATTTTTATCTTTTTCAGGAAAATTATTAATATCTTAGGGGGCATTAAAATATTAGGTATATTATGGCATGTTTAACATAACATACAACCAAACACATACATACATACCTACACACACAGAAATGCACTAACTTAGACATAACACATACACACACACATAGACACACACAGACACATGCTGACACATACACATAAATATAGACACACATGCACATATACTCGCTCAGATACACACACACACACACACACACACACACGACTAAAGTTTGTTCATACTAAATCTTTTTATATCTGAGTCTGCATATGAGAGAGAAGGTGATATTTCATTTTTCTTTCTTCTCTTCTTGAGCTTCCTTCTTTACACAACTTACTCTGCCTACAGTTCTTTCTCCGATATGATATCTTTTATATTATTGCTTAAACCAGAGACAATTATCGACAGCATACGTGAAACAAATTGAAGCCACATATTCAGTCAATGCTAAACCTGAAGTCAGTTTGAATACTTTGGTCAGCGACATGTAAATATTGAAAACCAAGCTATTCTCTTTTAAGAACATCGTATGCCAGGAATCTTGCACTGTGAATAGAAATAGCGTCTCAAAGAACCCTTTTCATGTCACTAAAACGGCCATTCAAACATATCTGTGGCCACTGGGAAAAGGAAGTTTGCCTTAGACTCTTGAGTGCTACCATTTACTCGAGTCTAAGATCGTTCCCAGTATGGTACAGCAGCAAAAGTAAACCCAGACCGGAGAAACAAGGACAATGGTCGGCTGTACTCTTCGGTTGCAAAGCACAAAATATTCATGCTCATGCTTCTTATTCCTATCATCGTCTCCATGATTATCGCAACTAATCCCTGCCAGCCTGTGTTAGGTTTTTAACTGTGCTATGTATGGACTAGATAGAACAGCCGTGGAAAGCCCCCTCTCCATATGCAGCTCGCCTCTGTCCCTTTCTTCCTGGACGGAAATGCCATTCACTAGAAGTGAACAGGTGGGCAAAAGATTCCACCTGGCACAATGTAAACTCACGAGCCATCACCTGTGGCCTTTTGGCATATTACACACAGAGACATACAGATTCATATCCCAGGCACACCTGTAGATTTAATAACACAGCGCCGATCCTCATGGCCTCGCTGACTTCCAGACTGTACATCAGCTGTGGGAAGCGGGGAGGGCTCTGGTTGTTGGGAGGTAGCACCTCGATGTACACGGTGCAGATGGAGTGCCTGCACAGAGAGAAGAGAGATGGGTGTTTAATGATCCACACTGTTCTGAAAGTTAGAATACATTTTTTTTTTATTTGTTTGCCGGGTTTGTAGGACAAGAGAAATTCAGCTTTTATAGGAAGCAGTAAAACCATGAACGAATACAACAGTAAAAGTTGCCACCAAAATATAATGCCTTTGTGAAATTAGCTTAGTAAAAGGAAAAAAAAATCGCCTCCGGTACTTGTTTCTACAACTTAGATGAATAGCTGAAGTTAAGAAGCAGAGGCTGCAAAGAACGGCTAATAAATTAACTTGTCTCAACTGATGGACCTATTTGTCTCTAATAGCAAAGAGAAGCAAACAAACAAAATCTTTCTATAAACACCTGGTAGTAAAACTCACTTTTCAGGCTCTCTTCCAATTAAACCAGGTGAAGGAGTATTGATTAATTCAACATATAGCCACACATATGAACATACACATGTGCACACACATGCATATGTACAGGTACACACACACCCATGTGCATATATACATAGACACACATAGAAGTATGTCCATACATAACACACACACACACACACACACACACACACACACACACACACACACATATATATATACACATATGTGTCTCATATATATATACATGATATATATGTATACACATGATATATATCATATATATATATATGAGACATAAATATATATACATGATACATATATATATGATACATATATGATATCTCATATCATATATATGAGAGAGAGAGAAAGTCCCACACAAAAACAAGAGGTTGTATTTTGTTAGTTCTGCCTCTGATATCATGTACTATGAATTTTTGTTGTATGTCAAAAATCAAAGTAATCCTAGGGTAAATTTGTGGCAATACAATTGGAGATGTTTTACATTTTTGAATATAATATGAAAAGCCAAAAATTGCTTTTAGTTAAAGTCCATACTGAGGGGGAGTTTTCTTTCTTTCTTTTTTTTTAAACTGGATATTTTATTTATTTACATTTCAGATGCCATTCCCTTTCCCCATTTCCCTTCCCTAGAAGCCATCCCGAGGGGGAGTTTTCATGAAGGAAATAAAGTCACTTTTTATCATAAGATTTTTTTTTTAATATTTTATATCAGTTCTTTTAGTCTCTTTGAACTCTGGATTTTTTTTTTTTTTGACAATGAAAACTGAGGCTACAAGTTTTTGATGCTAATAAAAATATTGTGGAAATGAATAAATGAGAGATGTGAGCTTACAGAGCAGATCTTCTTCCAGGAAATTCATACAATATTTTTTCAGAACACCACGTGCTTTCTAAAATATAGGCTTTACGCATTACTTTTTTTTTTTAATTGTATTTTTAAATTTAAAAGGCTTCAGTAGTAATTGCTATTTGGGGTCTAGATTTTTCGTACAGAATCCTTTTTATAATGTACTCTAATGTATTTATATACTTATGCGAATGTATTCTTTATAATGCATTCCATATTTTTCTAGGATAACTAACCCATTTTTCTTTTTAAACCTTTTTAGTGCAGACCACTAGCACTGAGATCTGGCTGGCAGCTCGTCCATTTGTCCCATGCACGGGTGCAGACTGCTGAGTTCTATGTAGACAGATCATATACACTATCAAGCATTTATATCAAATTGGGAGTCTCTTTAAGATATTTATATCTTGCTTTTGTTGCAATATTGTCCCAAAGTAAACTCATTTGAAATTAAAATACATCAGAGTTTTATAATCAGTTAAAGTGTCTGGATTCATTCTGATCTTTGGTTTATATTTTCTGAAAGTACTCTCACAAAAAAATAGTTTTTTTTTCTTATATCTTACACTGATATATATTCAGATGGAGATATAGACATAATAGTAAAATAATTAAATGACTTTATAGTTAAAATTTAGCGTTTAAGGGTAAATTAAAATGAGGTAAAGCAGCAGTTCCCAACCTGTGGGCCACACTACTTCGGCAAAAATCTTATCTCCAGAAATATTTACATTAGGACCCATGACAGCAGCAAAATTCTAGTTATGAAACAAAGTGATTTCAGAGTTGGGGGGTTGTCACCACATGAGAAAGTGTATTAAAGGCTCGCAGTATCAGGAAGGGTGAGAACCACTGAGTTAACGTACTAACAAGTTGCCATTTATAAGCTTGTAGGTATTCATACAGAACCCAAGTTACAGAAAGGTAGTTTTAGTGCTACTGAGTCCCATTTCAGTGGTGTGAATGAGGGGATTTTTATCCTCATCCTGGGCTCATGCCCCTCACAGCATGCATGGCAAGTCGTCACAAGTGAGTCTGAGAAATTTGTTGCTGTTTTTATTTGTTTTTTTTTTACTGGTTTTTTTTGTTTTGTTTTGTTTTGTTTTGTTTTGTTTTGTTTTGTTTTGTTTTGTTTTGTTTTACCATGAGTCTGATTACTTATTCCAGGTCAGCCTGTCCCTTTCATCTACAACCGTCTTGAGTTCACACCATCTTGTCTCAGTCTCCTGAGTGTTGGGTAATAGTTATAATCCACCATACCCAGACCTATTGTCAGATTTATAGCCAGATGATGCTTAATTAGGCATTTGTTACCCCTCTCACCATGCTACCTTGGGCTGAGACAGAGGGCAACTCTGGTCCAGTGAGATTGCCTCTTTGATTTGTTCTCCCCTGTTTCTTTCTCTGGTCCTTTCTGTCATAATCCAAGGGGTGGGATTTCTAGTCGTCCTTCCAACACTTCCTTCTTATCTGAGAACTGTTTAGGAAAGATCATAGCTCATCTTTCATCTCTCCCATCTTGGCCCTCTGCTGTGGCGTGTTTTAATAAGTACCAGTCTTTCTTGAGGGTTACTGCCTTTTAAAATGAGATCTCCTCTTTATCCCTGATGTCAGCACAGTGTCAGAGTAAGCTTTCCTGCAATTGAATGCCTAGAGCATTAACAATAAAATGATGACTTAATGCTGTAATAAACAGCAGTAATTCAGCAGCATAGTTTAAGCACATAGTAAAACAGGGCAGTCGCTAGGTAAATAATGTTTTATGTGAGTATTTCATATTTACATTTATAGCCGGTCCTAAACGCATAAACCCAAGCTCCTTCCTATTCATATTTTATTTTTGTAATAGGGCAAGTATGATGCAAATAAAGCCTCCATTTATAAAACTGAAGAATCATAAGGCCTGATGATTCTCATCTTGTAGAAGAAAGGTCAGAGCAGTAGAAAAGAGGCCACGCATTTCTAAGACAGTCTTGGGACTTAAAAAGTCACATTGAGTCACCCCATTTGAATAGCTAGGTTTATAATTTTAAACAATTACAAAGATTATAAGTGACTGAATTAAAATTAGCAAGATCATGAACAGCCACCGATGCAGTCAAAAGGTTTCTGAACTTTTTAGATTTTATAAGAACAGATTTTTTTTGCGAAGTATACTGGATTTTTTCAATGTTTGTTTGTTTTGCTTGTCATCTGATGGCTGTGAATATGAAGGGTCCCTGCACTGTTACAGAAGGTGCTGCCTTGTACCAAATCCTAGTACCAAGCAAGTCTTAGACTCAGATTACAAAATTCTAATATTTAACTACTTATGTCACACCTGAAACTTCATCCATAATGAAAGTGTATTTCTTTATTTTAAGGAGCAAGTAAAATATGCATAAGAAAGAGCCAGAAAGATAGACCTAATGTATTTTGACTTTGGGAAAAGTCATAATTTATAAAAAGGTAAAGGAGCCTAACTTTCTAATACTGTAAGGATAACCCGTATGCATGTCAACTTGTATAATGTGATTATTGCTATATTATCTGCAATATTACTACATGCTTCTATGATAGAGGTGACTTGGTACTCATATTAGTCTTTAGAACAGAGACATCACAATGAATTTTTTTTTGCCCATCCCCATTAATAACTTGCTACAAAACTATATTTATAGTTCTTTGCTCATGGATTTTATTCTACTATCTTGGCGGAAAATGCAGCTATCTAAAGAAGCATAGACTTCATATTTCCACTGAAGACAAGAAGCTCTTAACATGAGATGGGGGATAATGCTCAGATGCAAAAATATATCATATATGCATCACACAAGGCTTCATGGACAGAGAGAGCATTGATGTGACTTCATAAAGGAATAAAGAAGAAAACTGTAAATCTTGCATGAGAGAGAGGGCGTATACACGGGACAGAAGGAGCTACCGAAGCTGGATTGTATGATCACGTAATCCCATCAAATTAAACCTCATCTTGACAGTGGGATAGCCAATATGCTTAAAGCAGACCACTGACAATGATCGAATGTTCCAAGTTTTCTCATCACGTCCTGCCTTCACCTGTGTACCTGTCTTTGCCCTTCTTTCCTCTCATCTCTTGAGACTCCCTACCATATGTGTGTATAGCCACCGCAAGACTCATATCCCATCAGGCCTCTCTTTCCCTTCCCTTTAGTTCCTATATTTTCCCCAGACACAAGAGATTTTAGGAATCTAGTGTAGTTTTGTTAGAACAAATGAATATTTTAATGTATTATCACCATGTATAATTATTATGTATGTGTGTATATGTGTACACACACACACACACACACACACACATATATATATACATATATACATATACATATATATGTATATACACATATGCACATATATATTTATAATGAAAATTTTTCTATTGGAGAGCATTATTTAGTTATGGGTTAAGTATTAACTTGGATTCATGACAATAGGGATATAAGTTGATGCCATATTGTATCAATCATTTTTGTGGTCATTTAACGAAGAGTGGTTGGGATCAGAGACTGTTGTCAAACCTGATAGGAAAAATACTACATTCCAGGATTAAACAATATTTACTCAATTCAGTTGAACCAAATAAACATATTCATGGACACATAGCACTAGACTATGATGCTTTAATCTTAGGATATTTTTAGCCCTTTAACTTCTGTCTACCTGTTTGCTCATATTAAAGCCCCAAACAAACAAACAAAAACAAAACAAAACAAAACACCCACGAATCCAATGAAGGACTCTTACAGTGGTCACTCTGAACTTGTAGACACTTCACTAGGCTGAAACAACATAAACCTAAAGTTGTTTTTTATTGGCTCTGAGGTTCAATATCATTCAAATGTACAAACTCAAGTGGTCAAACTGAATAAAACAAGGGGGAGAACCTCCCCAGTTGTGATTCTTGCTGCCAAGGTGGTCACTGCTATTACTCCGTGACATGAATACTCTTTCTTGCTGATGGTGTTGATCCATAGCTATTGATACTTTTATGCTGGTAACTTTCAAGTACCATCTTCCTTTCCAAGGAAATACTGAAAGCAAAGCCTCCCAACTCCCCAGTTCATTTACCAACTCAATCTGAAGGCGTTAACTTCCCTGCAGAAAACAGTAACTATCCTTATCCAGCGGCAAACACTACATTACCCCCTCAGGTAGAAAGGGAGTGTGTGTGTGGCTTTTACTCTCTGATGGCCACAAGGCATGTCTGAAGAATGTATTGGTGACACAGTGGTGAGCACGCTGTCTTCCATGTTATGTCTGATGACAAATTATAATTACGAATTCTGTAGCATCCAACTCATTGTTTTTAAATAAAAACAAAACAGATGCCACTGAGAGGTTGGGCACACCCTTCTGAGGATAACGCCGTTTGAACAATGCCATCTTACTTGAGTAAAAACCTGTTACTGACCTAGACTGCTCAAGCAGAGTTGAGCAACCTGCACATAGGCAATGATCAATCTGAGAAATCTCTGCTAGGAAAGCATTAAGTGTGGAAGTCCTAACACCAATCTGAGGTTCTCTCTCTCTGAATTTTCAGTCATTCATAGTAGACTGTGGTCCTAAAGTATTAAAAGAAAAATTTGGAATAAAGGATTGCTAAACTTTAAGTCACGTATTATTCTGGTCAGCACAATGAGGTCTGCTCCTCTCCTCTCTGTCTTGCTTTGGCCATCATTTAGCCATTCTCCCTGAATCCCTGATACCTATACAGTGCATCCTCTCATTAAACTAATAGCCTTCTGTTTGATAAGACCCTGTTTTAAGTAACTCTTATTTTACTTGATAAAGACCCCAAGATGTAAGTATGTGATGCTGGGCATGTTGTTCAACTATATTGCTATAATAATTGGATTTCATCATTACTGTTACAGCTTTTCTTTTATAATGTATAGCATACATAATGTGAGCACAGTAAGAAAACAACACACACACACATACACACACACACACACACACACACACACACACACACACATACCACATACACATACCACATACACACAATCAATAATCCCTTTATGAGTGATGCCCTAAATTGCTCATGGGATATCTTTAGCCTATTTATTACTCACAAAGAGCTGGCTAATGCCACATTCCATGGCTGATTTAAATCCTTTGTATCATGGTCACTATAGTATATTAACCCATATAAATCAGGCTAGATCTATTAACTATAACAATGTGTTCAATTAAAAATATATTATAAAATAAACTGAAGAATATTGAAGGCTTTTTATAAAAGCTTAGCTAAAAGTAACAAAAGGTGACTTTTTTTTAAATAGTAGCCCCTCAGTAATGATAGGTTATAAATTTAGTGATTTTTCTCTAGAATTATAGGGCTTGGTGGAGTTACCTTCTCTCTGCAGGTGGGGCGTTGTCCGAGGCCTGTACTGTGAGCGCGTATGTCTGTCCCACGATCAGCTCCACTCCTGGTGCAATGCTCACCAACCCTGTGGTCCTGTTGATGACGAAGTCTCCTTTGCCCCCCACCAGTATTTCATAGGAGATCTCTCCATTAGATCCTTCATCAGCGTCTACTGCCGTCAGCTGGAATTGAAAAAGCACAACACAAATCTTATTAGGATTTCACTGCAGTGCTGCTGATTCCCCCAAACACAGGAAGCAATCGGTATACAAATACGTTCACTGCTTTTGTGTTTTGTTGTGGCACCAAGTCACCACAGGGACCAATATTGTCATCTTGTCCCTTTGGGATTGTGTTCAGAACAGGGCTTTTTTTTTTTTTTTTTTTTTTTTTTTGCCTGTCTTTATTCTAGTTTAATAAAATGGTGGGGGGAGGGGAAGAAAGCGTAACAGAAAATCTAATATTCCTATACGGGATCAGTTTTCTATCTTACCTCTCGTTCTTTAAACATAAACGCATATCACTGTAGTCTGAGACCAGGGCAAAAATGGAAGGTCAACTTTTGATTTATTTCCCCTGTTCTGTTACCCCGTCCTCTCACCTGTAGTATTCTCCTGCCTTGCAACCTCCCCCCACTGGCGTATGATAAGCTGGTAAAGCCCACGCTCCAAAAACCATTTTCTTTTTAGAAAAGAGAGCTGGTTTTTGGAGCCACTGAGATGCCGGCAGATTAGTGCCTGTAGACCTGAGATGCATCTCAGATCACTTGCAGGCAACTGGTCTTGACTGCATGTGAGAGGAGAACGGCCATTATTCATTTCCATAAAGTGATATTAGAGAGATGGTGGTTTATTGTGTTAAGCAAGGTTTTTGCACTTCTTGATAGATATACGCTTACATAGAAGGGAAAGAGTGATTCTGGAAGGAGATGTTACTAAGTGCTTCATAAGCCCTCCCAGAATCCTGTTTCCATTGTTGCCAAAGTAGTATAGGGAAGGAATAGGACCGTGGCCTTACTTAGAAAGGAAAGCAAAGTTGTCTAGGGTAAGGAGAGTGCACCACTTTAACCCGTTAGCCCGTATTGTGGCTTCTTTGGCCACTTTGTTTTGTGTTTTGCTAATATCTATTGCTCTGGAGTTCCATATCTTCAGTGTTCAGAGTCCTTGGGGGGACTAGGGGATACAGTTCGAGATGTGAATGTTGCATATTGGACTTGAAACTTCAAATCATGACTCAGGGAGGCGATGTTAACAAATGATTCATGTTTAATATTACCAGCAAATGCCAATCAATTCTTCATATACCCATCCATGACTGAGAAGACATGCGGCACATGTTCTAATTCTGATTCTATTTTATAACTCTGTGTGTGTTGTGTTTGTGTATGTGTTTTTTTTTGTGTGTGTGTGTGTGTATGTGCATGTATGTAATATGTGTATGTTAGAGGGTAACTTTTAGGAGTTGGTTTTCTATTTCTTTCATAATTGTGTATTTAGTGTGTATGTGTGTGTGTATGTATGTGTGTGTATGTCTGTAGTATATATAAATTAGAGGGCAACTTTTAGGTTTTCTATTTCTTTTATAACTGTGTTTAGTGTATATATAGTATATGTGTATATAGTATATGTGTGTAGTATATGTGTGTGTAGTGTATGTATGTGTGTAGTGTGTGTATGTGTGTGTATGTGTGTAGTATCTATAGGTTAGAGGGCAACTTTTAGGAGCTGGTTTTCTATTTCTTTTATAATATGTGTTTAGTTTGTGTGTGTGTGTGTGTGTGTGTGTGTGTGTGTGCATGCCAGTTAGAGGAAAATTTTCAGGAATTGGTTTTCTATTTCTTTCACAAGGGTTCTAGGATGAAATTCAGGCTGTCAGGCTTGACAGAGAGTACCTTTATTTGATCCATCCATCTTGCCGTCCCTCTAATTACACTTTTAATTATTCCCTGCACTTGGAGTGGTGATGGGCACAGAAATAGCAGCAACAAAAATAGAGAAGACAAAAGGAAATTTAGAGACTGGCATGAAGGATACTACAGCCAAAGGTTGGTATTTCGGGGAGGCAGATGTGACTGCCACCGGGAAAGACATTTCCTGAAATAATTTGGGGACTTGCATAGGCATGACGGACATAGACCTAAAGGTAAAGGGGAAGGGTGCTATTTTTAGGAACAGTCTAATGGATGATGTGTATTTGAGAGGAAACGGTCCTGTCATACAAAGTCAGGATCCTCAGTGTGAGGATAAAAGGCGGGGACTGATGGGGACTGAAGAGGAGATAGCAGTTTTGATTATAGCAAATCACTTACACAAAATGTCTTAGGAGATCTTAATTAAAACTCAGCTCAGAGTGGATTCAGTATTAACATTTTTCTTGGGAATTAAATTGGCTAAAGAGATTTAATGATAAATGGCAGTGCATCCATTTAAGAAGAGGAGCCAGGGAGTGAGCTTTGGGGGACACAGGTATTATGGATGGTTTTATTTAACATTTTTATAAACGAGTTTTGAAAGGAATCAGTGATAGATGATAATTAAATTGAACTAGGCACCCATATGGGAGGTGCTATAAATACCAAACAGGGTTACAGAAACACAAGTTGTAAGAATATACCTAAGTCTAGAGTCAGCTTAGCACAGCAGAGCTAACCTGTTCTGCGAATACTGCAGCTAACCCCTCAGAAACTATCAGCTTGTAGAAAGCTTAAGAACTGAATAAAAGTAATGAGTGTTGTAAAAAAAAAAATAGAATACTTTTATTGCCAAATCTGATATACTGGATGTTATAAGTATATATTATACCTTATAATTTCCATAATTGTTATAATTGTGGTCAATTTATATCTGAGAGAAAAGAGCCTTCTTAATTGGACAAAAGGGGAAACGTAATGGGCTGACCTAAGGCTGCTTGTATTCTAATGCTAACTTAGGTCCCCCAACTCTTCCCCAAAGATGAGAAAGTCTTCATGTAAGACACTGAATGATCCTGCCCCCAGTTAATTCTGATTGATAGATAAAGATGCCAGCAGCCAATAGCTGAAGAGAAGAGACAGAGGAGAGGTTTAGGGTTCCTCCCTTCAGTCCACAAGGAGAGGTAAGGGAAGGAGCTTCTGTGAAAGAGGGAGAAGAAGAGCCACAATGAGATATTGAAGCCATAGAAATATGGCCATGTGGGCTGGTCAATTAGAGTTAAGAGCATCCCAGATGGACATAGAAATTAGTAAGTAGTAACTTGGAGTTATCAGTAGGAAAATGGATTCTAACAGCACAGAGGGAGGGTAGGCAGTTGTCCAGCTATTGTGCTGTCTAAGGTATATTTAAAAATAGAAGGCTGTGTGTGTGTGTGTGTGTGTGTGTGTGTGTGTGTGTGTGTGTGTGT
>JANHMN010000019.1:29783160-29785660 GCA_030674055.1 Rhabdomys pumilio
TGTGTGTGTGTGTGTGTGTGTGTGTGTGTGTGTGTGTGTGTGTGTGTCATCTGGGAACATAGATGAGCTAAGGTGGAAAAGAACCCCATGCCAGGATTTTTTAAAATATTTTTTACAACAATGAATATATGTTTAAAAGACTTAAATACTTTTAAAAACAAGCTTGATCTTTTCAGTTTCTTAGTTTTGAGTCGTAGGATAATAATTAACAACCAACATTAATTTTGCACAACAGCAAATATTTTTGAAGAAATTATCAGCAGTCCAGGGGTAAACTGAGCCGATATCACCTCTGAGTTTTCAACCAAACACCAACATTTTTCCTACTTAAAACTGAAGACTCAACACGTTTCTTTTAAGTTCTCAGTGAAGGTTTGCTGTAGATGGCTCAGCTGCAGTCTGCATTGTGGGGTTGGCTAGACCTATAGATGACACTTTGACAGCTAAGCTGCTCACTGCCATTACAATTAGTGACTTGTGTCCAAAGTCCTCCTACTGGAAGGGTGTATGAGACACATATCTATTATGGGATGAGGGGAACTGCCTCACAAGCTAAAAGTAGATGGGGAAAGGGTTGGCTACAGGAAGAAGGTAGCGTAATATCTATGACGAAATGAAAATTAGTCTTTTAAATGTGTTAATAGCTTTAACTTAGCATTTTAATAGCTAAATAATGGACACTGAACTATTTACTTCATTTCCATAGTATTACAGTTTTTATCATGAAATTTAACCATACCCTCCCATTATTCTGTCCTGGTATTTTTAAAGTGTATGGATTCCAGAGGTCCCCAGCCTGATTTGACCACTGATTTGACTTTTCTTAGCATCCTGGGTTAACTTCAGTGAGAGACCCTGGTTTTTGCTTTTGCTTTTGTCTTTTCATTTTTGTTGTTGTTGTTGTTGAGTAGTTTATCCCTTCCCAGTCTGTGTGTGTGTATGTGTGTGTGTGTGTGTGATGTTGTTAACACTAAGCTCCTATAAGCCACTGTAGTGAGGCTGGTCCTTGGAGTCATGGATATTTCTGCTGGTCTTGTCTGCTGCCTTGAGCTAAGATAAACTTCCACTCAGATAAAGCAGATCCAGGAACTAAAGAGAGCTCTCACTGATACAGACGGCCTCCTGTACAGTTATGCCTGAGGCTAAATTTGACACTGAAATTTCTTGATACATGCATCAGAACTTCACCTTCAAACAAAGCTAATTGAATCTAAAAGTATGTCACTTTATGAATCATAATCCTAAATTTTATATGAAAAGACTTGTATAACTGCCTATAGGGCATATTAGCACAAGGCATAATTTAGTAATATGAAACTTTTCTTCGTTTGTGCCAGGCACACCCCTCTCTTCCAACAATACATTTGACACCCTTGCTCCTCACCTTCCGGCAGACTGCATTCCCCCTGCCTCCCCAAACAACACCCTAGTAATTTCGGGTCCCTCCCTTGATTATACTCTCCTCACACACTGAAGACCAGAAAATCAAATCTGGCCTGAACTGGTTTGGGGTACAGGAGAAATAAGTCCAAACTGTGTCTTCCACTGAACCTTATCTTATCCCTCTGCATAAATTTGATGTCTATATGATTAAAGTTATATGCATCATGAGAAAGAATACAGGCAATAGATACATAGCTTAAGATGTTGATCAAGACAAAGAATCTTCCAAACTCTGCCCCTAGTGTCAGGTTTCTCCTCCTGAATCCCTGAAGAGGAAACCCCAAGCAATAGTCACGGGCCTGAGCATCTTGGCCGCATGACTGCTTTCTTCTTTGCATTATATGCTTGCTTTTTTTTTTCTATTGTTATGCTTTACATAAAATTTCCTTTCTACTTTTTCAAATATATGTGAGTTTTTATTTCAATTCCTTGAACAAGAGGCCACAAACTTAGAAACATCCAACTGTGACCCAACACTTCTTAACAGTTATGTTCTTAAGTTGTGCCCCAGTCTTTGTGTAGAATGACCGTGTCCTTATATGTTGGTGCGTGGTAAATGTGATCGCAATGTTATCTGACCATCTATGGTTAAGTGGTGACAAAAAAAACCAAATGGTGGACTTTTTCTCTGTGCTAATTTTTATATTTAAAAATTACACTTATCTGAATTTTAAATCGAATACTTTTTAAGGTGCTTTCCTTTTTATAATGTCTGCCAATAGGCTCTTTGCTATCCAAGCTGACTATTTGAGCCAGGTGTATAGAAAATAATAAAGCCATTTGGTTCAATTTTGGTGATATTAATAACAATATCTGTCCACTAATGCTCAGTTATGGCTCTTTCTATGGATGAAGATAAATTTACAGAATACATTGTTGATGGATCGCATCCTAAAACATATAAACTTGGGTTTCATAATTTTGAAAAATACTCCGTAATTACATAGGAGGAGAGTTAGAAAGGTATACTACACAAGGCCACATTGATGATGATGATAATCGAATTAGATTCTAATCTTGATTGAGAGTCATTATATTGAGGAAGCATTCATTGCAG
>JANHMN010000019.1:29790660-29802153 GCA_030674055.1 Rhabdomys pumilio
GATACTGGGTTTAGGAAACAAACTCTTTCAGGGGTTCTGCCAATACTGATTAAAAACTATAACGAATAGAAGACAGAAAGTCCTTTTCAGTGAAAAGCGGATGTTAAAATAACAAGGGAAAGCTGCCTGAGGTTGATAGAGTGTCTACTGCAGGAAATTCCAGCTGTTTTCCAGCCGAAGTGCATTGTGGGAGCAGCCCCTGTTTTGCTGACTACTGTTAAACTCCAGACATGTCAGACTTAATTTTGTGGTGATAAAAACGATAAGAAGTATCTTAGGTAATTTGTTCTGTACGCATACATCTTAGAAGAACTAAAGAGCGAACCCTAGAGGTCCTATTGATGTAAAATATGAGATTTCCAGGGTTGGATCTTTTTTTTTTTTTTTTTTTTTCTTTTTGAAGCTAAGTAAACTTGGATTCTCAAAGTTGGGAGTCTCTGTCTCTGGATCCAACATAATTTCTGTTGATCAGACAAACTGAGTCCTTAAAAGTATAACGGGCTATTGACTGTGTCTCAACCATTTAGTCAAACAGTCGAAGATGATGCACTCCCTCATTAGACTACGTGTGTAACAACGCATAACCCTCAGTTCCCATGAGTTATACGTGATCTATCATGCATTTGATTTATTGTGTGTTAGATGGCTCAGCATCAGTATCATGTGCCATTCATTTCTTAGGAACTTTTAGGGGGAAAAAAGCAAAATATGATATTATGAGAAGACATGACGCTGTGGGGTGTTTTAAGTGTGTGCTTTACTTTCTCTGGCAATTTCGAAATCATGTATGAGTGTTTCACTGATTCACAAAAGTCAGGCTCTGAGATGGGAGAAGGGACCCGAAGTACTCTAATGCTATTCAATTCTCTCACATTCAGCTTCCACTTTTATTATATTAAATAAGTTGCCAAAGGGAGCTTTCATCCAACCCCCTCATGACCATCAACATTTTGCCTATACCAGGATCTCTTCCTATTTTTTATTTATTTATTTATTTATTTATTTATTTATTTATTTATTTATTTATTTTTGAGGAAACCTCAGATTTGCAAAGCCAAATCTAAACTTCTTTTCTATCCAGGATAGCTCGTCCCCAACTAACTGACAGAAGAAAGTGACATGCATACTGCAAGTCTGAACTTGTACCAGGTACTGCATTCTGATACGTGCAGACTCAAAAGCTATAAACACAATGACTCTTGTCTCAAAGCAGGTACCCTGGGAAAGGGTAAATCTCCAACATAAATGCTATCACACAAGAACCAAACATGCAAAACCATGGGAAAGCCTCTCACATTAACAGTGCTGATAGAACATGGTAACATTGTTTTGATGTACAAAGAAAGCAAATGTTTCATGTTTCTACTGTTTTGACCTTCTCTCCGAGTAGAACTGGTGTCTGGACACTCCACACAGTTATTACACAAGAGCTCATGACCTCGATCTCCCAAAAGCATGTATTTTTACCTGCCTTTCTGAATGCTAATGTCAGTATCCTGACAGTCACAAAATTTTAATAGCCAGAAAGCTCTCCTGTCTACTTGATCCATAATAAGTGTCACACTGATGAGGGACTAAAAGACATGCTTTCCAGTTTGACATTTGATGGTAGCCTGATGCAATGTGGGGTTCCATGCAATTGTAGCGTGTGGCATGAGTGAAGTTTGGGTCATACAGATCAGAGATAAAGGCAGACAGAGAGCAGACAGATCACTCTAGCTGTGTAGACACATGCGTGGATGGATACATCCAGATAATTTTGTCAATGAGTTGAGTGGACAGACTGAGGTGATGGGCTAAAGACTATAGATATAGATTTGCTCATAAAGTGTTTGTCTAGCATGCCCAAAGTACTGGGTTGCCTTCTAGCACAGCATAAAATCTACATGGTGGCACCTTCCTAGAATCCCAGCATTTGGCATGTAGAGCCAACAGGATCAAGAGTTCAATGGCACAGTCTGCTGTTAAGTGAGTTCATGGCCAACCTAGACTAAAGAGCAAAAGAATTATAGCTGGGTTTAATGTTTATAATCCAGTCTAGATACAGAAGGCTAAAGCGCTCCTTTCAGAGAATAGTCCCCACAGTTGGCCTCTTTGTTCATTCATCCAAGATTCATTCTGGTCTGTTCACAACGATCAAGAAGGCAAACACGTATACCCATAGGTGCAGTTTACAACTGAAAGCGTTGAGGTGGTTCTGAGTTCCCTCGTTGTGTACAACCTATCTACTTACTGTAGGCGAGCACGGCTACCACTTAATAAAAAAGACATTGACTGTACTCAACAGTGGACCTGGGATCCTATAACAGACTAAAAGATACGAACACTGGCATTATAGTAACAGAACTTGTTACAAAGACTCACATTTTTTTTTTTTTTTGGAAGATGCTTGTTGTCACTTTTTATTTTTAAGACTGTCACTTACCTGACATCATGTTATTAAGCCACAAGCCATCTGGCTGATCTTTGGCGGGTTAGAGGTGTCAATGATAAGGGGTATAGACATGAGTCAGAAAGAACCCCCCATGGCATTAGCAGATTATAGTTCTGGATCCCTTTGCTTTGTTTTCAACACTTGTCTCCCTAGGAAATCAATTTCATTTTTATCTCTAGTCTCTTGCTGGATGATTTACACAGTTCTTTCAGTGCATACCAAGAGTAATATAAGAAATACTAATTACGAACCTTAAATTCTTGGCTTTTAAATAATTAAAAAAAAAAAAAACTTGAAGGCATACAGACGCAAACAAGTCTGTCTTCCTAATCTCCACGGTTCAGGGAAATACACACAATACAAATCTTTAAATGCAAAGCAAGATCTGTTTTAGAAACAGATACATAAGGGAAATTAACTTTTGTAGACCTCAAATGCCAGAAATAAGCTTTTGATCCCTGAGGGCAAACATTTTTGAGCTATGTTTCACCGTATAATTACTATCGTTTTCTTAGTTAAACTTCCCCAGTCCCTGTTGGATGATTTTCTATATAAACTAACTTTTATTTCTAATTACATCATTATAGAGATGAGAATCGGGTCTAATTAAATAAAAACATGAAAATAATTGTCATTCCCTTATCTGCTACCTTTGAAAGATGCCTCTTTAAAGAAAAATGTGCCCTGTCCATGGATTGAATAGTCGTAAAGGGTACTTACATATCCTCATCTTGCATCTCCATTCCCAGATGCTGGTTTCCATCAGTCTTTTCTCTTGTCTCAGATACATATATTCAACACCTACTCTGGTTAATCAGCTACCACACACAGGTACTATGGATATGCAAATCGACTAATTGCACTGAAAATGAATGAGGCAGAACTAATCCCTCAGTAGAGGAAGTACCACACAAGTATGTGAAGAACAGGAAGCCTTTCCGTTATGATCACTCACGGAGCAGAGAACCAGCAGAAAGATTCTCATACCCTATCACATTATTTCTTTTCATAAGACTCAAGAAACCCCCGGATTGCATAGAAGGAATATGTGGCTTCCTATTCATTCTGAATAGTGTAAGTAGGTAATGACAGTTCATCAGGCCATGCATTCCATGCACAGGAAATCTTCCTGGCACACACTGGCACAGTAGCAGCAAATATAGAGAAAGAGGTAATAAACTCCAAAGGTTTGGAACTGCAGTAAGGAAAGACAAAAACGAAGATGTTTCAGATGTTTATAAAGAGTCTGACCATTAGATAGAAGGTAAGATATACAGAAAGGGTGATTACATGCATGTATGTGTGTGTATGTGGGCATAATGTGTGTGGTGTGTACATGGGCAAGTATGTGTGTATGTGAGAATAATGTGTGTGGTGTGTGTACATGGGCAAGTATGTGTGTATGCATGTGTGTGTGATCATGTACAGGTGTGCGTACATGTACATTGTATGTGTATGTACATATATACACAAGTGTATGTATGTATGTGTGTACAAATTTGTACAGGTATGTGTATAAACATTCACTGGTATGTATGTACATGCATATGTACATGCACAGACATGTGTATGTGGAGTGTAAACATTCACAGATGTATGTGTTTGTGTGATCATGGATGTGTATGTGTGTGTGTGTGTGCATGCACAGGTATTTGAGTATGAACATTCACAGGTATGTGCAGATGTATATACATGCATAGGCATGTTAGTATACATGCACAGGTGTATGTGTGTATGTTTAAGTGTGAGTGAACATGTCAGCATGTTCATGTACTTGTCTTTGAAGTTCATGTGTGTACATGTATGTGTGTGCCTGTGTGCTTGTATGTTTGTATACATACAGACACATGCCTCTTTATGTTCTTGTGCACTTATAGAGACATCTGATATCCTGTTAGAAACATTTTCTCACCACGTCACACTGTTGGCAACAAACTGCTTTGCTTCTGAGATGCAAGCAGGGAGATACTTAATTCTTAGGAGCAAACTATTGACCTCGGAACTTAAGGATGCTGGCTTAGAAAGAAAACACCAAAGGGCACAGAGATGATAGCAAAGTACAAAAGCCATGCATGGGAAGGAAGAGATCATGAGGAAGAGATAGTTCAAAAAAATGAAAATGGCAAACTGGAGGCTGGAGGCCCGAGATGGAGTTCAATGTGGAACCAAGGACGGCACCATAGGGGAGACATCTGGCCAGTTTTCAAAACATGCTGACCCATACACCTTATGACAAGCTATGTGCTAACATTTAACATGTACTTATTTTTTTGCCACTATTCAGCACATATGAGTAATATACACTACTCTGTTGCCAGACGTTGTAATGAGTATACAGGACCATGACCTCCCTGGCCCAAAATGACTTAATCTGATAGGTCTAACCCTCAGGGTTGGAGAAGGTTTAGGTCAGTGTTCTCTTCATGGCTGCCTATCAGAACCCGATGAATTGAGTGTGCAGTGATAATTACCAGAGTTTTGCCCTCTGAGATGCACATCCAGAAACTCTGCAGTGCAAACGAGCTCCCGGAGAGGGGGGTGGGGGTGGGGAATGTTGGACAGATGATTTGGAAAATACTAGAATCAACTGCACTTCCAATTTTTTTTTTGTTTGTTTGTTTATTGGGGTTTTTTGTTTGTTTGTTTTTGGGTTTTTTTTTGTTTTTTTGAGACAGGGTTTCTCTGTGTAGCCCTGGCTGTCCTGCAACTCACTCTGTAGACCAGGCTGGCCTCAAACTCAGAAATCCGCCTGCCTCTGCCTCCCAAGTGCTGGGATTAAAGGCGTGCACCACCACTGCCCAGCTGTACTTCCAATTCTTAAAAAATCCTGATATATCGATATTATCAAGTCCTTGTCATTTCTATCCTAAATATTCAGAATACTGAAGAAGTTTGCAATGGCTTGTAATTGTTTAAATGTAAACATAGAAAACACAGAAAATAAAACAATTAAGAACAAAATCTGGTCTGATTTAAAAGGTTAAAATTTCTCTGATATAACGATTTGATTCTATTGAGGTATGCAATATCTAACAGGCAAATCTACCAATTTATTAATGCAATCTTTTGTGCATGTCAACAAAGGACACTTAGCCCGTTTCCACAACAGGGAAAGGTAAGTTGAATATTTAAACCATGTCCTGAAACACTAATTAATCGTACTTAGTATTCTAAACTTAAAAAATACCAAGTATCAGCAGGTCAAACAGCTGTTTGTATGTATTAACTAATTCAAACTCCCTATATATGGTGTATGTTCAGCATTAGTGTGAGCGCATGCGTGCATCTGTGCATGCAGGTGGATTTTTTGATGTCGCTCAGCCCTTCCACTGTGGCCTCTGGGCATTAAATACAGGTTGTGAGGCTTGCGCACTAAATCTTTTACCCACTGAGTGATCCTAACAGCCCAAGATATTTATTTGCACTTGAAACACTAACATCAATTCGGAAATTTCTAAAGCTGTGCCATCTGCGTGTCTGGAGTCCATTTTTGTTTCCTAGGGAGAGCAGAACAGGATGCTTGGGAAATGCCTGCTGCAAACACATCTCATATCTAGCGGTCTTACCTGAATGACACTGTCCCCAGGACTCATGTCTGTGTAAACATAGACATCATAGGAGATTTCGGGGAAGGTGGGCGTGTTATCATTTGCATCCATCACTCGGATATTGACCACAACTGGCTCACTTTCTTGCACGCCATCAAACGCTGTTATCTGCGGAGAAACAGAATGCAGTAGAGACACTGCATAAATACAGGAGCTAAGAAGCTACTCCGACAAGCTTCCACATTTTTTCATGTGATTTGAAAGTACTGTGTTGTCGAAAAAACAAACCAGTGAGACGTGAATTACAAATAGCCGAAGTGTTTTAAATGGGCTGAGAGAAGCAATTACTGAGGACCCCACGTGTAGTTACAGTAACTTTTAAATTATGAGATATGAGAAGGTTTTAGAAGCTTACGGTGGATCAATGGCATTGCCATCACTTAGAAGTCAGCTACATTTTGGTTCTTATTGGTGGTGCTGTTTTTGAAACAGGATTCCTATAGTTCCAGCAGACCTCAAACTCTATATAGAGGATGACTCTGATAGATGATGACTCTGAATTTGATCTTTCTATACTCCTGCTTCCATCTTGTAAGTGCCATACAGGCATGCCCCACCACATTTGATTTATGCAGCGATGGGGACTGAACCTAAGACCTCATGCATGCTGGGAAAGTACTCCATCAACTGAGTTATATCCCTAGTCCCAGTTACTATCCAATGCCTAATGTATAACTGAAGAATTTTTTTCTTTACGCTTATAGAATTTGCATATAAGAAACCTTTTCCTGAATCGACATTCTTAGGTTGGTTAAGAAACTGAAGGCCCTAGATAGGCGATGTAAGATTTATTCTATTGATGTGTAATATGGGGATGTAAATGTTTTATCAACATCCACTGATAATTAAGTACTTAACAGGCTTCTGTAGCCCTCTGTAGGCCGTCTTGCCTGAATAACTTCTACAGTCTACTATATATCTACATTGTAATGGTCATATGAGGCACAGTATAGAAGCTACACTTGCCTGCTATCTGGGCTCTTTGAGAATAAACTTTTAAGGGAACCCCGTAACTTGTGCCTTTATACGATCTACTTTTCTCCTTTCCTTCATTTGGGAATAGGGATACAGCTGAATTTGGTTCTATCGCTATGATGCTAAGGACTGTGTGTGTTTGGTGCATTTATATTCTCCCATGGTATACAGCAACAAACCACAACCTTCGTTCCTCCTTCAATGAGTCAAAGCCAAGGTCTTTGTCTCAATATTACCAACATGCGGATACAGACACTCTCTGGGGCTCTTGGACGCACTGTTGAATGTCCAACAGCACTCACTGTTTCCACCAGTGTCTGTCAGCATCACCCTCTGCACATCACCAGGTGCTCTCTGGAGGGTCATTGCTAGTTAAGAACCACCTGCCTCAGACAGCAGGGAGACTGAAAAATTCATCCATACCTCAAAAGTTAAAACTAATGTTTTATTTCATGGGATTCCCTTTATATCATTCACTCCTATAGGGTAAAGACTGGAGAGGATATTTTTCTCCAGGGAGTAAATATTAATATAGTTTATAAATATAAATTCACAGAAGATATATAAAGAGTAAAAGGAAAATGAATATATTGATATTTTCTCTTCTTCCTGACATGGCATGTTTTTAAACCCTCAAATCACCAACCTTGTCAACTTTATTGTCAGACTCAGCTTTGTTGTATATCAGTAATACACACGTATATTAAATATTTTACCAGAAAGGTATAGGTTTGCTGTTCCTCCCTGTCCACAGGCTGAAGCAGAGTGAGGTAGCGGGTGATACCGGTGGGTGTCACAGTGAAGACCGAGGTGTAATCATTCAGGAAAAGGTGAAGTTCTGGATCTTTAGTCTTTGAAAGGAAAACACATCATTTAAAAAAGATTAACATCCAATGAATTTTCAGTTTATTGTCTGAAACTTAAGTTTTGAAATTTAGTACAAAATCCTTGTCACTACACGAAACATCCTCAAAGAAAGAGATATTCAGGCAGCGTGCAATTACAAACAACCAAAGCCATACATGTTAGCACAATTAAGGGGTAAAGTGAAAGACAACGGGAAGGAAGACTGGGAAACAAGCTAATTGAATGTACTTCTCCCGGTCATTTAATATCCAATTCCCTTTGCTTTATTGGATCCAAAATGTAAGAAAAAATAAGAAGGAAAATGGGAGCCTAGACTTTCAGCTGTAAAATCTCACAGTCACTTCATTTGTAGTAATAAACTGAACGTATGCACAGCACTGTACGCCTCTCACTTTTAATGTAAAACAGGAATAAAATTGATGATGAATTATTCATTACCCATAAATATTAGGCCTGCTTTTTCTGGCCTCATTTAAATACTGTAAAGTTCTTCAAAGAAAAACACAATATTCTAATTAAAACATTTCAGATGATTTGCTAGGACATATATAGAAACTTAACACTCGTCCCTGTCAAAGAGCCCAGGGAAAATTGCACTATAGGGGACAAATTTTTTTTTATTTTAAATCCAGAACGAAGATAATTAACATAGCACTGAAAAAAACATTCACACTTTTGCTTATCCTCCTCTCAGTGGTAAGATGTTACTCTCCGCTCTTTGGAGAAGGGACTGGCGTGAGGTAAGGAACTTGAGTTGCTGCTTTGCACAGTGAACTGGAAAGAATACAGGTAGCTGGGGAGAATCCAAGGGGACCTGGAAAATCCACTGCTCTGCCCATTTATGAAAATGGGTGATAATGAGAGATGACGTATGTTTACAGAATGTCACTCCCTTTAAAATACTGTCAGTATGATATGAAACATGTCTTAAGAACACTTGTCTGCGTCCTTTATTAAATATTGATCACAGAGGATGGGGCAGGAGATTGTCAAGTGTAATTTGAGGGAAAGGTAAGACCTTGCATTTTAAGTTTTCTACGTAGAAAGAAAAAAATAACTACCATCTAAAAGTGGGCACACTTGGAATAGCAACACGCTTTCCACAGTAGATTTTCTTCCCCTGTGTAGTGATTTACGTGTATTTCCAATACCTTTGAAATGAATTCTATTCATTTGATATTGCACCACTGTGTGTCTTCACGTTTGTCTGTGTTCACTTTGGACACACCCAGAAGAGGGCATTGGATCTCATTACAGATGGTTGTGAGCTATCAGGTGGCTGCTAGGAATTGAACTCGGAACCTCTGGAAGAGCAGTCAGTGCTCTTGACCGCTGAGCCATATCTCCAGCCTTCTCAGGTCAGTTTTCTATTTTCATTTCAGAACAATAAAATGGGAGTACTATGGAGATTGGCTTTCTTTGTGTATTGATTTTTAAATAATCAAATCTGTTAAACCATACATGCCATGTCCCTGTACTCTGATGTCTTCAAAAGGGTCTTTTTTTTGTTTTTTTGTTTTTTTGTTTTTTTATGGTTTTTCGAGACAGGGTTTCTCTGTGTAGTCCTGGCTGTCCTGGAACTCACTCTGTAGACCAGGCTGGCCTCAAACTCAGAAATCCCCCTGCCTCTGCCTCCCAAGTGCTGGGATTAAAGGCATGCGCCACCACCGCCCGGCCAAAAGGGTCTTTCATCTGACTACATTTTAGTATTTTGAGCCCAGTTACTGGCATGCCTAGAATGTAGGTTAAATTGACTGAAGAACTATATTAATTTTTAAAAAATGAAATGATTTATGAAAACCTCTGATCCACATTCTTGAGAATTCTTTTTGCAAACAGTGCTACCAATTTTGGTGACGTTCAGTGATGAATTCGGAAGGGGACCAAAAACAGTGAGCTTAGTTTCACAAATGAGTGAATGTCTGCCACTTTTCCAGCGTCTTATTTTAATCTTATTGAGTTACAATATTTCAAAATGAGCATCATTTCCTGTTCTCTAGGTATGGCATCAATATTGCCTCCTGGCATGCTTTGCTTCTGACTGCAGGCTCCTATGGTGCAGGTGTGTGACCTTTGACACCATGTTTGTGTGATAGCTATGCACTTCTTCCCTTTGGTTCCTGTCTTCCATTAGTCTCTCCTCTCTTTGAACCTACACTTTTCTTCAATTCACTCTCTTCCATTAACTGTCGTCGATTTGGAAGGTACAGTCATTAATGTCTTCACGTGTCAGCACAGTGATAATACGTTTCCAGGAATATTAACTTGTCACCCTTGGTGTGCTACGTGGCTTTGGTAAAATATACTTCATTCCAAAAGGGAGCATTTTCTTCGGCTCATTGTATGAGGATGCAATGCTTTTCCTTGTCAGATGCTACTCATTTGAAATCAGCACACACCTCTCATGTCTATACAGTGACGTGAGATTCTGATCATCTAGAAACTGACCCTAGAGGCACACAGCCTCTACTAGAACTGGTTACTACCACCTTACACGGAGCTATAACGTCACAGGGCACACTTTAGTTCACGTTGCCTGTTTCTCAATTACTCTCTTACCAAAATAGAGTTTCCTTAATATTTATGTTTATTTACAACAGGAATCTTTTATATCTCTATAAAAGGTGTATAAATACTATTATTAAATATATTTAGAAACAAACATTTAGGGCAGATTTGGAAATACTTAGCAAATTGTCACTTACCCATTAACATTTTAGGTTGATTTTTAAGCTGAATTATAAAATAAGTTATGTTTTTGATATCTTGAATAAAAATGTCCGATGATTTCAGTTACAGATTTTGGTGTATGTGTGTCAACAAAAACAGCATCAGTGCTTTAAGGAATTTTATAGCTCCCAGCTTCGTCTTTCTTGACCAGCAACATTTTTTAATATGCCAAGAAATAATTTCTACTTTAAATCAAATACCCCCTTTCTCATAAAATTCAGATCCTCCTTTGACAATCTGTGCTATGATGTTGCAGTTTTGATTTTGTTAACATGATGATTGCATGTTCCTATAGTTACAGAGTCAAGTTCAGGGAATATTTGTGTGTTTGCAATTCCTTGTACCACATAAGAATCTAGACTCTTACTTCACAATGTAAGATGTGAGGACATATCTTCCTACATAGCCAAGAGATTTTATACATAGACATATGATACTTTGACCTTAGTTTTCCAAGAGGCCAGTAGAGTTCATATAGCAGTCATGACTCTAAAATGAACTTCAGCTTGTTAAATATAGAGAATTTATTAATGAAAAATATTTTCTTCTGTCACATAATATACAATTTATTTTATCCCCAAACACCCTGGCAATATATACCAAAAAATGATTTATTAATGTATTGCTTTGTAAACTGTTTGGTATAGGGTAAAATAAACTCTAATTCACTCACAGAAACAGAAAAAAAAAATCAATACAAAAGTAAATGTATGTACAAAAGTGATAAATAAGTATTTGAATGAAAAATCTAGACCTATGTTCACATGATGATTCATAAGATTTGAAAACAGACATCTAAATGAATCAAAATGTTACCATAGGCATTTAAGAGTGCATGCATGTTTGCATATGTGCACATAAGACATATATATATGTATA